>LPNX010760241.1:978013-1085423 GCA_001517045.1 Pseudotsuga menziesii | reverse complement strand
ATCATCTTCTTCATTCATGAAATCATCATTTCTTATCCAAATGATAAGATGAATAAGAGGTTCTTCAAGAATTGAGTTTTTCATATTCCTCATCGTTTGAGGGATCTTTGTTGAATGGTGAGAGCTTGATCTTCAATTGCTCCCATCTTCTCCTTCTCTTCTTATTAGTCGAGCTGAAAGTAATCACTTACTTCTGGCATACATTCTTCTTCTACCGCTTCAAGTTGTTCTACATTCTAGATCTTCACATTCTTCAACTATTTTCTCAAAGCCATCTTCTGATTTAAGTTCTTATCTTTAAATAGCTTGATCAAGGAATCAAACATCTTCGGTGTCTTTAGGGAAGACACTTGTGGTATAAATTGATCCGTGATTGAATCAACAATGATCTTCTTGGCCTTGATCAAGTTCTTCTTGTGTAAGGCTTTGAGCCTCATCTTTGTATGGAACTGGAACCTCTCTACTCATGTAGGTGTCCAATTCATTTCCTTCAGAGAGATCAAATACTTCCATGCTTGGAAGTTGTCAACTGATGTGATATATCACTTTGAAATGAGAACCTCAAATGAAAATAGCAAAAGATTAGATCTTACCGATTTGAGGTGTCCGTCCTGCTTCTAGAGCTGGCTGATCTAGGGCTTGTCAGAGAAAACCTAATTTTTAAAACTTGTAATCTTTCAGATCTGATTGGATAGAAATATAGATAACTTCAAATGGATCTGTCCAATGTACTCCTTTTTCTGAAAACAATGGAGGGAAGCTCCCGGAACGGGAATCCCTAGTTTTCCAATTTCTTCTGCAGAAATGCTTGTCACTGTTTCTATGATATCTCCGAAATTACTACTGCTTTATGTCTGAAATTTCGCACTGAGGTAACCTCGCATGTTCCTGATCCAACACCATAGGTTTCATCAGAATTGGTTTCACCAATTAGGATTTATGATCATTTTCCCAGGGTGACCTGTTACAGGACTGTTCAGAACAACGAAGTTGTACGGCATGCCACGTGTCACTGGTTCATCTTCTGAGTCTAATATTCAGACCATAGAAAGTACAGTCCATGATTTCTCTGGAACATCTTCAGGAATTCCATTTGGACCTAGGTAGCCCAAGCTATAGCGATTTTCTCCAGGTGTCCTGTTTAGGGATGAATTCTGGAAGAGGCTGGAACCATAACTTGGAGGGATCATATATCCCAGAATATAGTGAATCTGAAGCTGAATTTTGGACGCAATGTACATCAGGATTTTATCTTCGGTCTCTATATTTTTTAGCTCCTGAACCTTCTCCAATCTCGGGATATAGTGAATGTACCAAAACTTAGCTGTTTTAGTATTTAGGGTTTTTCTAGCTCGGGGTCAAACTAGGGTTTGACTTTCTCGGAGTTTCACCCAACCAAAAATATTGATCCAGGTCTCTAAACTTCGATTTTCATGAGGAGAGAAATCCTATTCTAAGCTCACTCAAAATTTCTTCTTCTGCAAGAAGCCCTAATTTCTTCCGGGGAGAGAGAGAGGGCTATTTTTCCTTGTGAAAGTTGTCCTGTTCAAGTTAGCTCTTATACCATGTTAACTTTTCATATGCTTAGCTAAGACATCAGTATTTCATTTCATTTTCATAACAAAAGCATATACACAGGATCACTGAAAGAAACAACACCACAAGAACAACACAGATTTATCCTGGGAAAACCCTAAAGGGAAAAACCCAGCAAAAGCTTCCTCAATATAGATGCCCCAAAAAGGTAAAAGATAAAACCAGCAAGGAGATCAAAAACCTGATCCTCCTCCTTCTCCATCTACTTCTCTCCTCCACAAGTGCGCTAATCAAGTGAGTGTGTTTGTCTCCAATGAGGAGAGCTACACCTCTATTTATATTCATCCGTTCACTTCAATTAACTCATCCAACATGTAGGCTCAAGTAACCACACTAGGGTGCTAATGACCCACCTTTACAATTAGAGGGGACAACCTCATGACTCTTATTAGTTCTTCCGATTAGAAGCATCGGGGTACAAGATAATACAAATGGTTCTCCCGATAGGACCATTGGGGACCACAAAAGATACATATAGAATATTCTTCGAAGTTACAATATTTCAATAGTATTCATCAGGTACATTAAGGACCCAATCATCTGACGATACATCGTAGCATCAACCATATCTGATGAAGCATCACTTAAAAGCTTCAGGTTCAATGCCATAGGTGTGGTCATGGCTTTGCAGTCCATCATCCCGAACCTATTCAGGATCTCTGCTGCATACTTCCCTTGTCCTAGGGATATTCCATCTGCATTCTGCCACACCTCCATGCCTAGAAAGTAGTGCATCATACCCAAGTCCTTCATCTTGAACTCAGCAGCAAGCTTCCTCTTCGTATCAATAATCAACCCATCCACACCTGTAACAAACAGATCATCCACATACAATAGGAGTATCACTGGGTTCCCTTCTTCAACCTTATAGTAAAGGTTTGAATTTGCTTTACTCTTGGTAAATCCCAAACTAGATAGGAAGCCATCAATTCTGTCGTATCATGTCCTGGGTGCCTGTTTCAAACCGTACAGGGATTTCTTCAATTTACACACATTAGTCTCCATGTCATGTGTCTCAAAATCGAGTGGTTGCTCCACATACAGTTCCTCTTCCACTGCACCATTCAAGAAGGCAGTCTTGACATCCATATGGTGTATCTTCCATTTCATCACTACAACCAAAGCAAGTATTGTTCTGATGGAAGTGTATCTGGCGACAGTTGCAAAAGTTTCTTTATAATCTATTCTTTCTTTCTGGGAGAAGCCACTTGCAACAAATCTTGCTTTATATTTCTCTCTGCTACCATCTGCAACATGCTTGATGTTGTAGATCCACTTGGAAGTCATGACAGACTTCCCCTCTGGTCTAGGGACAACATCCCAGACATCATTCTTCATGATCGACTGGTACTCCTCGATCATAGCATCCTTCCATTCTTTCTTCTCTGCCGCTTCTTCATAGTTGGAAGGTTCTTTATCAATAATGTCACATAGCAGGGCCACATAACTGGAGCAAGACCTAGTTCTTTTCATCTCTCTGTGTATTTCTTTTGGAGCCCCATATCTTTCTGCACCTTGGATAGCCTCTCGTACCCATGTAGGTTTCCTCTTGTGAGGATTCTTCTCTTGGGGTGGATCTACAAGTTCTTGGGATTCTTCTTTTTCTCGATCTTCATCTTGATTTGCATCGTTCATAGTTGTATCTTGAATTATGGGTGCTTCTGTTTCTTTAGAGTCTTCAACTGGTCTCTTTCTGGATTTGTTGTAAGCTGAATCTTCGTCGAATGTTACGTCTCTGCTTATGTCGGTCTTCTTGAATCCTGGGAAGTATATTCTATAAGCTTTTGAGCTTTCATTGTATCCCACAAATATGCCCTTCTTTCCAGAAGGATCTAATTTTGTCCTCTTTTCTTTTGGAATGTGTATGTACACTAGACAACCGAATATTATGAGATGGCTGAAATCTAGTCTCTTGCTAGAAAAGACGTCTTCAGGTGTCTTGTTCTCAAGCACTCTATGTTGAGTACGGTTCTATACATACACCATTGTTCTGGCAGTTTTTGCCCATAGATGCGTGGAAAGATCTTGATCATGAAGCATTGCCTTTGCAACTTCCATGATCGTTCTATTATTCCTTTTTGCAACCCCATTTTGCTGTGGATTATATGGAGTGGTTAACTCCCTCTTAATTCCTAGATCTCTACATAACTCTTTGAATTCATTTGATGTGAATTCTCCGCCATTGTCTGATCAAAAGGTCTTGATCTTCTTTTCTGTGTGGTTCTCGGTCAAGGCTTTGAATTCCTTGAACTTGCTGAATACTTCATCTTTGTTCTTCAAGAAGTATATCCATGTCTTCCTAGAAAAATCATCAATGAAAGAAACATAGTATACATACCCGCTTAATGAACTGGATGACATCGGGCCGCATACATCAGAGTGGATGATTTCCAAGATTCCTTTTGCCTTGCTCTCGCCACTTGGAAATGTCTTCTTTGTGTTCTTTCCTTTCACACATCCTTTGTAGACACCATCATGTTTTGTCTATATTTCTGGAAGACTTTCAACAACTTTGCTTGCAAGTGGCACGGGGAATTCACTTAGTGAACCTCTCACATAGCACGTGCGATCGTGGGATATTAAAGAATACCTAAATTTCGAGAGATATTGACCCAAACTCTTTTTGTTGAAACCCCCTCCCAATACTTAAAACCTCCTCCCCACCCATTTTTATACCTCAATCCTTATAAACCACCCTACCCACCCCCACCTTAAACCCCTCATCCCCCCAATACCTGCAATATATTGGTTCTATTTTTTATAATTTTAAAACCCACAATATGAACTAACGTGATAGGATATTGGCCAACAAGTGAAGCCCCCGTGGCAAGTGGTAGTGCTCTATAGTGCACGTGTGCAAGCATTCTATGACAAAGTTCATTTGGCTCTACTGAGTTATGAACCAAAGCTTGTTTTGGTTGGCCCTTCAATTTGTATAGACCTTCTTCTTGTTCCCTAATCACTACTGCATCATCAAAAGTCTTTCCCTTTGGCCACATAAGAACTTGGCCATCTACAAATGCAACCCTCATGCCTTTTGCATCCAATGCAGATATGGAGAGGATGTTCTTCTTTAGTCCTGGTACAAATAAGACATCCTTCATCTTCATAGACTTTCCAGAGTCTAGCTTATAGGAGGATTCACCACTACCTTTTATTGGATACTGGTAGTCATCCCCAAGTTTCACCTTGTGAGGTGACTCATGTTCAGACAGTTTCACAAAGGATTCTTTGAATCTCATCATATGTTTGGAAGCCCCACTGTCTATAACCCAATCATTGCTTCCATGTGTAATAGTTCCCGTGAGAGCAAAAATTAGAACATATTCTTCTTCACTTGAAGAATCATCACTTTTTTGTTTGATTTTCTTTGTGGAAGGTTCATCATCCTCTGCAGCATGAGCATGATGTCTTCTCTTGTTTCCCATCTTCTTGTGAGAGCCATTTTTGTTTCTAGGACAATCTCTGGCAAAGTGTCCTCTTTCATCACATGTATAGCATCTGAATTTAGGTAAATTTTTGCTAGATCTTCTAGGGTTATCTTTCTAGTGGAAGTGCTTATCTTTGTGATAGCATGTTCTGCTTTTCTTGGATTGTTGTCACGTCTCGGTCTTGACCCCGTTACATTAGATTTATATGATGTATATATTGTAATGATCATGGTGTGGAGCTAAAGGCCAAGGCCCCACCATTGATTGGTTATGCTATGTTTTGGGATTTAAATCGTCACCGATTGAATATCGGGGCGTGCAGCACATATTAAGTTTCAGTACCATGTAAATATGCATCTATAATTAATTAAAATGAACACAACCAGCTATGGCCGCGGCAACTAAATCGAATGGGGCATGATCTTCCAAGGGTAAGGATGTGGGGAAATTGTCCAACTTTAGCCAATAAGGGAAAATACCCATGTGACTTCTTCTTGTTTTTACCCAACCACTTTCATTGAAGAAAGACTGCTGGTGGTTGAGGCAGTTATTGCATGAAAGGGGAAGAGTATGGGCAACCAAATTCGAATTGGGCAGAGACCCATTTTTTTGAAAAACGTGTTCTGACTTCCTTGGCAAGGAAGATGTCCAAAAACGCAGGCCATTCTGCCATACATCCACGTTTTTCATTTTCCAGACCATTCTTCTTCACGTTGGGGCTTTTGTGGAGCAGCTGAAGTTTTTCCTGTGTGTTTGGGTTTCACATTTTGGCTGTTAGCTTCATTTTTTTTCCATGGATGGGAGGTCGTTTTTGTAGTGCCAGGGACTGGGTTGCCTTCCTCACGTTTTGGGAGCTGCTGGTGCATTTTTCCATTCACGTTTTTGTGATTTCATGTGTTTTTACCATGGCTGGAAAGAGCCATTCACGTTTTTTACTGTCTCGGCGACTGTTGATCTCACGCACAGACTATTTGGGACGTTTTTTCCCTGCCGTGAGTTGTGTTCAATGATAAGCTTCAGGACTGTGTGTGTTTCCTCATGTGTGAGTCGTTTTTGCTGTTATGTGTGGGGCTGTGTAATTCATTTTTTCCTGTTAAGCTGTGAGAGCTGAATTTAATTGCCGGAGTGCAATTGTTGGTCTTCGGACTGTATTGGGAGCAAGGGTGTTGGCTTAGTTGCTTGATAAACCTGGTGCTAGAAACCACACAGGCAGAGCTAGAGGGCTGGCCTTCTTCTCCATCACCCCTGAATAGCACTGGAAGGGAATGCAGGGCCTGAGGGACTGTGTAGCAGAGAAGGGACTGATTCCTTGTGTTGGGTGTGGATGGGTGTCTTAGAGGTCAGGCTAGTTTTGGTGTGGGTGTTCTTGGCTCTGTAATGAGCTCACCAGCTTAGCAATTGCCTTCTTCAGCTCCTTAATGGCCTGATAAACCCAACTTGGTTGGCTTGGCTATGTGTTTTGTGTATCCTGGCTATGTGTAAGCATGCTAGTTCCCTTATTCCTTGGAGAATCATGCCCAGCTCAGGGGTGGCAGCGTTGCTGAGAGATTGAGGAACACGCTGGCCTATGGTTGGGAGGAACGTTGCAGCGACGTAGCTGGTTGCGGAAGAAGTTCATTATAAGATAAGTGATCTTGTGCATTTTACCTCTGCAATTCTATAATTTCTGTTAATGGAAATTGATGAACATGTGAATGAATGCTTGTTTAATTGCATGTTGATTCCGCTGTGCAAGGATAAATAATTGTAGCTGTATATGATGATAAAAATGCATCTATGTGTGATAAACATTCCTGTGTGCATGTTTTTAGTTCAAATTCTCTTTAAGCATTCCATTTATGAATTTTATTTAAGTCTGTACATGTTCATGGGCGGTTAGCTCGGTCTGTTATAGCCATTAGATCGCGTCCTCTTTGCCGGTCGGAGGCATGGGGACATGACAATAGTACTGTGAGAGCTTGATCTTCACTTCCCATCTTTTCTTCTCGGGCTATTATTCGAGCTTCTTCTTGTGGGCATTCTTCCCACAACCTACTAAACTTGACTAGATTCTTCCTTGCATAAATCCCTTGAATGAAGGAGTTCCATGATCTAGGGAGACCATTCAAGGTGGTCACCACAATTTATGCATTCTCCACTTCTTCATCCACTGCTTCAATTTGTTCTTTGATCTCGGAGACCCTTGTGAAGTATGACCATATGGTCTCTGCATTCTGGAGCTTCACATTCTTCAACCGGTTCCTCAAAGTCATCTTCCAATTTATGTTCTTCCCTTCAAACAGTTTGGTCAGTGCATCAAACATTACTTTAGGTGTCTTTAGGGAGGACACCTGAGGTATGAGATGATCCTTGATTGAATCAGCAATAATCCTCTTAGCCATGACCAATTTCTTCTTGTGTAAGGTTTTAGCCTCATCTCCCTCTGGATATGGAACCTCTTCAGTGATGTAAGAGTTCAACTCATTTTCTTCCAGGACCAGGGAGATCCTAAACTTCCAGGCTCAGAAGTTTTCAGCTCCCTCAAGCTTTTCATCAAGATTGGTATGATGAGATATCTTAACATAGAACCTCAAATGGAAATGCAACAGATTTAGATCTTACCAGGTTAAGATCTCGAAACTGGATCTGGAGCTGAATTTATGCAAAGTTGGTTCTCTGGTAGATTAGGTTTGACTTTCCTGAATTTCTACCCAACCGAAAACTTTGATCTTGATCTCTAAACTTCGATTTTGGGGAGGAGATCAATCCAGGCCTGGGCTCATTCAAAAATTCCACTTCTGTGGAAAGCCCTAATTTCTGGTAGGAGTGTAGGGTCAAAAACTGAAAATGCTTAGAATCAGATTCTGCTTCGACAGAAGGACGCACCCTAGAGAGGAGAGTCAACCCAACTTCCTTTTGCTGAAAATCTATGGAGAGATATCCAAAAAGTAGGAAGCCCTAGCTTATGCAACTGCACAGTGTCTTCTTCTCATGTTAGCTCTGATACCATGTTAGATTTTTAACATTTAAGCTAGCATTATCTTAGGATCTTTAACTGAGAGAATAACAAGCACAACAATCAAACATAGGAGACAATAGACACAAATATTTTCCTCGGGGAAACCATAAAGGAGAAAATCGCGCAACTTCCTCAGAGATAGAATTAGCACCAAAAGTAAAACCCAAAAACAGTAAGATGATCTCTCGACAGTAGTAGTCTCTCTCTCTCTTGTCCCAACTTCTTCTTTCTCTCTCAGTTATGCGCTACAACTGAGTGTGAGTGGATGTGTGATAAATAGAGAGGCTCACTCTCTATTTATACTAATTCCCAACTTGATAATAACTCACTAGGGCCGACTTCTCTAGGAGAGTCTAACAAACCTAGGGTCCCACAACTGCGGGGACTTTAACCCTTGATCAAGAAGTAGGGTTACCCTCTATGACTTTACATGACTTATTTAGATTATTGAATCTCCCTATAGGAACATCAGGGCATGACATGGCTCAATTACATTATAGATACTTCCCGGAATAAACATCAGGGTACAATACATAAAATATACAAGTGAATACATTCTGAAGTTACAAATAAATCAACACATTGCATTTTACTTCCACGACCTCATTCACATTATCTTGATCTATTTGGACAAACTCACAACTCGCTCGTGAATGCATTCCCAACATTCGGAATATTTAGACAAGTCTTCCTTCGATGTCACAAATATAATGTCCATTTGAACCCCCTCAAGTGTGTGTTATGTGTCCCAATCGGTCGCTTATTATGATTCATCATGTACCAGAATGGGATTACCATGGATCCCTTGAAGGTTCAAGCCATCCTGAATCTCCCCCCTCCACACACTCTGCGCCAATTGCAAATCCTTCAATGCAAGGCCAAATTCCTTCCAACAATTTATCCCAAATTATGCAACTAAATTCCATGGATTCTTACGGTTACTCCGTACCAACATTTCTTTCATGTGGGATGAGCAAGCGCAAGCCGCCTTCGATGCATTGAAACAAGTTCTAACGTCTTCTCCCTTGTTTTCTTCTCCCAACTTCACTAAGGAGTTTATCCTCTACATATCAACATCTGAAAATGCTATCGTTGGAGTCATAGTCCAAGAAGACAATGCTCGTCAAGAGCAGGTGATCTATTACGTAAGTTAGAAGCTTTTTGGACCACCATTATGTTACTACCACAAAGAGAAAATGGCCCTTGTCATTGTCTTTTCAGTACAGAAGCTACGCCATTACATTATCGTGAACCAAACCAGAGTTGTGGTCGATTCCAACCCCATGCATTATCTCCTGAGTCACCGCCTTATCCAAGGTCGTGCCGCTAAGTGGATTGTCGTTCTTCAAGAGTACAATTTGGAATTTGTTGCACCAAAAAGCACCAAAGCTTTGGTGTTAGCTCCCTTGATGGCAGACCTCCCATCATCGTCAACCTCGCCTCCTATTACAGTCAGTCTCCTTGATGAATTCTTATTTGTCATCTCTACTAAGGACCCGTGGTATGGGGACATCCTCCTTTACCTACACACTCAAAAATTTGGGCCCCATTTAAGCTGCAAAGATCATCGTTCTATTCAACATTAAGTTGCTCGATATATCGTTATTGGTGATATCTTGTATCACTGAGGTGTAGACATGAGACTGCATTGTTGCCTCACCCATCATGAATGTGAATAAGTCTTGAATGACTACCATAGTGGAGCCTGTGGCGACCACCTCTCCAGTTTGGATACTGCCAAGAATATTCTCCGCGCCGATTAGTTCTGGCCCACCATCTTTGTTGATTGCGTTCAAGTAGTCAAAGACTGCCGCAATTGCCAACTCTTTGCCCCAAAGGCAAGGACACCTCCCATGTCACTACATCCTATCGTCACAGTCGATCCCTTCTGCAAGTCGGCGATTGACTTCATGACCTGTAACCCTCCTTCGGTCGACAACCATAAATACATCATTGTGGTTGTTGATTACTTCACAAAGTGTGTTGAAGCCATTCCAACCTTCAAATGTAAGGTTGAAACTGTGACACTCTTCTTTTTCAACCATGTTACCACTCATTTCAGTGTCTCCCTCCAACTAGCCTCAAACCACGGTTCTCTCTTTGAGGACAATGTTTGGATAGAGCTCTCTGCTATGTTGAAATTTGAACACCAGTATTCCTATGCTTATTAGCCTTAAGGAAATGGCCAAGTTGAGGCTGTCAACAAGATCCTCAAAACCATGCTTCAATGAATGGTGGACAAACATAAGACCAATTGGCATCACTTGCTCTTTTTGTTATCAGGAATATAGCACCTTCTGCGCACAGAAGTTGTTCCTCTGGTCTGAATGGTTCAGATCCAGAACAAATGAGTAACAACTAGGGTGAAGACTTTCCCTGAAAGTTGTAGATGCCTGGAATAAAACCTCTGATGAAGGACCTATAGACCTGCAAAAACACATCAAACATAAAACAACATCAAAGATACCAAAAAACTATCTATAAATCCATATTAATGACTAAGGAATCCAATAATATATATGTGAGATTAACACAACAGATGTATGGGAAGGATATCAACTTTACATTAATAGATGAATGAAAGAGCTTACAACCGTTTTGCCTTAGTGTCGATGCACTCCTTCACGAGACTAGCACCTCATCCACGATAGCTCCAACTTGCTCCTCTATGCTCTCTAATGGATTAGGCCAGATGTTAATTCAACATCATAACTTTACTTCTTTCTTCTCTCCTCAAACATGGAGTATGAGTATGCATTTATAGGGATCAAAGGGATAGGAATGGTTGAGAAATTGGTGGGTGAGGTGGCCATGAGATCCTCAAAGGAGGGATCTCGAGCTTAACTGGCCGAGGTGAGTAGGGATAATGCTAGACATGAGGCTTTTGTTCTAGAAGCTTCGTGAAACCTCCTTTTTTCACTTTTTACCAATGGCACTGCTTATACTCCCTTATGACAGAGCGATGATGGGTGAGAACTGCACCAAAGACAAAGGTTAAAGGTGGTGGCACCGCGTGGTTTCCACACAACTTGGGCAGTGCTACATAAGGTACCTCTTATCTGCTTAAGATGAAGAGTGGTGTTGAAGTTTTGTATGTTAGAATCAATATCTAGAGCACTGTTTTCACTTCAAGTTTAGGATTAAGGGAAAACAGAGGTGTTAGGGATCTTATCACATGCTGGTGACAAGATTTGGGTGTAACACTTTTCCGCCCTCTAGGCCTTCCGAACATCAACAAAAAACTCCATCGGTTTTACCCCATTCCATTTAGTCGATGACATGGAGTCGATTTTTCCCATTAAATGCCTGATTTCACCAGTCCGCCTTGCCATCGAGCTTCTACCTGATACTTCACCGTTGGAAAAATGCCTACTTATGCTTGAACAAACTAATGAGGACTATTGCGCCTCTCTCCAAAATGATCGAAGCAGCTAAGATTCGGTCCAAGTCCCATTATGACTCCCACGTCCACCCATGCACCTTTAACGAGGGGGACCTTATGCCTCTCTCATAGTTTGTTTCCTTGGTTGTTCTAGATGGATCCTACCTTGCCTTCCTATGTTGGTTTTGATAATGGCACAAGTAGATGGTCTCCTAATCTTGCTTCGACTGCATGGGCCATTTAGTCCCCGTCACATGAGTTGATCCATATCGATGAAATATGTGTTGGTATTGCCACTAACAACCAAGCTAAGCATGATGCTATTGCTGGTCTCCTGGCCGCTATTGATGAAATTGTCATTGATGCCAACATGGATTTGATGTGACCCCACAGGATGTCATTGATGCCACCAAGTCCCACCTACAATACCTAGATCCTTCATACAGTGGGTTTGCACCTTGTAATGCCTTGGATCCCAAACAGAATGGGTTTGTGTCCTGAAGCACTTTGTACCTGGTTGACATGGTCCATGTACCCACAAGCTTGGATCTTGAAGCCACCACCTTGCTAATAGTGTTGAATACCCTGGAGATGGTCTTAAAGCCTTGATGGACGATGGAGAAACCCTATATGGGTTGGAGAAGCATTAATGACCCATTATGTGGTCATTCATGCTATGATGATGTCATGGTACCCCAGAAGAAGACCTAACATCCCCACAGAAGATATCTTGACCCATGGAGGTCTCCTGGTATGGCTGAGGCAGTGGAAGAATCCTGTGAAGCCCCTTGGTTGATGAAGAAGCTCCACAAAAGTCCTTTGACCCACACTTGGTGTTTTGATGGTCCTTGCACTCTTGAAGATGATGATGTGGTCATTATTGACTTAATGAAGACTTGGAACCCTTGATGATGACCTTGATGCCCTTGCAAAGATCATGGAGCTGACTACTGGCACTTGATATGGTTAGATGGCATGATGAGCCTTGATGGAGATGATAATTCTTGAGATGGACCTAGCACATAAATAAAGTTTTGGCATTCGTATACATAATGCCATTTAAGCACCTAATGAGTCAAATGACCCATACAGTGGTCATTTGAAGATGACTTGGAAAAGGAAAACAAGTAGAGCAACAATGACAAGTGGAGCAAATGATGACAAGCTTGATTCGATAATGGTGACATTTTATGTGCTATCTTGGACCATAAAGACTGGATCGATGCACTTGTTACTTCTCTTGTTTGATGATAAAACTAAACATGTTGTTTAGTGGCACCTTAAACATGGTTGTTTGATGGCACCTTGGACCACGTTGGTACAAAGAATCTATATAGATGATGAAGTCAAAGACCTTGGAATATTTTTATATAAACATAAACAAGACAACCTAATAAGCCTTTACAAGTCGACTTCAATTCAATTTAAATTAAAAAATGTTTATGAAGAAGTCGGCTCCAAAATCTAGAAATTAAATAAAAAAATATGCAACAGCTCAGCTCCTTAAAATATGATGAAAACAAGTATAAATAAAAGTCTCATGTTTTTAAATTTAGGTGTACAATTTCGGGGATAGCTCTGACGCAATTTCGGAGGTGCATTTTACTGTGCAATTCTTGAAGAGGATATGTAGCTGTGGATTTTTGGAGGGGCAGAAAAAGGTGCTCTGAATTTTAGGTTTTTCTAAGGATTTTCGAACTATCATAAATTGCAGTAGCACAGTCCCGAAATTTATGAGTAAACAGTCCCGAATTTAAGGATAAGACAGCTGCAGATTTTTCACAGGAAGAAATTGTGGTACTAAGACAATTTCAGATCTACTGTTCAAACTTTATTTTTATTTTAACTCTGATTTCTACAGCACAGTACATAAAGAAGATTATCCTTTTCAAAAAGAAACCTCGACTGTTTGAGGAAATTTTGATGGTGTAGATGAGTTCACTGAGGCAGCCGCAGCCTTTATTAAGTTTTTTTTTTCTGATCCGAACAGTAGCATGTAAGCTATGATTTTCATGGATGATCAAGATCAGAATTTGGGAGTTTAGTGAGGCAGCCGCAGCCTTTATTAAGTTTTTTTTTTATTCGAACAACATGTAAGCTATGATTTTCATGGATGATCAAGATCATAATTTGGGAGTTCACTGAGGTAGCTGATGTATAAATTATCATCTAAGTTCTGACCTCAAGTTAGATAGATGCAGGAGTTATGTGAAGAAATTTGGATGGGGTCTTTCTCAGCATGTAGACAAGCCCGAGTTTCTTCCACAGTTCAACTTTTGATGCTTCCAAGTCCAAGGTTGATACACAGTTCAGTTTGACATGTGTGTTGGGGTTTAGTTGCCTGGAAAGAGGTGTGCATGTAGACACAGTCTATGAGGTTGACAACATAAAGCTTGAACATTGACAAAAGATGACAGCCCTAGTTTATGAGGCTGAGTGTGGAGTGTGATTAGTCCAAGGCTGAGTTATCCTATTGACAAGCTAAGACATGACAAGGTATGTGTGACAATGATAACTTCAGTAAAATCAATGAAGAGAATTGATGGCATCTCTATAACTGTATTGAAGACTTCTTATTGATTGACTAAGCAGTGGTTGACTGACTTCAGTACCTACTTGGACTAAGATTGCATAACCTCAAGAGTAGGTTGCTTATGATTGGTTTTGAGGAATCCTTTAGCAAGAACTTGACTATGCATACGAGTTGATTGTTCAACAGTGTGGTGACTAAATGGAGCTAACTCCAGAGAGCAGTTTTTCCTAAGTTCGGAGAGCATATTGATTTTGTGTTAGACTGAGTGTTTAGAACGCATGTTGATTGAGTTTATGAGCGGACCTTCAGTTAGTTTGAATAATGCTACAAAGCTGATTTGATTGAGCATCTATCAGCAGATAGTTTGAATAAGTTTGGAAGGTTAAAGAAAGTTGATTTGACTGTGTTCTTGTGTGCTCTCCTGAACTATGTCAAATTCATATTTTAGTGAGTTTTTAGAGAAAACTTGAAGACTTGATGTTCTTTATGAAAAGCTTGAGTTGACATGGCACTCAGTAGTACAGTGACAAGTCTTGACATGAAAGTGACATATGAAATCAGTGAGCAAATTGATCAATATCATATTGACTTGATGATTTTGACAGTGGATTGAGTTAACTGATAACAGACCGTGACTTGGCAAGCAGTGACAAGTTGATGACAGTAATGAGCAATTTGACAAGTGACATGACCAATGATAAATGATGATAGTGATGAGGTGGCAATGATACCTTCGGCTGATGACATGAATGAAGATGTGCTCATAAGATTATGAAGTCAGGGATAGTATGATAATAAATTGTTGATATCCTTTTTGACAGAATGCTCTTGGACAGAAGAAGATGCCGATTGAAGAAATGCTAGAGATAAGTGCTGATGTGATGCGACAATGATGACGTGGACAGAAAGATGATGTTGATGTGACAGTAAGCTTTAATTGTAAAAGCAAGCTTGTCTAGTTTCTTTTGAGGTTAGGATACCTCAAACCCTTCTTAGCAGGGTCTAAGAAAACCAGGCAGGGTCCTGGATGTAGAGTAGGTGCTCTTTGTATCAGTAGGTGCTGATTTTACCTAACGGTTGTAGCTAGACTAAAACTAATACAAAAAGAGTACAAAATTATATGGTGTTGTGATCTTTTGTGTTATGGTTCTTGATGACTCAAATGTTTATGATATGTGAATGATGAAGTGAAAGATGTTTATGAAATGATTATGAGATTGGTAGAATAATGGAATGATGAATTGGTAGTTAATTGTGACAAGTTAAGAAAAGTTGTAAAATTGGCTTTACATTGATTCACCCCCCTCTCAGTGTCTAACAATTGGTATTAGAGCAGGACTTTGTCACAAGCCTAGCAAGCCTGAAGGAGATCCTTAGACACAGTGGAGTAAAAGAAAGAGTCATCAAGCAATGACGTGCCTATACTTGATATTACAGATTATTTCAGTTGGAGGAGCAAAATGAAGGCTTATCTGAAGAAGTTTGGTATTTGGAAAATTGTTATCAATCCACCTACTCCATCAAACAAGAAAGAAAAACCAGCTGCACAGAAGGAAGCAAAGAAGGACAACACTACAGCCTTGAATTTCCTCTTGGATGGACTTCCCAGCTTAGTGAAGGAAAGTGTAGGAGAGTACACTTTAGCAAAAGACCTATGGTTCAAGTTGGAGAGTGAGTATCAGAAGGCAAGACTAGAACCCAAAAAGACAGATCAGGAATCAGAAGACAAGCCCCCAAAAGAGCTCAATCAAGAAGAAGACAAACAAGAAGAGGACTCTAGTAAAGGTATGGACTCTTGTGAATATAATGATAGCTTGTGTGATGAAATTGAGAAGGTTCTTGTAGAAGATGATGAAGGGCTATCAAATACTGCACATGAGATACATCTCACATTGCTAAATATTGATCTTAGAGCCAATTGGTTCCTAAACACAATAAATATGAACCAGAGTGATTTCACGAAGTTCAAAAAGAAAATCTTGGACTCCTTGAATGAATATCAGCAGAAGACCATGTCAATGAAAGTGTTGCTTGTAAAGCTCAAAGACAAGGACGAAGAGTTGCGGGATCAAATGAAAGACAAGGATGTTGAAGTTGAACAATTAAAGATTGAATTTATCAGTCAAAAGGAAGAATCAGAAAAGCTTGCTTAAGTGCTTGAAGAAACTAGAGAGGTCAATCATGATATGAAGACTCAGCTGGAGGAAGCCAAGAGGACAGAAGAGATCCTGAAGAGTCAGCTGGAAGAAAAGGAGGAGACAGTCTAGAAGTTGGAAATGGAGGTAGTTGGTCTCAGGAAGAAAGGTAAGATGAATGAAGGCTTGGTCAAGTTCCAGGACAGTTCAATTGTCCTAGATAAGATCTTAGATTGCCAAAGACCTCCACTCGACAAAACTGGTCTTGGTTACAAGAAGAACAAAGAAAAATCTGAAGATGACACTTGGTCTCTGAAGACTCCAGAAGCAGGTCCATCAACGTCCAAAGCTGCTCCCCATGCACCTACACATGACAACAAGGATTTTGGAAGTTCAAAGATGAAACAAGGAGTTGGGTCTATTCCTCAAAGCAACTTCATTAAAGAAACAACTCGAAGACCCAAGTATGAAATCGGCTTCAATGGTTATTGTTATTTTTGTTCTAACTTTGGTCATAAGGCTATGGATTGTAGATTCTATGGAAGAAGAAGGGCTGGAAGCCCCAATGACTTAGTTAGATGTTGGACATGTAATCAATTTGGACATGTTGCTTCCACATGTCACACATTGAGATGCTACACCTACAGTGGGCTTGGCCACAAAGCCCAAGAATGTGCAAGTCAAAGAATTCAGCCAATAAGGAGTCCTTCATATACATTAACAAGAAGAGTTGAAGATCAGAAGACAAATGCCTACAGTCAGGGATATTTTCAGGCATGGAGAAATGAAGTTGATCAAAGAAGTGTTGGAAGTTCCAACAGCTCAGTCAGATGTTGGTCATGCAACAATGTTGGTCACATTGCTACACATTGTCGTATGATGAGGTGTTATAGCTGGAGTGGCCTTGGGCACAAACCTAAGGATTGTTGGAGTACACGGAAACAACCCTTGAGAAACTTCCGATACAGCTCATCAAGGAAAGCTAGTACAGATGAAGGATCAAATGCTCAAAGCACGGATGCCAAGAAACAAGTATGGATGAGGAAGACTGAGCAGTTGCAGATAGGAGAGGTTGATCAGAGCAGGGAGGATGGCTACCATACGGCAAGCCAAGTGTAAGGTTTCTCAAAGACCTTAACACACCTTGAGTTCATGAGACTGGAGAGTGAACTCAAAGGAGAAAGGATGGTTACTCCAGGCATACAAACAGGTCCTAGGATCGTGCATATTGATAGGGGGAGCAGTCAGCAGTGATATGAGATTTTAGACAGATGTATGTGGACACCCTTTTCCATTGATGCCAAAGGGGGAGAAATGAAGACAAAGGGAGAGATGAAGACAAAAGGGGAGCATGCTCATAGTGGGAGCATGAGTTGTTGTCATCAAGGACAAAGGGGGAGATTGTTGATGAAATTGTCATTGATGCCAACCTGGACTTGTAGTAACCCCACAGGATGTCATTGATGCCACCAAGTCCCACCTGCAATACCTAGACCCTTCACAGAGTGGGTTTGCACCTTGCAATGCCTTGGATCCCAAACAGAGTGGATTTGTGTCCTGAAGCACTTTGTACCTGGTTGACAGGGTCCATGTACCCACAAGCTTGGATCTTGAAGCCACCATCCTGCTGATAGTGTTGAAGACCATGGAGATGGTCTTAAAGCCTTGATGGAGGATGGAGAAACCCTAGATGGGTTGGAGAAGCATTAATGACCCATTCTATGGTCATTCATGCTATGATGATGTCATGGTACCCCAGAAGAAGACCTAACATCCCCACATAAGATATCTTGACCCATGGAGGTCTCCTGGTATGGCTGAGGCAATTGAAGAAGCCTGTGAAGCCCCTTGCTTGATGAAGAAGCTCCACAAAAGTCCTTTGACCCACACTTGGTGTTTTGCTGGTCCTTGCACTCTTGAAGATGATGATGTGGTCATTATTTACTTGATGAAGACTTGGAACCCTTGATGATAACCTTGATGCCCTTACAAAGATCATGGAGCTCACTACTGGCACTTGATATGGTTAGATGGCATGATGAGACTTGATGGAGATGATAATTCTTGAGATGGACCTAGCACATAAATAAAGTTTTGGCATCCATATACATAATGCCATTTAAACACCTAATGAGTCAAATGACCCATACAATGGTCATTTGAAGATGACTTGGAAAAGGAAAACAAGGAGAGCAACAATGACAAGTGGACCAAATGATGACAAACTTGATTCGATAATGGTGACATTTTATGTGCTATCTTGGACCATAAATACTGGATCGATTCACTTGTTACTTCTCTTGTTTGATGACAAAGCTAAACATGTTTTTTAATGGCACCTTAAACATGGTTGTTTGATGGCACCTTGGAGCACATTGTTACAATGAATCTATATAGATGATGAAGTCAAAGACCTTGGAATATTTTTATATAAACATAAACAAGACAACCTAATAAGCCTTTACAAGTCAACTTCAAGTCAATTTAAATTAAAAAATGTTTATGAAGAAGTCGGCTCCAGAATCTAGAAATTAAATAAAAAAAATATGCAACAGGTCGACTCCTTAAAATATGATGAAAACGAGTATAAATAAAAGTCTCATGTTTTTAAATTTAGGTATACAATTTCAGGGACAACTCTGAGGCACTTTCGGAGGTGCATTTTACTGTGCAATTCTTGAAGAGGATATGCAGTTGTGGATTTTCGGAGGGGCAGAAAAAGGTGCTCTGAATTTTAGGTTTTTCTGAGGAATTTCAGACTGTGGAAATTGCAGTAGCACAGTCCCAAAATTTATGAGTAAACAATCCCAAATTTAAGGATAAGACAGCTCCGGATTTTTCACAGGATGAAATCGTGGTACTAAGACATTTTCGGATCTGCTGTTCAAACTTAATTTTTATTTTAACTCTGATTTCTACAGCACAGTACACACAGAAGATGATCCTTTTAAAAAAGAAACCTCTACTGTCTGAGGAAATTTCGATGGTGTAGATGAGTTCACTGAGGCAACCGCAGCTTTTATTAAGTTTTTTTTTTCCTGATCCGAATAGCAGCCTGTAAGCTGTGATTTTCATGGATGATCAAGATCAGAATTTGGGAGTTCACTGAGACAGCAGCAGCCTTTATTAAGTTTTTTTTTGATCCAAACAGCATCATGTAAGCTGTGATTTTCATGGATGATCAAGATCAGAATTTGGGAGTTCACTGAGGTAGCTGATGTATAAATTATCATCTAAGTTCTGACCTCAAGTTAGACAGATGTAGGAGTTATGTGAAGAAATTTGGATGGGGCCTTTGTCAGCATGTAGACAAGCCTGAGTTTCTTCCACGGTTTAACTTTTGATGCTTCCAAGTCCAAGGTTGATACACAGTTTAGTTTGACATGTGTGTTGGGGTTTAGTTGCTTGGAAAGAGGTGTGCATGTATACACAGTCCATGAGGTTGACAACAGAAAGCTTGAACATTGACAAAAGATGACAACCCTAGTTTATGAGGCCGAGTGTGGAGTGTGATTAGTCCAAGGCTGAGTTATCCTATTGACAAGCTAAGACATGACAAGGTATGTGTGACAATGATAACTTCAGTAAAAGCAATGAAGAGAATTGATGGCATCTCTGTAACTGTATTGAAGACTTCTTATTGATTGACTAAGCAATGGTTGACTGACTTCAGTAACTTCTTGGACTAAGATTGCATAACCTCAAGAGTAGGCTTCTTATGATTGGTTTTGAGGAATACTTTAGCAAGAACTTGACTATGCATAAGAGTTGATTGTTCAACAGTGTGGTGACTAAATGAAGCTAACTCTAGAGAGTAGTTTTGCCTAAGTTCGGAGAGCAGATTGATTTTGTGTTAGACTAAGTTCTTAGAACACATGTTGATTGAGTTTATGAGCTGACCTTTAGTTAGTTTGACTAATGCTACAAAGCTGATTTGATTGAGCATCTATCAGCATATAGTTTGAATAATTTTGGAAGGTTAAAGAAAGTTGATTTAACTGTGTTCTTGTGTGCTCTCCTGAACTATGTCAAAGTCATATTTTAGTGAGTTTTTAGAGAAAACTTGAAGACTTGATGGTCTTGATGAGAAGCTTGACTTGACATGGCACTCAACAGTACAGTGACAGGTCGTGACATGAAAGTGACATATGACATCAGTGAGCAAATTGATCAATATCAGATTGACTTGATGATTTTGACAGTGGATTGAGTTGACTGATAACCGACCGTGACTTGGAAATCAGTGACAAGTTGATGACAATAATGTGCAATTTGACAAGTGACATGACCAATGAAAAATGATGATAGTGATGAGGTGGCAGTGATACCTTCAACTGATGACATGAATGAAGATGTGCTTAGAAGATTATGAAGTCAGGGACCGTATGACAATAAATTGCTGATATCCTTTTTGACAGAATGCTCTTGGATAGAAGAAGATGTTGATTGAAGAAATGCTAGAGATAAGTGTTGATGCGATGTGACAGTGATGACGTGGACAAAAAGATGATGTTGATGTGACAGTAAGCTTTAATTGTAAAAGCAAGCTTGTCTTGTTTTTTTTTTAGGTTAGGATACCTCAAACCCTTCTTAGCAGGGTCTAAGAAAACCAGGCAGGGTCTTGGATGTAGAGTAGGTGCTATTTGTATCAGTAGGTGCTGATTTTACCTAACGGTTGTAGCTGGACCAAAACTAATACAAAAAGATTACAAAATTATATGGTGTTGTGTTCTTTTGTGTTATGGTTCTTGATGATTCAAATGCTTATGATATGTGATTGATGGAGTGAAAGATGTTTATGAAATGATTATGAGATTGGTAGAATAATGGAATGATGAATTGGTATTTAATTGTGACAAGTTAAGAAAAGTTGTAAAATTGGATTTACATTGATTCACCCCCCCTCTCAGTGTCTAACAGCCGCCACCCTTCACTTGGGTATTCATTGCCTTGATGTCTTCTTATAATCCTAGTTGCTTTTCACCCAGTTTAATAATTACTACAGGGTACTCAATCCCTACCTCTTTAGAAAGTTCCTATGCATTAGATAATTGATTAGACATTTCGAATCCATTGCATTCATGCATGTTCCCATAAGTTTGAATAGTGTATCAAATCAAACGACTAATGATGTTGTAGAGTGGTACATAAATCACCACATATAGGAAATAAACTGCATCATGCATCATCATATAATTATGCATACATATGTCATATAGGCATCATCACTATCATAAAAAGAGACTCAGAAAGACATAAGAATACAAAAAAAAATATGGATCCATGTGCATCTCTATCATAATCAGTTTGGTCTCTCTAAACAAGTACAAGAAAGAGAAGTCCCACGAGATTTCTCATTTGATATTACATATAGTACAAAATTCCCCATGCCTAAATGCATTGGGGGACAACATCACATGGAACTAATCTGATTTTGAGTCCTCTGCCTCTGTATCCTCCTCAATATCCTCCTCCCTCGTCCAAGATCTCCTCTTCCATTGTCACATCCCCCCTGTGTCGCTTCTCTGGTATACCCAACAGCAACTGCGATCCTCCTCATTAGAGCGATCCAATTGGGAGGAGCTCAGTAACACGCAACGATCAATTCGTTCTCTAGATACCACCATCCATCGTTGGTGACTCCATCCAGTAGCGTATCTATGTTCAATCATAGTGAGTCTAAAGTAGCACTCCATCGCCTCCTCTACCCTTGAGAAGGTGGATCTAATCCCTCCACTCTGCCCCTACGTCGTTGGTATCCCGCTCGAGGATGTTGTCCCACATATGCACATGCACACAGTATGTCGTTAGGATCAATTAGATGTATAACCTAGATACCATTATGGTAGTAAACCACAATATATGATTAAAACCACAAAGAGTCACGTATACATACCATCTGGTCCCTAGACCTGTCCAGAAGGTCGAGGCATCTATGGATCTCCCTGGTAGTCCATGCCTGCATATGGAGAATCCTTAATGAGGATTGGAAATTGTCTCCACTACGTAAATAGCTCATGGGTGAAGAAACAACCTACTACACTGCCTCCCTCCCATATCATCGTCTCACACCACCACTACCTCATATAGGCTCGCATGGTCCCCCATCATGCACCACCAGATATGGTCCTAGTGTTATTAACCATTAAAAAAAGAATGATCAGAAAAAGGACGGGAAGTAGAAATCCCCATCCTCCAGGCTAGCATGGTTCAGCCCATGTCGAACTACTAATAGGTATATCTGGTCCCACCCATAGTAGGTTCACCTCGACACACTCTCGATGATCAGTAACTTGTCACCCAAGAGCTTGTGTGGACCTTTTGATGCCATAATCTGTAGCACCGTCGTTTCCACTGGACGAGTCTCCATATTCTCGATGTCAAACACAAGTATGTATGATGCATGCACATACTCTATGGCATAGCAATGTCAGGTGCACAAGTCATCAATAGACATTCCTCTCAAGAGTTTTGATAATATATCCTCGATAACACCCAATAATTGGAGGCCAGTTAAGAAGTACACATCACAAAGGGTGATCTCTAACTGGTCACCCTGTATAATGAAGCACTCTGCATCCATGTCCCAAAATATCACTAGTTTGTTCAGCAATAACTTTATTGAACACATCAGAGGGATCTAGAAGAACTTCAACAACCCACTCTTGGCTAGCATATCCTGCATTGCATCATCCTCCTCAACTTCATATATGAGATCTTCGATGTCTCACTCCTGCCATCTGACTCGAGGCATCCTGCACATCCAACAAGTCCTAGTCATACCATTTTCAACAAGTTTTCCATTCTAATCTAGGTCACTCATGTTGGGCCTTTTTTGTGACTTTGGTCATGCAAAACCTTTCAAGAGGTGCGACCTGGGTTGCGCATGTCTCTTGAACTGGTGTGGCCGAGGTTGCACTTGTTCCCCCGATAGGGGCGACCTGGGTCATGCCTTTTCCTTCGAAAGGTACGACCAAGCCTCAAAACCTTCTTGGCATCGACCAAGATCCCCAAAATAAAAAATGACAAAAAAGATGAATGAAAATGATAGGCTAGGTGATATTTCTTACCTACAACTGACAGATCGTGAAACCACTGGTCCAATCGAAAGAAATCAACACCTTTTCTCCAGGGCCATCCACAACAACTCAACACTGACCAGTGAAAATGACATGTGTCATGTGGCCCCCCCTTGTTTATAGGCATCCATTTGGTCAACTTCTTCTTTCATGCATTTGGCATATATTTTTCACGTTGTTCGCACCGACATATTCAGTTTTTCATGCTCTATTTACCTATTCCACTCACGTCTCATGCTCTCCCCACTTTTTTTGGGCCATATCCTCTACTTACCTTGATTTGTGTGCCACCAAGAAATTCAGACCCCTTCTGTATTGGCATGTTCATGAGTCCTCCGCTCCATCCATACTGCAAATTTTGCGTTATTTTACCACCATTCACCATCCCGCAAAGAGGCCCCACTAGTTTTGCACTGTTATTTCTCTCCTTGTTAGTCATGATCCCAATGTCATTTCTTTTCTCACATTGAACACTTCCTCCTTGCTTGACTGACCATTACAGAGTTTCTGTTAAGCTCTTTTCTGACTCCTTAAAGAATGAAAAGATTGTCGAGCATGCTTATTTCCTTTCACGCTCATTTAAGTATTTGAAAGGGCATTTATGTGGTATCGTTTATCCCTTTTTCCAACTATGAAGACCAAATAAATAAAAGGACCAATCTAGCACCTCCTAGCTAGGAATCTTTCTCTTTGTATCATTTTATTATTTTTTGGACATTGGGACTGTACTTCACGAAAAAGCTCACTTATGGGTTGTATTTAAGCTCTTTTCCATCCCTCTCATAAAGAAAAGATTGATGAACAAACTTGGTTCCATTCATGCTCGTAAAAGTATTTGAATGATCGTTTAATCATGATAGGGTTATCCTTTTTCGACATGATTGGACTACCTATGAAAAAGAAGTTTCTTTACCCCTTTCAATTGAGAGAGTTCTCATTTTCACACTTTTATCCTTTTTTCAGGCTTAGGAGACTACTGTACGAAAAAGAGACCCACTGGAGTCTTCTTCATGTTTTCAGACTCTCTAAACATGAAAACACCATCAAGCATTTACCATCTGGGGCTCGACAAAAATCCACGAGACAATATGATATTGAGCTTACTTCTATCCCTTCTTCGAGCTCCTTAAACCATGAAGAAGGTCCAAGCAATGCCTCTTGGTGCCCACCTATATTGTATATAGTCTCACATTATGGGAACATTTCCTCTATTGGGTTTCCTTTCTTCATATTACTCTGCGACGAGTCTCCTTTGGATCCCATGGATATCGTTTGTCCAGTACCTTCCCCAAATATCTCCCATTGCAGTCATCTCCCTAGTTCCACAACTATGATTCCCTCCCCATGAGTCAGTGTCATTTGTTGTCATGTCAGCCCTGCCGTTATACTCTGAACAAAGGAATTTTGAGTCCCCCGTACTCTCCTGCCTCTGTTCCCCATTCAATGTATCAATCTCATTATCATGCCATATCTTTGGTTTCCCCCATCGTGCTTCTATCAAGGAAATCTCATTGCCTTGGTATTTGCAGGTCTCCCTCTGTCGGCATCAACACATTTATTCCAGAGGATATACCTAGAGGTCCCTGTATCTTGGTTTCATCCACCTCCTTGTTGAGTTTCTTGGGCCACTTGAAAAGAGTCATTAGTTCCTTTTGGGCTGGTTGTGTCTCATGTGCTCGAATTCAGCTACATTATCGCAATGTTGAGATTCGTATAGGGTATTGGTTCTTTCATTATTTGGTCAAAGACCCCGGTTGTCACTTGACTCTAGCACATTGGTGAGTCTCTTTGGGACCCTGACAGTTTCATGTCCTTTGTGATATCCAGGTTACATTGACGACAATGTTTTGAAGCCCCTCCGTATCATGATTTTGTACATATCTAGTATCAGATGTCATTTATTGTACCTCATAGATTCTGACTCTCAATCATTGAGTCCATGTAGTTGTGTACACCTTCAGATTTAATAGAGCATTAGTTATTGGGATATTCCATTCTAAGAGAACGTCATTATTTCTAAGTACCAGTTCTTCATATATGTATTTGTATTCAACCTCCTATTGAGGCCGCCATTATGTACTACCAGTTATATGTATTGATCGACTCCCCTTGTCTGATCCTTTATCCCCATTTTTATATTGCGACGTTGGTACAAGCATGGGTATGCCTGCCTCATCCATATATATGTATGAGATTATATGTACCTCATCCATTTTGAGAAGTAATACAAATCAAAATCCATTGCAGTTCGAATGAGGAGACTCGGACTCTCCACGGTTCGCTTAGGTTTCTCCATCATTTTCACAATTTCTTCCTTGATCCTATGATTGTTGTCGCTTATTTGATGAGTTCTTGCCCTCACGCATTAGGGGGAAATATGTCAACACAAAAAATTGTCAACATAGCTCTCTATGATCCACACCATAATTATACATCATAATCCCACCCTTATTCCCTCCATTTTGACCTTCACAATTAAAGTTCACCCAAATTGGTCTAAAACATCATTATTCCATCCCTCATAAATACAGGGATGATGAGAATTTATTGCAACATAACCCCATTCTCTCAAAAAAGGACAAAAGACCCTAAAATGAGAATGAGTAAAAAACCATGGACAAATACCATGCATTATGAAAAAACATGGACAAATACCATAGGAAACAAAATCTTGGATCATTATATAAATACATTGTGAAGGTCTCCCCACAAACACTTTTGAGACACCTTTAGTCACATTGCTCAGCTTTTTGCCACACATTTCCACATTGTATGTTGAGTTTACTCCATACACTCCTTGATTCATATTCCCATTTACAACCATAGGTCAAGAAAATCAGAGAACCAGATCATGGAAGCAGTCAGACCACATCCTTAAACGACTGCAGTGACCCATATTATAAAAGGTATGTTGCATTTGTTTTATTAGTTAGAAGAAAATTAGAAAATATAAAAAATATTTGTTATTGTTTACTTGTAAGTCAAGTTTGAGTATTTCCCTTGCACCATGAACACTACCCTTAGATCTCTCATCTTAGGTAGGTTCTTTTGCACGTAGCTGGAGAGAAACATCCACTACAGAACCTAAAACATAAGTATATAACACATCTGTTTATTTACTAAGCGTAAAAAAATGGGGTATTGTGTCTCCTCTGATCTAAGCGGATATTTATGGCCACCCACCTCTTCCACTAACTCATAATGGTTCTGCATCTTCATTGTTCTACTAAGATTTTGAAGGTCTTGGATTTTCAAAGCATTTTTCAAACATTTCCAATTTGGTTTTGGCAGTTGGAATGGCCCTAATTATGGGCATGCCAAATACATAGAGCATGAAATTAGCTTTATAATGATCCAATAAATGCACCAAAGAAATGTTGTATGAAAATTTGTATCCCTAGCAAGTTGACATATCAACTAGGGTCCTTCTAGGCCACGACCATTTTGCCATCCTCATATCCTAAGATTAAAGTTTTGGATCTTTATGGCTTTACCTCTTAGGATTATATACTTTATGTTAAAAGGTAGTTTCAACCTCTTGTAATGGTCATATTGTGAATGAGCATAACCAATGAATCTCTTTTTAAATATAAGCTACCACCATAGCGAGTTTGTATTGCTTTGCATAATGCAATGTCTTTATATTTCATTTATTCATAGAATTTGGATTTCACTGTATCATTATGGTCGTTACAATAAATTCGTGTTATTCCATCCATATTTTTATCATCATTTTGTTCTCCACATAATTCAAGTTAGTGTTATTAGAGTAATTTGTTCTTTGTTGTTTTTCTATGAATGTCCTTGGTGAGGTTAGGGTACAAGGAGTTGATCCTCAAGTTAGCCAAACCTAGTGAAGACCGCCCTTGCTAGGCCAAGTGGCCTCCCATGGTGAGAAAAAAAAAAGAAGATGCAACAAAAAAGAAAAGAATATGCAACAAGAGATCATATCAATATGTTTATCAAGGAATCCCTTGCATGAAAAAGGACAGAGTTGATGGATAATTTCACCCATATCCCTCGAGACATTGACAGTCCTTTATTCAAAGGCCAAATAGATGTGAATGCTTTGAAAAAATCATTAATCCTACTAGAGGATTATTAATTTGTTCCAAAAATTGCTAAAAATGAGAAGATCAACTTCATGCTCCCTAAGTCCCTTCCTCGTGTCAAATATTGGTGGGACACTTACTATGTGCAACAAATGAAGATGAGTTTGCAACATTGAGGATATCACCCACTTTAATTTATGTTTTTAATGTCCCGAAGGAGGAAATTTACCATATTGGAAACTATGATAATCAAAACATGAGATGGACAATGTTTCATCAAGAGAGAGACCAAATTGTGTCAAAGTACACCAATATATTCCATACCCTATGCTCAAAACTGGGTATAAGAAACTTTGAGCAACACTTGGTCCTAAAACATTACAGGGATATCCACAAATAAATCTAAAGAAAGATGGAGTTCTTGGACATCTCCTCATTGGGAGTGATTTATGTGTATATTGTCAAGATCAAGCAAGATTTCAAGAAAAATAATAAGTATGAGCTTGGGTCCACAAGTACACCATAACAAAAGCATGTAAAAGGAAAACCTAACTCACAAAATGTAATGTCCCTTCTTGGAATTTTGGAGAAAGTTACAATTTGGGCAAATTCAAGTTTAACTAGTCATGACTCTAGAGGGTTCCAACTTTCACCAAATTGTCCTGGATTTTTAAAGAAAGGATATGGTGAGTCTTAAAACATCCCAAGGTGGTTTATGGACACTTTGTATCTGACTTTACACCTCTGCAACCTTGTTTGGGGTTAAGGAGAAACAATGCAAATTTACTAGGAAAATGTGGTCAACTAGTCCTTCTTGTTTGGTTCCAAACACCACCGAGCCTTTCCAAAATTATTATGGAGGGATCCTATGGGAATTAGCACATACTAATAGACCTCATACACTAAATGGTTGAGTTAAAAATTAAGTTTTACATGTTACTCAAGTTTGCACAACATTGTCCAATTTCTAGCTTTAGACTTGTGAAACCAAGGTTGACCCAAAGGCCCCCAAATGAATTCAAATTATGTATGGAAGAGATTTAGGGGTATTAGTACATCCTAATGCATAACATTTATCCTCATACACTTTCCAATTGCTTCTGCAAATTTCTTTTGGCCACTGGGAAAGAAGGACAAAAACACTAGGAAATCTATGTTAAATCCCCCAAGGGTAGATGACACTTTTGACTCTCCAAATGCAGTACGAACCTACCAAATTTGGAAAAATAGTATGGGGATGAATATAAGACATCAAGGTCTATAATTAATCATGGCTATTATCTTTGTAAACTGATTATAAAGTGCAACATTCACATGACCACTTTCATGGAAATTGCTTATGGGGAAATTGCATAACTAGCTCGATTTTGACATATGAAAGCTAGAGTTAAAGGTTCATATTAGGATGTGACATATAGATACCATATACAGCATAAAAATTTATTCCCCAACAGTATTAAACATCAAAAAAATCCCTTCATACAAGTGTGGTATACAACTAATTCGGTATGGGCATTAAATAGATGGAAGGTAGTGGTTTAATATCATGGAATTGTAAGCGTTTCACATATGGATTTCTTGGGTTTTGAGCCACAGAGCATAGGGACATGAAATTATAGAGTAATAAATCATATATTTTTGTCACAACACCATCAAACTCAGACAATATACCTCATAAAATCTGATATAAAACCACTTCAAGGTTGAATCCAAATCCATGAAAACTAGTTATTCAAGAGAATGGTAATGCAAGCCTTCCATACTTCTATTTATGATATTTCAAATTACGGATCATATGGTCATGATATTGTTACAGCTGATTTTACCACACATGGTTGATCACACTTTTATGGCCTTCCCTGTCCCTCTCCAGACTCTTTGGACCCCATGGACTATTTTTGTGCCTTTGATGTTTCCAAGATCATCCCTAAAAACACTCATTATTTGTTGTACGTGACTTTTAATCCCTTTCTCGCTTATATATGTGGATATTACCCTTAAAACCATGTACATCAGGATGTGTGCAAAAGGCCAAATATTTTTGGAGTTTTCCTAGATGTGGATTGGAGTCACTTATCTCTTCGCCTTCCATATGCCTCGAGATCACTCGGATTTGACTTTCCATTACCCCATTGAAGCACTATATAAGGAACCCTTTGGATATATTGAAGAGCAAGAAAACTATAGTCCATTGTTGTTGTAGCTTGCTTATACTTGATTCTGCATCCCTTTGTCCCTTGGAGCACTTTGTGTTCTTCCCAAGCTTGCCTTTGCTTGTGAGCTTGCTATGGAGAGATGGAGGATTGAGGTGGTGGAGGCCCAGGTGGAGGACTCAGTTTCTCTGGTTCATAGACATGCTGATAGAGGTTGTCACTTATGTAATCTATTATTTATTCAATAGAAATATCTTTTCCAGTCCATTGATGTGCATTTAAATGAATATTGAATCCATGGATGTATTTAATTGCTTATGTATCATTGATTATATATGCTAGAGTAGGCCTAACACTCTATCATATAACATGCTTGCCTTGTTTACTGTTGTTGAGAGTAAATTGCTAAAGCAAGCGGGATTGGAAAAAGTTCAACGGGGTTCTACTACAACCGTCTGGAATAAGGTATGTTTCGAGATCCTTTACTGTTAGATGTTGTATTTCTCTTGCATATTGGGAAGGGATTGATTTTTGTGGTTTCTCTGTCTATTGTGGTACACCCCAAGCCATAAGAAATTTTCTCTGTAACAGAATTAGCGACCATAGTGGGGATGTTCCTAGTTGTTTTTCTTTGGGGGTTTTCGACATTCAATGCGCTTCTATTGCACTGATTTCTCTGTTTCTATGTTGGGTCTGAGGGCATGATTGCCTAGTAGTGTCATGTAGGAGTAAATTTTGTCCCAGCTTGTCCTTTTACCTTATTTTTATCTCTTTTTCTTCATGTACGTGGGTTTTGCTTTCATAGTTGCGTGTACACGTGGGTTTTTTTGGAATAGTCACGTATGTATGCAGGTTTACTGAGAACAGTCGCATATGCCCTGATTTTTTGCTTTTTTGAGAAGATTAAGTGTTACTGGGTGAGTTTGGGTGATTGCTGAGTCTTCTTTGATGCTTCTAGATTTTGTATCTCCCCTCTGTTTCTGACCAAGGACTCTTTTTTGATTTGATTTTTGAAAAATGTTCTTGTCATTTCATTTTCTATTTTTGGTTTTGGGATTAGTGCATTAGGCCTCTTTTACCTTGGTGCTTTGCTTGGATGCTATTTGTGAGTGCAGGCAGAGTTTGAGGGTTGTAGAGTCATACTTTTGCTTTTTATCTCATTTAATTCAAAAATACAAAAAACATTTTGCTTTTTTGCCTTGTTATGCATTGTTTGCATTTTGCATTAGCATGGTACTTGCATTAAGTTTGCTTGGTGGATATTAGTCAAATTTTCATATGGGAAATGATTGCATATACATTTGAAGGAAAATTTTTGCACTTCACGTAGTAGCATACCTTGTTTTTCCTTTGACACAACGCATTTGCATAGATTGTTAGGTGTGCATTTTACTTCTTGTTGTGTCATAACATCATTAGTTGCACGACCATTTACCCTTTGAGTAATAAATATAATTAAGATCAACGCATAATAAAATGAATTGCACTCTTTTCTTTTCTAGGGTGCACCAACAAGACTAGGTTTTAGGGTCTTGGAATAGTTCATTGTCAGTCAATTCTCCAATACCACTAAAAAAAACAATTAGGTGTATGTCCAGGTGAGAGTGTGAAATATTTTATATAATTAGTGTTTCTTAGGATCCTCCTCTACGGGAGTTAAGCATGAGGCAGTGTGAGCGGTTATGATTGGGATGACCCCTGGTTGTAACTGAGTAGCACCGAAGATATTTACAGAATTGCATTCATATCTGGGGGCTCTTTCGAGAGTTTCAGGATTTGCTACCCTGCCCATATAGTCAATCCCACCTACGACTATCTGCCTGAGCATTGATTATATCGAGGTGACCTTAGTTTCCTTACCTAGGTTATCGAGGGGGTATTTGCAGAGGTTATTTTGCAGGTGTCCTAGCCAGGTAGGGGTCAGAAAACACAGTCACTATATGCGTTGAAGCTAAGGGCCACTATAATTGGTTACGAACCTCCACTTGTTGTGTATGGGAGTCTCAAGCCTCTCCTGGGAGAGACATACCTGCTTCCTTAGAGAGCTCACATATCCTACCCTCGTTTGCTTGCAATTTGGCTTTACATTTTATAGGTGTATGCTATGTGCACGCTAGTTTGCCTAGGGTTTGCGTAACTAGATCGAGTCTTTTTATTTTTTGAGTCATTGTGGATTCGGGTGCGACACCCCGTTGTTCTCGTTGTTTAGCAGGAATTCCGCCTTCCACGTTGTTGTTCAGGAATAAACACCTTATAACCGAAGGTCTGGGGTTACCAACATACTCTTAAAACTTGCAGACAATCAACTTCTAAGTACAGAAAGGAAATAGGAAGATAGAATGAACTCACCTGATTAATGACGGTTGATCCAAGCCTTGACTTCTTCTTCAAAGCTTTCAAGGATGCATCTCCTTCACTTGCAGAGAGCAAATCTTCCAAATACAATCTCATACATGTATATATGACAAGTTAGATATACAATATATAAAGTGCTTAATCATAAATATTCATCAAACCATGAGACATGAAAGATATTCAACATACATTTGGAATAAGGATTCTCTTTATTAACAATAGTGAATGAGTTAAGATTACAGCCCAACGCCTGAAACAAGGACTCCTTTGCAACCAAAGGATTCTGAGTTCTGCTGCTCCAAAGACTTTTGAATAGATACCACCAGCATAACTTTGCTCTCCAAGTATCATTGATTAATGCCCTCCCCAAGGCCTCTATTTATACTTAGGGAAATAGATCAGTTTCGAAGGTTGAGGAGGTTCAGACAGTTAAGATAGTTATTGATTAGGGCTTAACACATCTCCATTAATTGCGATTTATTATTTTTAATGTCAAAGGAAGGTGTACGCGAGTATTGAAATTGGCAACCCGCGTATGACACACGAGTTGCTATAAGGGTAACCCGCGTACAGATTTGTACGTGGGATGCAATGACAATACTCGCGTACAATACGCGATATGCTGTAGGAAAAAGTCACGTATGTACGCAGGTTTCTTATAGACAAAGTCGCGTACAACAATTGACATATGAAAAGGTAAAAATGGCAAGCTGGATGGATAGTGAATGTATTTCATAACATGCCCATCTATAGTGTTTTAGACAAGCTTCAATCCATAAATGTCCTTTTGTGTGCCAACAAGTGAAGTGTCGACACTCAGACGGAGAAGTGCCATTTGGGTTGATAACAGATGCCCCCTAATGTGTGAGGTCAGAGGGAAGCAATGGCCAAAATACATTATAATCTTTGTCTTTGGAGAACTCAGAAATCCAATGGAGTAGAGGTAGTACCTGAAACAAATACATAATAATGTCATATACAAAGTCATATCTAAGGATGCTATGTTCAATATACTAGCTCCTTTACAATGTTTGAGTACATCAAATAATACGGCTACTAGACCACGTATATTACAAAGGTGGATCGAAGAAACAACATACAATAATGATGAGTCTTCAAAGATCTGGAAGCTGTGTACATAAGTGAAACATAATCTTGTGCAACTTAGTCCATAGATGAGGAACTAAGGTCTTCATAAACAATCCCAAAGAACCAGTACAATCCAAGCCATGTGAATAAATGTAGGCTGAAGTCGAACATGGGGCGGATTCAACAGTTTGTCAATCAATAGGTGATAATTGATAACTGAAGCAAAGGAATTCACCAATGATGGAAGTGAATCCTGAGGTACTATCATCAAAACTCTAGGTCTTCGTCGTTAGGAAGTACTGAAGCGGAACCATACTATGGTAAGGAAGGCAATAGATCCTCCAATGGATCACAAGAGTGACTAGGAACCGGGTAAAGGAAGGGAGACACAAGAGATAATAGATATAACAATGATGGGATCAGGATAGAGATCAGACATTGAGTTAATTCCTTGAACAGTGAGCACAACATAGAGATGACCCAAGGGAGCTTTTAAATTTATAGATAAAACAACTAGACTTATCTGTCATGTAGGATACATGATCAGATTCCCTAGGTATAACGGACAAGAGGAGGAGTAATAAACTCGAAGTAATAGCGGAACTGAAAGTGAACACTAAGACATGGGTATCGAAAAAAACAGAGAGTGCTATGTTCAAGGATGACATGCTGCCACTAACTGAAAACAAGAGAAAACTTCTTCCTTACCTTCCCTATTAAATTTTAACGAGTCTAGGAAAGTCAACTCGGATCTCTCTTCATTTTTTAACAAGCTTGAAGAGAAGAGAAAATAATGCTTGATAGTGTCATTGATTTTTGGATTTAATGAGCCCGAACTAGTACTGCTCATTTGGTGTTTTCACATTTAGAGAGTCTGAAAACTCCACAGCAGACTCCAGGGGGGTCCTTTTTCGTCCAATTTAGTCTCCTGAGGCCGGAAAAGTATAAAACATACCACAGAAGAACTCTCTTAGCTTTCAAAGAAGTAAGGCGCACCTTTTTCGTATTTAGTTAGGAAGGTCCGAAAAAAGTTAAATTACCACCTACCCAACGCTCCTTCAAAAGCAGCATAAAGCTTGAGTTTTACGAGTGTGAAAGAAGGCAAGATCACTTGGAAAGATCCATTTTATTACGAGAAATGGGGCTTACAACAATAAACTCGATGCTTTGTTATTTAGGGTTTAACGAGCATGACAAAGACATAAAGTGCACTCGGAATCTTTTTCATGTTTTGGTCCAGAGCATGAAAAAGAGAAAAGTAAGCTCATACCGGGGTTTCTTTTCCGTAATTTTAGTCCCTCAGGTCTGGGAAAGCAATAAACCTATGCATAAGAATACTCTTCTCAATCCCAAAGAAAAGAGAGTGTTCCTTTCTTGTATTATTCCACATGGTCCGAGAAAGAGATAACTTACCACCAATGTGGATGCCCATTCACATATTCTTAATGAGCCTGAACGGACAAGTTTACTCGGCAGTCAAGTCTATTTTAAGGAGTCATACCTAGGCCTAAAGAAACTCAAAATCTTTCCCGTGAAGTTTTAACAAGTCCGAAAAAGTCAACTCGTGGCCTCCTTACTGTTTTTAACGAGCTCGAAGGAGAGTAGAAAGAATGCTCTAAATGCAAGGAGATGAGTGTCATAGACAGGAAAAACTAGTTCCAAGCACATGGAACAAACCTATGAATAATGTAAGGAAAGTGAGCAAGATAAGGACACTCAGGGAACGTCTCCTCAGGGTAAAAGGTGTGAAGTTGCAAAGGCAAAATGATACAAGGCTTAGCGACGATGAGAACAAAGATGAGGGCTTATACAACGAGCTAAAAGCATGGAAGCCGACATCAGACTCATAAGTGTGAGCAGGGAACATGCAAATGCAGTTACAACTTGAACAAAAAGACAAGGCCAATAAACAGTTGTGACTCCAACTAAAAATCCTGTCTCCAAGAAACAATAACATCAGAATCACTTTGGCAGAAACACATGTGACTTTGCTATCTTCTATAAAAGGTAAAGTCAAGGTACAATCAAATGAAGAAGATTCTATAGAACCAAGGCTTGAGGGTTTATAATCTTAAAGATCAACCTCAGAAGGAGAGAAAAGATCAACAAGGGAGATAGAGTCTATAGGAACAAACTCAGTATCACGGGAGTTGAAAAATTCATAAGAAAAATCAAACTCATCAGGATCACTGACTTGCTATTCAAAGGAAGAGTCAAAAGACTCAACAAGACCAACATAAGAAGAAAGGCCAGGCTTACTGGGCAAATCAGTGTTATACTTAGTTACAACTGAACCAACATCCAAAAGAAGGTCAGACTGTATCGAAGACTTTAGGAAGAATTCATCCGAGATAGGACACATGTCTAAACTTTCAAATGGATCAAAAGAGTGGAGAGCAGGCTCCATGGTCTGTATAGGATGACTCACCCGGTCAACTGCTGGGACCAAGTCCTGAGAAGGTAAGCATGAAAACAGAGGTTGCTTCTCAGTAGCAATTGAATGCAAAGGACATGAGGCCACATAGCTCACCTGTGGCAAGGTAGTGTCTATAGAAACATTGGGAATCAAGAAAGGAAAAACCTGGTCTCTAGTTGGGTCAGGAGATGGATCAAGAAAATCCAACTGATCAATAGTGACAATTTCTTCGCCATGATTAAATTAGATCACATGAAATAATGTTGACACCACAGTTTGCATGGCATAGACATAATCACGTCCAAGGAGCATATTGAAGTCCAAGGGGTCTTCTATCACCATGAAGTCAACTAAGACGGTCTTCCCACCCAAAGTAACAGGTGTTTGAGCAAGAATTCCGAAGGCTATACAAGTTCTTCTATCAAATGCCAGTAACTGACTAGAAGTCTACACAAGGCTAGGAGATCCCATGCCTCTCCAAGCACGCGCAGAGAAGATACTAACTGAGGTTCCTTCATCAACAATACAACGAGCAATCGTGTATGATTCAACTTTGACCTTTATATGAAAATGTGCATCAGAAGGAAGGTGCGGCTCAACTGGGCCATCCCAATCAAAGGAAGCAATTCGAGAGCTTGGTGGGGGTTGATCCGAAGCGATTTCAGTGTCCCCTTGTTCAGTAAGTTTTGAACTGGTAGTGAAGAAAATGTGACTAGTAGACACTTCACTCTCTAGAGGAAGAGTGGGATTGATCGATACTAAAATCGAGTCAATCGCTTCATCAAAGTCACTCTCTGTAGGGAGAGTGGGATTGACCAAAGATGACATTGGTTCAATCACATCAGGATCACTCTCCAGAAGAAGAGTAGAATCAACCAAATCTGAGATTGGTTCGACCACTTGATCAACCAACGGTTGAGTAGGGTGTTCAAAAATGGGATGACCATGAAACCAAACACTTCTTACCTCTTCAATAGAAGGGCATTTATAAGTAAGGGGGTCTCCCTCACAAATATTACAAGGAAACTTGGGCTTGTGTTATGAACGGGTAGTCTTTTCAACAGTGTCAACATGACTCGCAGTGGCTGATGAATTATCTTCAACATGAAGTACAGAGGCTGAGAGACTACCCCCAGCATGAAGTACAGAGGCTGAGAGACTGTCCCCAGCATGGCTTGCAGAAGCTGAGTGACTGGGTTCAACATGACTTGTAGAGGTTGAATGGGTGCCCCCTTTCTTATGTTCCTTCTTCCTATTCTTCCTTCTTTTACTCCTTTTAGATTGTTGGTTCCTAGTATCAGTACTTTCACCGCATGAGGTAGAAGGAGTAGGAGAATTAACTACAGGTGAAGGGGGAGCAATGTTTTGATGCCCTTGAAATAAGAAGCTTACTTGAGAAGCATCAGGAGCATTCAAGGCAGTTGGAGTGGAAAACAACCACACTGGTAACCCTAGGGTGAATCCAGGTAGATTCAAGGTGGCCATCAAAGGAACACCAACATTCCCTGTGAGAGGAATAATACAAGGAGTTCCCAACATGGGGATCTCTTGGTTGGTGTTCAAAGGGGTGTTAGCCATAGCTTCAAACAAGAAGACAAAGTCCGAGGTTGACAAGCAACCAAAATTACAAAGCAAACACCTAAAGGCACACTAAGTACAGACAAACCACACAACACCCACTAAAAAATTCCTAAAGCCAAACATACAATCAGTTATAAGATATGATTTCCAAAAGAAAGCTGATAGACAGTTACTTGGCGTCCCTGTATATTTTCTTAGGCACAAGCGGAGGAATCACCCACTGCCCTCCCACACCTTCTACCGGGGTTACCCTCCAAGCCCGTCCAAGGTCAACCAAAAATAGTGTTCCGGTGTACCTGTGTATGAACCCTAGATGTCAGAGAGACTAAAGGATACCTTAACTATATTGACAATCTAGGGGGACAGTCGCAAGACTGGTTCATATGCATGGGAAGGGTAGCAAAGCCCGAAACCCTATTTAAGATAGAATCCCGAGATGCGCAAAAGTCCTGGTTTATGTTTCGACAAGGAATCAAAGGGTTATCTCCTCAGTCCAAGCCTCCATGTGGCCTCGTGATTAACTCCTGTTTGAGAGGAGCTTCCCATATACAATCAACATACAAAAGGGTTTACCTAGTGATTGGCCAACTACGTCTGAAATTAAACACTTGTGGGGAGTTTAAACTCCCTATCCCACAAGTCTAGCTTGAGCTAGTTGGTGTATGACCCTATAAAATAAAACTTACTAATAGTTTTTAAATTATATCATTTATTTTAAGGGTTGCTTTTAGTCAGAGGGTAAATGGCATGAAACCTATGTGGTGTTTTGACTCAAAGTTGAAACCAAATGACTAAGCAAAGAGAAATGAAATGCAAAAAGCAAACTATTCTCTTTCTTTTCCAAGTAGAAACTTAGAAGCCATAAAAGAACAAATTCTTTTTATTTTTTCAAAAACAATGATATGCCATGCAATCTAGACTAATAAACTAATCTACATGCATATAAAGCAAACATGTGTTTTTATTTTTCTTTTATAAATGCAAAAGAAAACTAAGACTATATTTTTTGTAATTTTTGAGATTATCTTTAAAAACTGAAAATGAAACTACTAGATGCAAATCAAATGCAAAAGTTTCTAAATGTTTTCTTTTCACTTTTTAAAATGCTCAAAGACTACTATGCACCTAAATGCACAAAAACTTGAGCATGCTTGGATAAACTAACTGTATAAAGTAAGCAAAGTGAAGTAAAACAGATTAATAAGACCAAGGATCAACCAACTAAGGAAGACTTGGAACCCTAGCTTGGGTGGACACAATATAACAAGACACTGAAATAACACAAAGGTAAGTGGCACACCAAACACTACTCAAAAACAGGCTGGTATAAACAATGCCTGGAAACATGATCACTGCTTAAGACAAACAACACTTAAACCTATAACCCAAGCAGGCAAATCCACTTCAAACTTGCAAACAGAATGAAAATCCAAAGAAGAGAACTCAAGGGCTTTACAAGAAAGCAGAAGGTGTGGCCAACAAGGTCATCAGACTAACAACACAGTGCTTATAAGGAAGACCAACCAACAAACAAAAATTATAAAGGGACACGGACAAGCAAACCCTAGCCCAAAAATTCCTATTCCAAGGCTTGTACATGACTGTGTATAAGGGCAACTCGCGTATTGTACGTGAATATCCTAAAGAGCAAGCTACGTACCCAGGCCTCTGTACGCGACTGTATGCAAGAACAACCTGCGTACAGGTGCAAAATTTTCTAAAAAGAAGGAAAATTCACAAGGTCTTCAAACACTATGGTAATCATGAACCGGGACAAGATACCACACACAAAATCAAGGCAAAGACTGGTCAAGGGTAACAGAAATAACCTACAGTAGTCTGGGCTCCCCAACAGAGTCACCATTTCTGTTGTTAAGGAATAAACACCTTATAACCGAAGGTCTAGGGTTACCAACATACTCTTAAAACTTGTAGACAATCAACTTCGAAGTACAGAAAGGAAATAGGAAGATAGAATGAACTCACCCGATTAACAACGGTTGATCCAAGCCTTGACTTCTTCCGCTCTGCTTCTTCTTCAAAGCTTTCAGGGATGCATCTCCTTCACCTGCAAAGAGAAAATCTTCCAAATACAATCTCATACATGCATATATGACAAGTTAGATAAACAATATATAGAGTGTTTAATCATAAATATTCATCAAACCATGATACATGAAAGATATTCAACATACATTTGGAATAAGGATTCTCTTTATTAACAATAGTGAATGAGTTAAGATTACAACCCAACGCTTGAAACAAGGACTCCTCTGCAACCAAAGGATTCTGAGTTCTGCTGCTCCAAAGAGTTCTGAATAGATACCACTAGCATAACTTTGCTCTCCAAGTATCATTGATTAATGCCCTCCCCAAGGCCTCTATTTATACTTAGGGAAATAGAGCAGTTTCGAAGGTTGAGGAGGTTGAGATAGTTAAGATAGTTATTGATTAGGGCTTAACACATCTCCATTATTCGCGATTTATTATTTTTAATGTCAAAGGAAGGCGTACGCGAGTATTGATACTGGGAACCCACATATGACACGCGAGTTGTTATAAGGGAAACCCACGTACAGATCTGTACGCGGGATGTAATGACAATACTTGCGTACAATACACGATATGCTGTAGGAAAAATTCGCGTATGTACGCGGGTTACTTATAGACAAAGTTGTGTACAACAATTGACATATGAAAAGGTAAAAATGGCAAGCTGGATGGATAGTGAATGTATTTCATAACATGCCCATCTATAGTGTTTTAGGCAACCTTCAATCCATAAATGTCCTTTTGTGTGCCGATAAGTGAAGTGTCGGCACTCAGACGGAGAAGTGCCATTTGGGTTGATAACACACGTCTTCTCCTCTTTTAGGAGAGGGAACCAGACAGTCCGGGTGGACTACTTCTCACTTTGATTCACACACCATGGGAGATCATGAGGATGAGATTCCAGAGATGTCTTCTCCACCTCACGAGGTTGGGGAGGAAGACCCTATTAGCACATATGATGCATCACAGGAACAACCTTCATGATCTAGTTATTATCCCTCATTCACAGGTTTTTGGTATTGGTTTCCAGGCGACAAGACTCACCATGAACCCGTAAGCACTAGTCATGTTAGATATGACATGTCTGATATTCATGCACTCGATCCAACACATCGTGCTAAGTCAAAATTTGGTCCTAGCACTATGCCTTGGGGCACTCCCATCCCTTTCCATGCAGAGAGATTTGGGGGCACTAGTCACATTGCACCCTCCATCCCTGTGGTGGAGGAAACTTCACATGTTCATCCTAGACCTAGTGTTAGTAATCCTATGCGGATACCAGAACCGAGATGAGTGAATATTGGGAACACCACTTACATTCCTTCACATGTCCCTTCGTCCACGAACCTCGTTCCTTTAAATGCGTTTTTAACGACTCATCCTCCCCCTAATTCACGTGGGCCTTCAGGCCAGAATGTTGCTACTAGCCATGTTCATTATGTGACTACTCGGACGGTAGTATCTCAGAGTCAAGTACCTCTTGTTGTGTCAGCAGGTCATGTACCTGTTTTTGGATCATCTCATGTTCCAGCTTATGGATATTCCCATACCCCTAACTATGGACATTCTCATGGTACATCCCATGGAACACCTTATGGAGCTTCTCATGGACATTCGTATGGACCACACTATGGACAGAGCTATCAATTGTATGGGTACGGGTATCAACAACCTTCTTACTCTTCCAATTATGGCTTTGTAGCACCTCATAATCAAGGAACCCCACATCATAATGCTTTCATGCAACCCTACATGGGTCAAATGGGAGGAGGTTATTATGGCCAAGGCCATGGTATTTATAGCAATCAACCTTACACGAATCAAAACTACCAAGGAGCGTGGAATCGACCGGCTCAACCTAGGCTCCCTTTCCTTGCAACTTTGAACTTATCTGACTTGTCGAGATTGATGAACAATCCTGTGTCTCATAACCCGGCATGGCCGACGATCCCTAACAAGCTTCGTTCGGACATTCCCAAGTTCGAAGGTAAGGCTAGTGAAGATCTTGGTGAGCATATCACCACCTTCCACCTTTGGTGCTCTTCCAATTCCTTACACAACGATTCCATTCGTTTGAGGCCATTTCAACACACCCTAACAGGTCCTGCGATGAAATGGTATATAGAGTTATCGGGAGGGGGGGCTTATACTACATTTTATGATCTTGCGTTGACTTTCCTTAATCATTTCCAGCTGCCTGTACGTTACGACGTTGATACCGAACTCTTGTCGACCTTTCGGCAAGATAAAGCCACACATATCTCGGATCATATTCAAGAGTGGCATAGACAGAAATGGTTAATCAAAGCTTTTATACCACCAGAGTTTCTTCTTGAGTGGTTCCTCAAATCTTTATTACCTTACATAGCAAAGGATGTTTCTACATCCGTAGTTCAAAACGAGGAACAAGCTATTTTTAGGGCACAAGAGTTGGATTTGATATATGCTCAATCCAGACTTTTGTATGAGATTATACCGAATGCTCCTAGGTCCAATTTCGACCCCAAGGTCAAGCCTGGGCCACATGCCGATATTATTGTGGGTTGTACAAGTACCAAACATGTGGACTCGATTGTGAAACAAGTGAGTCAATTGTCAATTAACCAGTCTGCATTGGGACAAGCTACGACTTCGTCTCAACCTACCCAATCGATGAATGTACTTTCCGTGCAATCATCGAACCCAAAAGGCAACCAGTAGCCTAGAAGGAATAAGAAAAAAGGAAAAAATAATCGTAAGGGTGGGAACAAGAATGATAATGCTAATAATAATGACATGAACATTAATGTTGGGGGGACAAGCAGTCTAAATGTAAGGTGAATTTCCTTGCAAATAGTGTAAGGAGGACCATCTCACTCACTTGTGCCCTCGTATGGAAGATGCCTCAAGGTTCATAGCATAGGGCCCAGCTGTGTTTACTAATCCTTTTACCAATAATCAAAATATGAACTCGAGGACCATTGATCCTGGTTGTGCATCGGGTGTAAATCAAAACCCGCCGGAGGCCGCTAGTGGTCATGAATGCATCAACATGATGAGTGATGCTAAGGTTGTGACTCGTATCAAAGACTATGGTTTGTCACAACCAGACCTTGGGAAAGAACCTTCCCCACCCGAGAGCCCTTTGCGAATCGGAAATACTATGGATAACCCTAAAGCTCCAGCTCGCATTCCTAAGGGAGTCTTAAAGCATTCGGGGAAAAATGCTAATGCCCAAGCCGCCTAGAACTATTCAGTTGTCGAGGATTTGGACTAGAATCCTTGTGCGATGTCCACGTTAGAAGTGCTTCAGACTTGTCCTCCGTAGAGGAAAGCCTTGTTGTCTGATCTTGGGGTTAGTGACGATAACTCTTTTACAATGATCAAATTTAAAACCATGGGAGTACAACCTCGCTTGCCTTACTACGTGTCTCTTTTGATTCATGGAGAGTGTCTTAACAACACCGTCAAGCGTACTGTCATTGATGAAGGCGTTGCGGCTTCCGTGATGTCTTTGTAATGTTGGGAGGGTTTGGGTTCTTCCAAGTTGTCTCAATCTGCCACTATGTTGACAGCTTTCGATGGTAAATCGTTTCGGCCACAGGGGATTATTCCTTCTCTAGAGGTCCGATTGGGAGGGAAGACTATCGCGATTGAGGTCGAGGTGGTTGATGTGCCCCTTGACTACAATCTTTTATTGGGTAGGAATTGGATGTATAGTATGCAAGCCATAGCTTCTTCCCTCTTTCGAGTGATATGATTTTCATTTAATGGGAAGATTGTTGCGATTGATCATAATCCATTCCATAATCCGAGTGTCAGTACATCATTGGGAGCTTCTATCCTGCTTATCGATCATTTTCAGCTGACAACTGGGAGTGTGGGCATAGGTATGTATCCTTCTCTTATGGGAACCTTTAGTTTCCCTGCTCCCGTTCTTATGATTGGGTCTAGTTTTGGTGGGGCTTCATCCTCGTTGAATTCAGTGTCTTTTCGCACTACCCATATGGAAGACCCTTGGATTCTTCCTTCACTGAGTACTTTGAGTGTTCCTGTTGAGACAGACGTGTCATTTCCTGCAACAATGGTGGCATATCAAGCAAATCTTGATCAGGTTGCAGAGCCTAGTCCTTCCTCTTCACAGACAGAGCAGGAGGACCCGTATGTGCTACCTGCATGGGCAATAGAGTCATCTCGCTCACATGATTGCCTCGATGATGTTTTTCCATCGCATGAAGCTATTCTTGAGGCCATGTCGGGGGTTGAGAAACCTTGGGAAGAGTTGCATCATCGATCATATTTTCTTCGTAAGCTCGGCCGTATGGAGTGTGATGAATTTAGGGAGATTCTTAGCGGGAATATTGTTAGCCCCATGGTTCCATTAAGCTCTCCTGGTCAAATGGATGATGGGAACATGGCTAATTTATCACCAACCATTCCTATCGATATTTCTCAGGATATTGGAAAATTTGAGAATGTCTACATCAGGGAGGGTTGTTCCCCCGATGAGATCAAGGAGTATACCGAGTTGTTTAAAGAGTTTCATGACATTTTCGCTTGGTCATATGAGGAGATGCCAGGTATCAACCCTCTTATTATTGAACATGAGACGAAAATGTATCCGGATGCAAAACAGGTTTGACAACGTTTGTGTACGGTGAATCCTAGAAAAGCACCCGCCATTAAGGCTGAGATAGAGAAACTATTGAAAGATGGTTTTATCTATCCCGTTCCGTTGACAGAGTGGGTTTCAAATCCCGTTTCGGTAGATAAGAAGCTGGGAGCAATCCGTATATGCTCTAATTTCCGTGACTTAAATCATGCATATCCTAAGGATAATTTCCCCACACCATTTATTGATCAGATTTTGGATGAGTGTGCCTGGAGTGAGGTATTTTCCTTTATGGACGTTTTTTTCCAGATATAATCAGATTCAGATTAAGCCCAAGGATGAACATAAGACTGCATTTATTTGTCCTTGGGGTACTTTTGCATATCGGAAGACGCCCTTCAGGCTTAAAAATGTCGGAGCTACATTTCAGCGAGCTCTGACCTTAAATATTTCATGATCCTCAAAAGATTATAGAAGTCTATTTGGATGATCTCGTTGCTCACTCTCGTTTGAGAGTGCGTCATCCATATCATTTGAGATTAGTGTTCGAAAGATGCCATCATTACCAGGTTCGGTTAAATCCTCATAAATGCACATTTTGTGTGACTGTTGGTCGCTTGCTAGGATTCATCATATCCAAGGAGGGTATAAGAGTTGACCCCTTAAAGGTTGATGCAATACTTCAATTGTCTCCCCCGCGTAATATTAGACACCTTCAGTGTTTGCAAGGCATGGCGAACTTCTTGAGGAGATTCGTGGTTAATTTTGCCAATTTGACTAAAGGCTTTATGCGTCTTTTGAAGAAGGACACCTCTTTTTACTGGGATGAGCGAGCCCAACAGAGATGTCCCAATTTTGTATATCAAGTCTATGCTGCCTACATTTAGTCACCATTCGCTTTTATTCTCTTGTTCGAAGGAAGTTGAAGCCTGATTCGACCATTCCTCAGTTGTCTTGACTTTTTATGTCGGCCATTCCTGGTACTATTATTGGTTCGTGCACATCTTGTTTGAGTCCTTCCACATTATACAGCATTGCTGAGTACATTGTGTTGGTTGATGGGGGATGCCTTAATTCCCTCCTTCCAGCGGATTTCATCGCATCAACTTTAGATCATTTATTCTAGGATAGGAGTCTAGAGTCATTTGAGTGCCTTAAGACTTACGGTCATCAGTGGTAGGTTCTCTCGCCATCGAGAGTTTTTGGAATACATCAATGTCCCCTGATCGATGGATTCTTCCAAGTGTTCGACCTCAACACACTTATTCACACTTGTTAGGTTGCACTCTAGTACCTTGATTCCCATTTTCATTATCGGTGGGTGATCTCGCGTCTATTAACAGTATACATCAATGACCGGTAATCTGACGATGGTCTACTATGTTCAACCTCGACACCTCTATTCACATAGTAGGACATGTATTCATAGCAGTTTGTGTAGAAGACTTTCTAGATTGGTGGCATTGCATATATGCTACCTCCTTGATCGTGCCAGTGTTCATGATATTTCAGCTCTCGTGACTTGATTCCAGTGTATGTCAGATATCCTCAGCCAGTATGGATATCTTGATCCATTGTATATCTTCAGCTTTCATGGAGATCTTGGTCTATTGTATATCTTCATCATGGATATTCTGATCTATTATATATTGTATGTGGCGATGACCACACATGTCAGAGTTCGTATATCATGCCTATTCATGGCCATTGTACTCTTATGTATCCGAGACTGCTATATGTATTTGTAGTCATGTGCAGAGTTTGATTATTGTATTATACTATTGGATGGATGGTTCTTCCACCTATTTCTTCATCACTCCACTTCTGGGATGGATTTATAATGTATTTCGGCCATCATGTTACCCCTCTGACCTCACACATTAAGGGGCATCTGTTACAGCTGATTTTACCACACATGGTTGATCACACTTTTATGGCCTTTCCTGTCCCTCTACAGACTCTTTGTACCCCATGGACTATTTTGTACCTTTGATGTTTCCAATATCATCCCTAAAAACACTCATTATTTGTTGTACGCGACTTTTAATCCCTTTCTCGCGTATATACTAGGATATTACCCTTAAACCCGCATACATCGGGATGTGTGAAAAAGGCCAAATATTTTTGGAGTTTTCCTTTATGTGGATTTGAGTCACTTGTCTCTTGGCCTTCCAAATGACCCCAAATCACTCGGATTTGACCTTCCATTACCCCATTGAAGCACTATATAAGGAACCCTTTGGATACATTGAAGAGGAGGAATTGAGGAGCAAGAAAACTATAGTCCATTGTTACCGTAGCTTGCTTGTACTTGAGTATGCAACCCTTTATCCCTTGGAGCACTTTGTGTTCTTCCCAAGGTTACCTTTGCTTGTGAGCTTGCTATAGAGAGATGGAGGATTGAGGTGGTGGAGGACTCAGTTTCTCCGATTTGCAGACGTGTCGACAGAGGTTGTCACTTATGTAATCTCTAAATTATTTAATAGAAATATCTTTTCCTGTCCAATTATGTGCATTTAAATGAATATTGAATCCATGGATGTATTTAATTGCTTATGCATCATTGATTATATATGCTAGAGTAGGCCTAACACTATATCATATAGCATGCTTGCCTTGTTTACTATTGTTGAGAGTAAATTGCTAAAGCAAGCGGGATTGGAAAAAACTCAACGGGGATCTACTACAACCGTTCGGAATAAGGTATGTTTCGAGATCCTTTAGTGTTAGATGTTGTATTTCTCTTGCATATTGGGAAGGGATTGATTTATGCAGTTTCTCTATCTATTGTGGTACACCCCAAGCCATAGGAAAATTTCAAGAAGTGCCACCCTTCCCAGGTGTTTCCACACAATATGCGCTCACATCCATTCCCGTTACATCCCATTGTCACCGCCGGTCCCTTCACCAAGTGGGGGCTTGATTTTATGGATTGCAACCCAGCTTTGGCTGGGGGGCATCATCACATTATTGTGGCTGTCGATTACTTCACGAAATCGGCAGAGGATATTCCCACATTTAAATACGACGGTGAGACAACCGCACATTTCGTTTTCAACTAGATTATTACCCAGTTTGGCATTCCGAAAGAGCTTGTCACTGACCATGGTAGGCACTTTCAGAATAAAATGATGGAAGAGTTGGATTCCAAGTTAGGGTATAAGAAAGAGCATTCATATTCTTATTACCCTCAGGCGAATGGACACGTTAAAGCAGTGAACAAATCACTTAAGTCTATTCTCCAATGAACCATCACACAAAGCAAGACTAATTGGCATATTATGTTGTATCCTGCTTTGTGGGCCTACAGAACCACGGTTAAGACTGCCACTGGTTTCTCTCCATATCAGCTTGTAAATGGGGTGGAGTCAGTTTTACTGGTTGAATGGGAAATCCCTTCTTTCAAGCTAGTTGTAGAGCTTTTACATGACACTTCCGCATTGGAAGAGCGTTTGGTCCACTTAGAGGAGCTTGATGAGCAACGCCGAGATGCCCTAGTGGCTCTAGAGGTTAACAAGCGTCGCGTCAAGGTCTAATATGATAAGTCTGTCCATCCAAGGAGGTTTAATGAAGGTGACTTGGTCCTTTTGTGGGATCAAGCTAAGGAACCCTTGGGGGCAGGGAAATTTAATCCCATGTGGCATGGTCCTTACGTGGTTAAACGAGTCTTAGAGAAAGGCACTTATGAGCTGGTGATTATGAAGGGAAAACCTTGGCGGAGCCTAGAAATGGGCTCTATCTCAAAAAATACTATGCATGATCTTCAGCCATGGTTGATTGTTATATATTATTGTACAGTTTTTTATTGCATAGTTAGGTTTTCTTATGGTAATCAGGTTTGGTGATTAGCTTTCGTTTCTTATGGCATATGTCAATGCAGTGTTCCATTTACATAGCATTCGTTGATGGTGCTAGTTGCCACACTCAAAACTCAGCTTCAACTGCTTGGGTGATTTATACTCCTATGGGTTAAGTCTTGTCTTCAGGTGGCGTATGTTTACGACCCTCTTCAAACAATGTTACTAAATATAGTGTCGTCATTGAGTTATTGCGTGATGCCATTGTACATGTTGTTCATTCTCTTGAGGTACGTCTTGATTCGTAGTTAGTGGTTTCATAGCTTAATGGTTGGTATCGTATTAGGGATCCGACATTATTAGGAAGATTCGTATGTGTTAGATTGCTAGAAAGACAATTTGAGAATATAACATACATTCATGTTCCAAGAAATTTTAATCAAGTTGCTGACTCATATGCTAACTATGTTTTAGATTGGCATTTGTTTCATAGACCATAAGCATATCACAAACATACATTTTACACACATGTGAATATAAATAAAATCGATCATCATAAATTTTTTTCACTTATACCCAAAAAGTGATGTCATAATACATAAGTGTCATATACAAAATTGTGGCTTCTGAGCCACCAAAATATAATACATGGTCATACAAAATAAATACACTCAGGTCTCTAAGCTTGAGGAGGAAGGGGGTTCTGATCATGATATAACACTACGGCTCTAGCTAGCCATCGAAAGAGTCGAACCCATGCTCGTGGTAGACCAACCACATGACGCTGCATGGCCTCAGGCAAGTCCTCGACTTGCGCCATGGGTACCTTGTGTTTCAAGCGAACAAAGTTCATGTGGATGCTTTGGAGCGTCCGCTCCGCATTGGCACCCATGATATCATCTCCTCTTCCCCTCTGTTGATGATGAGGGAAGCCTTCTAGCCACCGTGGTCCTACATCTACATATACATGACAGATTGTCACTATGTGTCGTCACACCAAAAATATGTCTTTTGAGTCAATATATCAAAAAACACAAAAAAATTAAATAAGTCAAAACTTAAAAAGTGGGTTTGGGATTCTTTACCTATGTCACCATAAGCTTCTCCTAGTGGTAGAGGCATATCCAGATCTCTGTGGAAGTCTATCCCTGCATAGAGGTAGTCGTCTATGGTGACGATCTGTCTCCGCCACGATGAAAAGAAGTCTGCTGGGTAGGGGTTGGCCACCCTACCTCCGCCTAGTCTATGCATGAAATTCGCCCAACGTCGCTGGTCTGGATCCTGAACTCCATGTGGAGCAATTTCCACCCTATGGCTTAGCCCTTACACCTGTTCAAAGAAAAATGTGCTCAGTATACTGCCGAACCCAAAGTTTTGCACCCTGCCCATCTTGCAGTCACTGAGCTTCTATTTCATGTTGCTCAACAACATCGTACTCCAGTCATACACTGTAGGTCACATACACTCTACCACATAGAACATCATTAGCTGCGAGGCCTGGTCAAGTGAAGCCAACCTTGCAATCCTGCCTAGTGCCAAAAGTATGGCCTTCAGCCCCAGAATCTAGATAGAGTTTGTCAGGGTTTGACTCCCAACCTTTTTCGTCTCCGAAAAGCAGTACACAACTATGTACTCATCGATGGTTAGCCCACCTCATGGCCCACGAGATCGAAGGTTCACCATCTCTCCTTGTTGGGACAAAACCAGTGATAAAATATATGTCCTCAACCTCAATGCTGAGCAACATCCCATCTATCTGAAATGTCTCAAATTTTGGATCCCAATAGTCCACCAGTAGCTGGAGTAGTCTTGGTTTGGCCCTCAGGTTGCTAAGACACCAAAACTTGTATAAGCCACATGCCCGTAATGCTTGTTGGGCCATTAGATCACCTTGTACAGCTTCCTTCACATCACCATGCTCTCTTTCCCTCCACTCTAGCACCATCCTGCACAAAAAACCAAAGTTTTGATCAATTTTTGCCTTTGAAAACCTTATTTACAATTGTATGTGACTGTTCTCAAAACAACCGCGTATGTACATAGTTTTCGATGCTTTTTTCGCGTATGGTGAACCCTATACGCGGAAAAAGCCCAATTTCCACGTGGGCCAAAACACACAAATATGGATGGCTCAAAAAATGAAATGGACCATGAAAATTCAAAAAATTTGCATGAAAATGAAAGAGGAGGGCATGAGCATCTACCTGGATCAAATGGGGAGAGATTCTACTGGACGATGCTCCAGGAATTCGCTTCTGAAGTTCTGAGCTCAAATGCACTATGTTGGGTAAAAATTTCAAATGATATGAAATTTTTAAATTTTTTACTATTTATAGAATTTTTTTGAAAAGTTTACCCACTTTCTATAGTTTTTGACCATTTTGGACCGTTTGAACTAATTTGATGTTGTAGGAGTCCATTTTAAGTGTGGTTTGACTGTGGTTTTGATTCGTTCATGCCTACTGCAGGTATTATGTCTAAACTAGCATATAGGTTAGGTTTCACATCCGTTTGCATTTTGCATAACCTTATGACCGTTTCATTTTAACCTTAGGTATGAACCCATTCCATCTTGTTACAGAACCTTCTTGCTACTTTTAGATGTGACATGTTGTGAATGGTAGAGCTTTACCATACATGGGTACCCTAGTTAGATCCTGTTTTGCATTTGGTGCCCATGCTGACATTTATCCTATAGGGTGTGGGAGTCCTTTGTATAATACCGCCATGACTTTGAGCAAGAGCTTCATACTCCTCTTGACCTTTATGTTGGCCTCTTCCCCAGGACTCCCTTGTGTATGTCAAGTTGTAATTGCATTATCATGAGTTTTGCTTGCCTTATTGAGCCTTATGTCAGCTTCCCTGACTTTGATTATCAGCCATATAGCCCGAGTTTGTCTCATGTCTAACGAAGCTGAGCCTTTTTATATCTCTTTTGCAGCTTGATTCCCCATTTTTTACCGGGAGGGGACTTTCCCCCGAGTGTCGTTATCTTGCACATGTTTCCTTGCATTGAGAATAGGTATGTTCCACTGCTTGAAACTAGTTTGTTTGCCATTTGACACTAATCTACTCCTAGATTTGTAACTATAAATCACTTTTATTCTTTTTCAAGGTTTTCAAAATATCTGAAAAAGTCCAAAAAATTAAAAAAAACCAAAAATTCGGACAGAAAAAGATGTTATCTTTGGCAGAAGTCGAGTCATGTCACCTTCGAATAGAGCACTGTATATCACATCCATTGGTTGGGTTAGTAGTTTTGAATTTAGGAGCTGTACTCCTATCTCTGAGTTTATCTCCACCAACTGGTTAAGCTTCCAGTCCCTATGGAGCCTCTGTCGATGCCTCATGTGTCGTAGAGATGTCCAAGTTTTGTATATCGAGTCTATGCTGCCTACATTTAGTCACCATTCATCTTTATGCTCTTGTTCAAAGGAAGTTGAATCCTGAGTCGGCCATTCCTCAGTTATCTTGACTTCGCATGTCGGCCATTCCCGGTACTATTACTGGTTCGTGCACATCTTGTTTGAGTCCTTCCACATTATACAACATTGCTGAGTACATCGTGTTGGTTGATGGGGGATGCCTTAATTCCCTCCTTCCAGTGGATTCCATCCCATCGACCTTAGATCATTTATTTTGGGATAGGATTCCAGATTCATTTGAGTGCCTTGAGACTTACATTCATCAGTGGTAGGTTCTCTCGCCATCGACAGTTTTGGGAATACATCAATGTCCCCTCATCGATGGATTCTTCCAAGTGTTTGACCTCAACACATTTATTCACACTTGTTAGGTTGCACTCTAGTACCTTGATTCCCATTTTCATTATCGGTGGGTGATCTCACGTCTGTTAACAGTATGCATCAACGACCGGTAATCAAACGATGGAATACTATGTTCGACCTCGACACCTCTATTCACATAGTAGGACATGTACTCATAGCGGTTTGTGTAGAAGAATTTCTAGATTGGTGGCATTTCATATATGCTACCTCCTTGATCGTGCCAGTGTTCATGAGATTTCAGCTCTCGTGACTTGATTCCAGTGTATGTCAGATATCCTCAGCCAGTATGGAGATCTTGATCCATTGTATATCTTTAGTTTTCATGGAGATCTTGGTCCATTGTATATCTTCATCATGGAGATTCTGATCTATTATATATTGTATGTGGTGATGACCACACATGTCACAATTTGTATATCATGCCTATTCATGGCCATTTTACTCTTATGTATCCGAGACTGCTATATGTATTTGTAGTCATGTGCAAAGTTTGATTATTGTATTATACTATTGGATGGATGGTTCTTCCACCTGGTTCTTCATCACTCCACTTCTAGGATGGATTTATAATGTATTTCGGCTATCATGTTACCCCTCTGACCTCACACATTAAGGGGCATCTGTTACAGCTGATTTTACCACACATGGTTGATCACACTTTTATGGCCTTCCCTGTCCCTCTGCAGACTCTTTGGACCCCATGGACTATTTTTGTACCTTTGATGTTTACAATATCATCCCTAAAAACACTCATTATTTGTTGTACGTGACTTTTAATCCCTTTCTTGTGTATATCTGCGGATATTACTTTTAAACCCGCGTACATCGGGATGTGTGCAAAAGGCCAAATATTTTTGGAGTTCTCCTTTATGTGGATCTGAGTCACTTGTCTCTTGGCCTTCCATATGCCTCAAGATTGCTCAGATTTGACCTTCCATTAACCCATTGAAGCAGTATATAAGGAACCCTTTGGATACATTGAAGAGGAGGAATTGAAGAGCAAGAAAACTATAGTCCATTGTTGCCGTAGCTTGCTTGTACTTGAGTCTGCATCCCTTTGTCCCTTGGAGCACTTTGTGTTCTTCCCAAGGTTGAATTTTGTTGTGAGCTTGCTATCGAGAGATGGAGGATTGAGGTGGTGGAGGCCCAGGTGGAGGACTCAGTTTCTCCGGTTCTTAGACGTGTCGATAGAGGTTGTCACTTATGTAATCTCTGATTTATTTAAAAAAATATCTTTTCCTGTCCAATGATGTGCATTTAAATGAATATTGAATCCATGGATGTATTTAATTGCTTATGTATCATTGATTATATATGCTAGAGTAGGCCTAACACTTAATATCATATAGCATGCTTGCCTTGTTTACTATTGTTGAGAGTAAATTGCTAAAGCAAGCGGGATTGGAAAAAGCTCAACGAGGATCTACTACAACCGCCCAGAATAAGGTATGTTTTGAGATCCTTTAGTGTTAGATGTTGTATTTCTCTTGCATATTGGGAAGGGATTGATTTCTGCAGTTTCTCTGTCTGTTGTGGTACACCCCAAGCCATAGGAAAATTTCAAGAAGTGCCACCCTTGCCAGGTGTTTGCATGCAATATGTGCTCGCATCCATCCCCATTACATCCTATTGTCACCGCCGATCCCTTCACCAAGTGGGGGCTTGATTTTATGGATTGAAATGCAGCTTTGGCTGGGGGGAATCATCACATTATTGTGGCTGTAGATTACTTCATGAAATGGGCAGAGACTATGCCCACAATTAAATCCGATGGTAAGACAGCCGTGCATTTCGTTTTCAACCAGATTATCACCCGGTTTGGCATTCCGAAAGAGCTGGTCACTGACCATTATAGGCACTTTCAGAATAAAATGATGGAAGAGTTGGCTTCCAAGTTAGGGTATAAGCAAGAGCATTCATCTTCTTATTACCCTCAGGCGAATGGACAAGTTGAAGCAGTGAACAAATCACTTAAGTCTATTCTCCAATGAACCATCACACAAAACAAGACTAATTGGCATATTATGTTGTATCCTGCTTTGTGGGCCTATATAACCACGGTTAAGAATGCCACCGGTTTCTCTCCATATCAGCTTGTACATGGGGTGGAGTCAGTTTTATCGGTTGAATGCGAAATCCCTTCTTTGAAGCTAGCTGTAGAGATTTTACCTGACACTTCCGTATTGGAAGAGAGTTTGGTCCACTTAGAGCAGCTTGATGAGGAGCACCGAGATTCCCTAGTGGCTATAGAGGTTAATAAGCATCGCGTTAAGGTCCAATATGATAAGTCTATCTGTCCAAGGAGGTTTATTGAAGGTGACTTGGTCCTTTTGTGGGATTAAGCTAAGGAACTCTTGGGGGCAGGGAAATTTAATCCCATGTGGCATGTTCCTTATGTGGTTAAACGAGTCTTAGAGAAAGGCACTTATGAGCTGGTTGATTATGAAGGGACAGCCTTGGCGGAGCCTAGAAATGGGCTCTATCTCAAAAAATACTATGCATGATCTTCAGCCAGGGCTGATCGTTGTATATTGTTGTACAATTTTGCATTGCATAGTTAGATTTTCTTATGGTGATCGGGTTTGTTGATTAGCTTTCCTTTCTTATGGCAGATGTCGATGGAGTCTTTCGTTTACATAGGATTTGCTGATGGTGCTAGTCGCCACACTAAAAAATCAGCTTCGTCTGCTTGGGTGATTTATACTCCTTCGGGTCAAGTATTGTCTCCAGGAGGCGTATGTTTACGACCCTCTTCAAACAATGTTTGATGAATATAGTGCCGACATTGAGTTATTGCGTGATGCCATTTCACATGGTGTTCATTCTCTTGAGGTACGTCTTGATTCACAGTTAGTGGTTTCGCAACTTAATGGTCGGTATTGTATTAGGGATCTGGCATTATTATGAAGATTCCTACATGTTAGATTGCTAGAATGACAATTTGAGAATATAACATACATTCATGTTCCAAGAATTTTTAATCAAGTTGCTGACTCATATGCCAACTATGTGTTAGATAGGCATTTGTTTCATAGACCATAATCATATCACAAACATATATTTTACACACATGTGAATATAAATAAAATCGATCATCATAATTTTTTTTCATTAATACCCAAAAAGTGACGTCATAATACATAAGTGTCATATACAAAATTGGGGCTTCCGAGCCACCAAAATATAATACGGTCATACCAAAATAAATACACTCAGGTCTCTAAGCCTGAGGAGGAGGGGGGTTCTGATCATGATATAGCACAACGGCTCTAGCTAGCCATTGAAAGAGTCGAACCCATGCTCGTGGTACACCAACCACCTGATGCTGCATGGCCTCAGTAAAGTCCTCGACTTGCGCCATGGGTACCTTGTGTGTCAAGCGAACAAAGTTCGTGTGGATGCTTTGGAGCATTCGCACCCATGCTATCATCTCCTCTTCCCCTCCATCGATGACGAGGGAAGCCTTCTGGACATCATGGTCCTACATCTGCATATACATGATAGATTGTCACACCAAAAATATGTCTTTTGAGTCAATATATCAAAAAACACAAAAAATTTAAATAATTCAAAACTTAAAAAGTGGTTTTGGGATTCTTTACCTATGTCACCATAAGCTGCTCCTGGTGGTAGCGGCATATCCAGATCTCCACAGAATTCTATCCCTACATAGGGGTAGTCATCTATGGCGACGATCTGTCTCCGCCACTATGGAAAGAAGTCTCCTAGGTAGGGGTTGGCCACCCTACCTCCGCCCAGTCTATGCATGACATTCACCCAGCATCGCTGGGATGGATCTCAAACTCCATGTGGAGCAATGTCCACCCTAGGGCTTAACCCTGGCACCCGCTCAAAGAAAAATGTGCTCGGTATACTTCCGAACCCAAAGTTCCACACCCTGCCCATCTTGCAGTCACTAAGCAGCTGTTTCATGTTTCTCAACAACGTCGTACTCCAGTCATACACTGTAGGTCGCATACACTCTATCGCATAGAAGATCATTAGCTGCGAGGCCTGGTGGAGTGAAGCCAACCTTGCAATCCTGCCTAGTGCCAAAAGTATGGTCTTCATCCCTAGAATCTGGATAGAGTTTGTCGGGATTTGAATCTCAACCTTTTTTGTCTCTATAAAGCAGTACACAGCTATGTACTCATCGATGGTCATCCCGCCTCCCATCCCACGAGATCGGAGATTCAACATCTCTCCTTGTTGGGACAAACTAGTGATAAAATATATGTCCTCAACCTCAATGCTGAGCGACATCCCATCTATATGAAATGTCTCAGATTCTGGATCCCAATAGTCCACCAATAGCTGGAGTCGACTTGGTTTGGCCCTCAGGCTGCCAAGACACCAAAACTTGTATAATCCACATGCTCGTAATGCTTGTTGGGCCATTATATCACCTTGTACAGCTTCCTCCACATCACCATGCTCTCTTTCCCTCCACTCTAGAACCAACCTGCACAAAAAACCAAAGTTTTGTTCAATTTTTTCCTTTGAAAACCTTGTTTGCGGCCCTGTACACGATTGTTCTCAAAACAACCATGTATGTACGTGGTTTTTGGTGCTTTTTGCACGTATGGTGAGCCCTATACGCGGAAAAAAGCCCGATTTCCACGTGGGCTGAAACGCACAAATATGGATGCCTCAAAAATTGAAATGGAGCATGAGAATTCAAAAAAATTGGATGAAAATGAAAGAGGAGGGCATGAGAATCTACCTGGATCAAACGGGGAGAGATTCCGCTGGACGATGCTCCTGGAATTCGCTTCTGAAGTTCTGAGCTCAAATGCACTATGCTGGGTAAAAATTTCAAATGATATGAAATTTTTTAGATTTTTTACTATTTATAGAAATTTTTTGAAATTTTTACCCACTTTCTATAGTTTTTGACCATTTTGGACCGTTTGAACTAATTTGATGTTGTAGGAGTCCATTTTGAATGCGGTTTGACCATGGCTTTGATCTGTTTATGCCTACTGCATGTATTATGTCTAAACTGGCATATAGGTTATATTTCACATTCGTTTGCATTTTGCGTAACCTTATGACCATTTCATTTTAACCTTAGGTACGAACCCATTCCATCTTGTTACGAAACCTTCTTGCTGCTTTTAGATGTGACATGTTGTGAATGGTAGAGCTTTACCATACATGGGTACCCTATCCTGTTTTGCATTTGGTTCCCATGCCGACATTTTTCCTATAGGGTGTGGGAGTCCTTTGTATAGTACCGCCATGACTTTGAGCAAGAGCTTCATACTCCTCTTGACCTTTATGCTGGCCTTTTCCCCGCGACTCCCTTGTATATGTCAAGTTGTAATTGCATTATCATGAGTTTTGCTTGCCTTATTGAGCCTTATGCCAGCTTCCCTGACTTTGATTATCAGCCATATAGCCCGAGCTTGTCTCATGTCTAGCCTAGCAGAGCCTTTTTATATCTCTTTTGCAGCCTGATTCCCCATTTTTTACGGGGAGGGGACTTTCCCCCCAGTGTCATTATCCTGCACATGTTTCCTTGCTTTGAGCATAGGTATGTTCCACTGCTTGGAACTAGTTTGTTTTCCCTTTGACACTCGTCTCCTCCTAGATTTGTAACTATAAAGCAGTTTTATTCTTTTTCAAGCTTTTCAAAATATCTAAAAAAGTCCAAAAAAAACCAAAAAACCAAAAATCTAGATAGGAAAAGATGTTATCTTTGGTAGCAGTCAAGTCGTGTCACCTTTGAACAGAGCACTGTATATCACATCCATTGGTTGGGTTAGTAGTTTTGACTTTAGGAGCTTTACTCGTATCTTTGAGTTTATCTCCATTGACTGATTAAGCTTCCAGTTCCTATGGAGCCTCTGTCGATGCCTCATGTGTCGCAAAGATGTCCAAGTTTTGTATATCGAGTCTATGCTGCATACATTTAGTCACCATTCTCCTTTATGCTTTTGTTCAAAGGAAGTTGAAGCTTGAGTCGGCCATTCCTCAATTGTCTTGACTTTGCATGTCGGCCATTCCTAGTACTATTATTGGTTCGTGCACATCTTGTTCGAGTCCTTCTGCATTATACAACGTTGCTAAGTACCTCATGTTGGTTGATGGGGGATGCCTTAATGCCCTCCTTCCAGCGGATTCCATCCCATCGACTTCAGATCATTTATTCTGGGATAGGATTCTAGAGTCATTTGAGTGCCTCGAGACTTACAGTCATCAGTGGTAGGTTCTCTCGCCATCGATAGTTTTGGGAATACATCAATGTCCCCTCATCGATGGATTCTTCCAAGTGTTTGACCTCAACAAATTTATTCACACTTGTTAGGTTGCACTCTAGTACCTTGATTCCCATTTTCATTATCGGTGGATGATCTCGCGTCTGTTAATGGTATACATCAATGACCGATAATCAGATGATGGACTACTATGTTCGACCTCGACACCTCTATTCACATAGTAGGACATGTACTCATAGCGGTTTGTGTAGAAGACTTTCCAGATTGGTGGCATTTCATATATGCTACCTCCTTGATCGTGCCAGTGTTATTGAGATTTCATCTCTCGTGACTTGATTCCAGTGTATGTCAGATATCCTCAGCTAGTATGGAGATCTTGGTCCATTGTATATCTTCAGTTTTCATGGAGATCTTGGTCTGTTGTATATCTTCATCATGGAGATTTTGATCTATTATATATTGTACATGGCGATGACCACACATGTCACAGTTTGTATATCATGCCTATTCATGGCCATTGTACTCTTATGTATCCGGGACTACTATATGTATTTGTAGTCATGTGCAGAGTTTGATTATTGTATTATACTATTGGATGGCTGGTTCTTCCACCTGGTTCTTCCTCACTCCACTTCTAGGATGGATTTATAATGTATTTCAGTAATCATGTTACCCCTCTGACTATAGAAATAATAGATCAATGCTATGTGCAATGATGCTAAGAATAAGCACATGAAATAGATCTTGCTACTAAAAATTCTCACAAGCATACACAGGAAAAATAGAGAGAAGAAAAGAGACTGAATCAAATGAATGTAGAGATGAATATTGGTGTGTATCCTTCCATTGAATAATGATGAATAATAGTGTACATAAATAGTACATCCCTCATAGGAAAATCGAATTGTAGGGAAACAACTCATAAAGCTCAAAAAGGCTGACTTACCAAAATATAGCAAACCCCCATAGGTGGCTAAAGCACTTCCCAAATCTATCAAGGACCTCACTAGTTGGAAAAAGCATGAGTGAGTTGTCAAGGAGATGGAAAAAACATGCTAATCCTAGAAAATGGATAAAAAATAATGGAGGATGGGTTGGAAGCAAAAGCTCCCACTTTCCTAGGTGACTAGCTTTTATCTTATCCATAGAAAAGCAGGAAAAGCAGAAAAAACATAATAAAGTAGAATCTTCTGTAAAGTCCTGTATACTAATTCTGGATGGTCAAAAGGTGGTCAAGATCAACCTAGAATTAGGAAAAAATCATTCCTAGGATATAGATGGCATGTATTGACGTTAAGGTGCAAGTGGATGCCAACTAATTAAGCTAGTGGGTGAATAATTAATCAAATAATGATTAATTATTTTATCCTAAGTTATGAGTGGGTTTAATATATTCCAACACCTCCCTATAAGTCTGACTTTATGATGGTATGACAAAAAAATATAGATGCATATAGGGCCCAACAACAAGGCTATGGTCACCCTTTAACAATTATTATGTCCAAAAAAGTGAGGAAAGAGGCAAAGCCACATGGGGAAAATCCTCCCTCAAGATAGGACAAGGCACAAAATTTAAAATATGTCTTCAACATATCTTCATCTTCACTTTAATGAGCTGACTGAACTGCTTCTGGATGAAGGAATTGCTGAAGAAATCATGAACTCCATGATCATGCGCTGGAGTGTAGAACCTGCAAGAAGGAAGAGGAGAGACTTCTTGTATCTCATCAACTGATGAAGTAGGAGCATTATCTTAATGCTTCTTTCTGCTGTCAAACTGTGATCTGCAAACATAATCTGAAATGGAAAAGAGATCTGTGCATACTCCTTCCCAACGAGTACAAAAATTAAGACAATTTATTTCACACCCAATTCCCTAAATAGCTGCAAAATTGTGATGTGAATCACATGTCAATATTCTAATCTGATGTAGCACCTATATAGATCTGATATGAGACTGATAAAACTCTGATATATCAGAAATATTAGCATATGTAACAGCAAAGAAAAATGCTTCAGTGGCTCCATGAGGATATAGGGCTAGACTAGGAAAATTATGAGCAACTGGGGAAAACTGATAGGTGTAAAAATATGAATGATGGATGGGTATAAGATCTGAACCATAAGTGTTAGAACAGATCCAAACATGTTCAATATCAGTCCAAATATTACTAAGGACATGGATAAACATCCACTGAAATATAGGAAAGATTTCAAACCATGTAAGATAAATATCATTGCATAAGAGACCAATGAGGAATCAACTAGTGAGCTTGGGATTTGTATAGTCTTTGGACTATTCAGAGGTATGGTAGATGGTATTGATGGTGGTATTACATGTGTATCAACTTGAAAATATTCTTGTAAATCAGAATCTAAAGGAGCACATATAATCATATCAATAGACTCATGGGAATACACTGGTAATGAATCCTCTGTATGAAAGGAGGAAAGAATGAGATGTTCACAATCCTCAAGAAGGATCTGAGCATTGATGCCAAGAAAAAATGAGGATATGCTAAAGCACATGAGATCAAGTAAGGTAAGTGGTATGACACAAATAATGTTTGATTTGGCTAAGCAAACATCCTGGAAATTATTGGGTTGCGCACCATCAATGAGAAAGGTATGCACAAGGTGTGAAGAATCTGGCACATAGATCTCAGAATCTAAGATAGGAGATTTACAGAACAATGAATGGGTTATAGGATCATAATCAACATCAATATCAACAGCATCTCCATATTTTACTTCTTTTTCATCATTAGTATCACAAGAAGAAAAATCACCTTCAAGAGACATAGAAAAAGCAGGTCTTCAACATTTGCTTCTTGATTGAAGGAGGAAGCATTCGAATGAAAGAGGGCAGTAGAAACATGAACTGTATGAGAAACTTCTTCATCAGGATCAAATTCATCAGAGATTGTAGAGGTAAAGAAATCTTGAGAAAGAGAACAAGAGGAGATGCTAGGTTCGCTCCATGCTTCATCTTCAATTTCCTGCAAACCAAAAGCTTTGTCCAAAATTTTCCAAAGCTCAAATGGATACTCAGCAGAATCTATGAGATGATATATATTTGGAGACATTCCCAAACACATAATTCCATAAGCTCTATCACAATTATTTATCCAATCAATCTTCTCTTCATAAGACTCAGGTTCACTCAATGCACCGGTGGAGACATCAAAGAGACATTGCCTCTTCAAGTATGCCCTCATCTTTGGCTTCCAATCAGCATAGTTGAAAGAATATAGTAGAGGAACTTTTTAATCCATATAGAAGTTGTTGATATGCTCTAGTATATACTCTCTGCAACCTGCAAAACAGACTAGGAGAAAATCTTGTAAGCTAGACAAGCTCTTCCTCAGAGAGGGATAGGAGACTGGATGCGCTCCTCAACTCTGTAGAACTTGATCAACCTGCTGCTCTAATACCATGTAGGAATAATAGATCAATGCTATGTGCAATGATGCTAAGAAGAAGCACAGGAAATAGATATTGCTACTAAAAAGTCTCACAAGCATACACAGGAAAAATAGAGAGAAGAAAAGAGACTGAATCACACGAATGAAGAGATGAATATTTGTGTGTATCCTTCCATTGAATAATGATGAATAATAGTGTACATAAATAGTACATCCCTCATAGGAAAATTGAATTGTATGGAAACAACTCATAAAGCTCAAAAAGGCTGACTTACTAAAATATAGCAAACCCCCATAGGTGGCTAAAGTACTTCCCAAATCTATCAAGGACCTCACGAGTTGGCAAAAGCATGAGTGAGTTGTCAAGCAGATGGAAAAAACATGCTAATCCTAGAAAATGGAGAAAAACTAATGAAGGATGGGTTGGAAACAAAAGCTCCTAGTTTCCTAGTTGACTAGCTTTTATCTTATCCAGAGAAAAGCAGGAAAAGCAGAAAAAGGAGAATAAAGCAGAATCTATTGTAAAGTTCTGTATACTAATTCTGGATGGTCAAAAGGTGGTCAAGATCAACCCAGAATTAGGAATAAATCATTCCTAGGATATAGATGGCATTTATTGACTTTAAGGTGCAAGGGATGCCAACTAATTAAGCTAGTGGGTGAATAATTGATCAAATAATGATTAATTATTTTATCCTAAGTTATGAGTGGGTTTAATATATTCCAACACTGACCTCACACATTACGGGGCATCTGTTACAACTGATTTTACCACACATGGTTGATCACACTTTTATGGCCTCCCCTGTCCCTCTGCAGACTCTTTGGACCCCATGAATTGTTTTTGTACCTTTGATGTTTCCAATATCATCCCTAAAAGCACTCATTATTTGTTGTACATGACTTTTAATCCCTTTCTCACGTATATACGCGGATATTACCCTTAAACCCATGTACATCGGGATGTGTGCAAAAGGCCAAATATTTTTGGAGTTTTCCTTTATGTGAATCTGAGTCACTTGTATCTTGGCCTTCCGTATGCCTCGAGATCGCTTGGATTTGACCTTCCATTACCCCATTTAAGCAGTATATAAGGAACCCTTTGGATACTTTGAAGAGGAGGAATTGAAGAGAAAGAAAACTATAGTCCATTGTTGCCGTAGCTTGCTTGTACTTGAGTCTGCATCCCTTTGTGCCTTGGAGCACTTTGTGTTCTTCCCAAGATTTCCTTTGCTTGTGAGCTTGCTATCGAGAGATGGAGGATGAGGTGGTGGAGGCCTAGGTGGAGGACTCAGTTTATCCAGTTCGCAGACGTGCCGACAGAGGTTGTCAATTATGTAATCTCTGATTTATTTAATAGAAATATCTTTTCCTGTCCAATGATGTGCATTTAAATGAATATTGAATCCATGGATGTATTTAATTGCTTATGTATCATTGATTATATATGCTAGAGCTGGCCTAACACTATATCATATAGCATGCTTGCCTTGTTTATCGTTGTTGAGAGTAAATTGCTAAACCAAGTCGGATTGGAAAGAGCTAAACGGGGATCTACTACAACCGTCCGGAATAAGGTATGTTTCGAGATCCTTTAGTGTTAGATGTTGTATTTCTCTTGCATATTGGGAAGGGATTGATTTCTGCGGTTTCTTTGTCTGTTGTGGTATACCTCATAAAATCTGATATAAAACCACTTCAAGTTTGAATCCAAATCTATGAAAACTAGTTATTCAAGAGAATGGGAATTCAAGCCTTCCATACATCTATTTCTGAAATTTCAAATTACGGATCATATGGTCATGATATTATATATCCATACATAATATATCAAATATTGGGCATCAAATATACTCATAAAAGCGCAAGCACCACTCCAACAAGTGCACCCTAAACATGAGCGTGTAGGGGAATTGAGAAGAAGGAATGAGAGAATAGAAGAAGGAATGAGAGAATAGGGAGATAGACGAGAATTCAAACTATATGCACCTTCAACCTGAAAATAAAAACTCCTTCATTAATATCCAATGAGAGGTATGAATTTCCTCTCCATCAACCAACTTAGAAAGGTACCCAATTCCCTCGAAATTGGTTCACAAGCAGGGAGAGTGAACACTCATTGTGCAATGGACAAGCAAAATCTCTCCAAAATGCCAAAGGCCAATTAAAAAATGATAAAAATATATTATCATTACTCATTACATGATTTTATTAAATTCATAAGGCCTCCTAAGGTCTAATTTCCCTCCACGGGATTCCTCCAACTCATCTTAGTGGTTTAGTAACTCCTATGACAATTGTCTTCCTCTTCATGCTCCAATTCTTTCTCCAATTCGAATGGATGCCTCTTACTCCCAAATTCGACCTCTTGTTGGCTATTTTTAGCCTTTTCATGTCATATTTGTCATATGTCTACAATCAGGTCTGAATTTGTCATACTTGCCATAGAGTCTTTCATCATTTATTGTCATAGAGTGCATGGAATCTCCTTCCAAGTGGCATACATTTTCTTCTAGTCTCTTCCCCTTCCATGGGAGCTACCCTCCTTTACTAATTCAAATTATTTGTCTCATTATGTGCTATTTGACACCACATTATCCTCCAATAATGTTACATTACGCATATGTTTGAATTTGCATGAAGATCATGCCAAGTGTGTGGGGAATCTGGTCACCTAAAGGCTCCACAAGATTCCAAGTGTCTTCATGAACCAATGCCACCTTATTTTCTTAGAATTTATTATTTTTGTGACCCATTTAAATGTGAATATGGTGAACTAAATTCCTTTTGGGTCCCATAGCCCCTTTATTGCAAAATTTATGTCTCCATCTCAACGTAGGGAACTAGTAGGTTGGTGAAACATTATTTGCAAGTAGTATTATTTGAATGGGGACGCGACAAAAAACAAAATATGGAGCAATGATATCCAACCTTAGGAAAACTAGTCCAAGCTATAAGAAAAGAAGGGTATCAAGAAGTCAAACAAGGATACTGAAAAGTAGTGTGAATTTCATAAAAGCCCTTAGCACAACAATAATGAATCTCGATCAATGTAGTCATTGTTGGTTGAGTTAAAAGCCTCATAATTGGATTAAGGCTTGGAAGTTGATTCAAATCTAGATAAAGGAAAATGGATCATTGATGTCGGAAACCTAGAGTTACCATCTCTATCGCAATTATCCAACCAAAGGAACTGGAGGATCTTAAGGAAGGTAAACAACTCTTCAACCCACAAATGTAAGTGAAGGGGACTAACAATGGTAGCTAAAATAGCCTAATATATGTGAAGGTCATAAAGAAGTTAAAGTTGTCAGCGATGACACATCCCTATATGTACACCATTTGGCAATTGAGTCAAGGATGAGACATCTACATCAATCATCAATGCTACCTACATCATGACATCAAGCCCTTCAAAGAAGAGTTATATGTGATGTTGCCTCACTTGAAGTTTGTGGTGTTCGTTTACAACAACCATATGTGTGGAAGTGTCATGTTGTTTACATGTCTAGGACATGTAGTGTCATTATTACTTTGGGAGGCAAACTCTACATTGTACCAGAGGTAGTTTTGACTATTGTATTCTCTTTAATGTTAATGAAGAAATGCAATAAGGTAATCTCTCAATCTAGGAGATTTGTCTTCCTCGTGATTTGATCAAAAGGAGAACAAAAATGATCACAACCATTGAGGCCTCTACTTTGGGTCTCTCTACATAGTAGAAATAGTTGGAAGAGATAATGGAAGAATACAAAGATATATGCACCTCACTTATAGGGGTGCCTTTGCTCTAAGTAAAGCATGAACTTGATTTCACACTTGGTGCTCCTTTACCTAATTGCTACATATGCATATGCTCTGTTATGGAGAATGAATAAATCAAATTCTAGAATCCAAAGCTAAATAAAAAAAGGCCACGTTCAACCAAGCTCCTCACTTTGCAAGAACCTAATCATGCTGGTTCAAAATAAGGACAAGACATGGAAACTACGTATTAATTACAAAGCCCTAAATAAAATCATATTAAATAATTGGTATCCAATCCTTGACACTAATGATCTTCTTAATCAAATCAATGGTGTAATTTAAAAAAAAAGAAAAGGTTAATCTAAAATAGGGTTATCACCATGTTCCAATTAAGCAACACATGTATGGAAATAGACTCCTAGTCTAAAGAAGACCTCTTTGAGTGGGTGGTCATGCCTTTTGGATTGATTAATGCCTCAACGATGTTCATGAGGATGGTGATTGAGAGATTATAACCATTAACGTATTTGTTTATGATCATATATCATGATGATATCCTCATCTTCAACAAAATTGGGGTGTAGCATTTGTAGTGTATTTAATAGGTTATGAGCACCCTACAACAACATAAGTTATATGCCAATTTAGAGAATTTATCATTTTAAGTAGAGAATACAATATTTCAAACACGTCATGGATAAGCATGATGTGCATGTGGATCCAACCAAGATCTGTGTCATTCCTGATTGGTTTGTTAGACACAATGGTCACACTGAGAGGGGGGGTGAATCGATGTGTAGGCATTTAAACCCTTTTTCAACTTTTATTAATCAAGTAGAGTTCATCAATGCATTATGCTACCAATTACATCATCATTGCATACACATCAATAAACTAATCAACAATGAATCATAAGCATGTTTATCAACTAGATCACAACACACGAGAACACAACATTTGTTTGGTAAACTTGTTTTATGTATTTTTCATTGAAGACTTCAATTTTCGTGATTACATCAGCACCAATTAATAAAAAGAGCATCAACTCCTATTTCAAGACCTAACTTTGTTTTCTTAGCTTCAACTTAGAAGGTGTGAGGTATCCAAACCTCAGATGCAAGACTTAGATTGCAATAAACAAACACTTCTTCCACTCTCCCAATCACAATTCAATTGTTGCTCATCATCATATACTCTACTACTCAAGGATCATGGCAAGTCATCTCCCTATCTTAAGGAGATATCCCAACTATCAACCCAATCATCAAGGTCTGTCAAACATCAAGTCTACTAAAGTCAACAGAACTCAATCTCTGTTCATGTACTGTTCATAAAGATTTGCCAATACAAAAGTTGCTTATGAATCATGTCCAACCATCTGCACTAAGATGTGTCATACATCATACTTCACCAGAGATACATTTCACAATTCCTCTAGCTACCTGGTATGCTTCATGTGATTGCTTCAATCTCAATCCCAAATGCAACTCAATCTATTACTGTTGTCATAACCAATCACTCACTTTCATGTCAATAACATACTGTCATTGTCATATCACATGTCTTCACAAACTTTCAAGCATCATCACTGTCATCATCATCTCATTTGTCTTCACAATCTTCAAGGTGATTGTCATTATTCAAGCATTGGCACTATCAAGCATTTTACAATCAACATGATTTGTCAAGTCAGTTATCACATCATCACTATCATCAAGGTTGTTGTACTAGTATGTAACTGATGTACTATCAAATCCACTGTTATTTCAAAATGCTTATCAAGGAATCACTATCACTTCATGTCAAAACAAGCTGTTAGATACATCTATGTCAAGTACACTTGTGTTATTGTCATGTCAAGGCTATTGTCACTATCACATTAATCATTGTTAAACCAAGTATTGCCACTGTCTAGTAAGCCTCCTAATAATGTCAAGAAGGATTGCTTCAAATCATAAAGAAGGATTGCTTCAAATCATAAATCAACAATGTCAAAACACTATGACTATGATTTCTTCAAAAAGATGATTTGTCTTTTACCACATCTGCAAATATCTTTAGCTTCTTACAAAAGCTTATGCTAAAATGAGACCAAGACTTCTTTTAATGTCTTTAGATATTTTGTCACTTTGAAGAGGGCTCAAGATATGTTGTAGATGGCATCTGAATGCTTTACAAAATCAAAACTCCATTATGCCTTGAATATTAACTTATATTTTTACACGTCATGTTGCATTCTCACTTATGACATACTCAAATCCTTTGTTTGCTGCTACTGTCTTGAATTTTAGAGCATAAGAAAACGTTCTACATGTTGCGACTTCATTCTTTTGTGGAGGCAAACTCAGAGCTATTGAAGATAGCTTTTAATGCAGCACACACATGTCCTTTGTCCCACCGTTTGACCGATATGAGATTAATCCTTTTTTGTTGTAATACCCAAGTTTAGAGATTGAAGATAAACATTAAAATATGCCACTGTGGCTGTAGCTGCAATTTTTACTGTGTTGCTTTAGAGAGTGGCACATGAAATCATAGCTAAAATATGCAAGAGATAACTTGGTTTGTCTTAACCTACTGCGACTACCTCTGTAGGATTGTTTGAATCGAATTCAGAGCATATAAAAACTTCAAACTTTAGTTGCTTGACTTCGGCTTCCAAAAGGAAAAATATCAGATCTGCTCCAGTATTTTCCATAGTGGACTACTTACCCTACTGCGGCTGCCTCAGTCCTATCCTCGTACTCGAATTTTCAGAGATATTTCAACTTACTTTTTTGTGGATGAACTTGTAGTATATATATACAAGTACGTGGATATTAGGCTTAAAAAAATGCTTGGAGGACCTTAAAAAAATCATTAAAAAATAATTAAAAAGTGCTTCAATAAATTCGTCGACCCATTGGATGGGGTAAAAATACCATTCAACTTTAAAATCCAATAACTCTTCAACCGTAAGGATTTAGGAGGCACTCCACATATCAACAGAAAGGGATCAACGAGGGCTATCACTTTTTGAAGGTATTATATGAAAGGAAATGGTCCTTCACCCTTGTTTTCTTTAGTTTGTGTAAGACATCAGATTTGACTTGAATTCAACTTGAAGGAATCTTCAAGTACTTTTATGTCACCAAGGACCCAAAGGGTGAGGGTAACATGTGCATTGTTACCATATGAGATTCCTCAACCTTCAAATACCTCATCATCAATGTCAAGGACTTCATCATAAAACCAAAATCCCCTAAAGGGCATCAAACATGAGCTTCATAAAGTTTGTGGCCTTAAGGACCAACTTGTGGGTCCAAGCACTTCTTCAATGCTTCATAAGTGCTTCCGTGTTTCTTAAAGTGCTTCAAGAGCTTCTTCAACATACCGAGGGCATGTACAAGAGTTACACAACATGATAATAGCCATAAGACCATACAATAATTCTAGCAGGACATCATCATGTACAAGAATCTATCATGTGTGACATACCTTCATGTGTATGGGTTAAAGTCTCCTTATGCATGTGGGTCATATGTCCAAATCATGACCAAGTGCACCAACAATGATCATCAAGGTCATATCAACATACATGAAAGAATATGAGGGTATCATTATAACAAGAAAGGGGATCCATAATCCAAACTTGTGGTCTTAAGAACTTTTACAACCACGTACAATGGGCTTCTTTGTTTTGATCGCCAAATGCTCCCTCCAAGGTTCATGAGTGGGTTCTAAGTTTCCATATGCAAGGGAAATCTCATCTCCATGCAAGTATAAGGGATTCAATGGTCTTCATCATCAAAATAACAAAGGGCTCCACACACACGAGCCACTCCATCTTCAACAAATGACCACAAAATGGGTCATTTGTACCACCATGTGCTACACACAATCTGTGAATGGTCTCCAATGCTTAAGCTACCACATATGTGGGTACAAAGATCTAATCAACCATATGAATTTCTCCAAGAGGTTTTCCACTTCATCAAGTATGAGCCAAGGATGATATCATCATTCAATATGCATGGGAGCATCACAATTAAGGACTCCATCATCAACCAACAATATGAACCATGAACTATCTAAGTATGAGCTTCAAAACCCAAAGTTACCATGTGTGAGGGTACATGTCATTATCCATACATGTGTAGTCAACTTGTGTCCATGGAGACGATTCCAAAGCTCAAGCTATCTTACGCAAGGCTACTAGTGTCATGCAACCATTAATCAACCATCATACTGATGCTTGTGAATGCTATCATCCAGCTGACCATTATGTGTGGGTAAAGGAATCCAACCTGTGCAAGGTACCCACCCCAGAGAGGATACAATAAGCATGTGAAAGCGTCCATGATCAAACCCATACATGTTCATCAAGCTTGTCCACTGTAGGGGATCTTGGTGGAATTAATGACAACCTAAGGGGCCACTGCAAGTCCCATGTTGGTATAAATGACAACTCAATCAACAATTCCCCCCTTTGTAATTGATGACAACAACTCATGGTCCCCCTAAGATCATACTCCCCCTTCCATCTTCATCTCTCCCCCTTTGGCCTCAATGGAAAAGGGTGGCCACAAATCTGTATTTGAAGTCACTGCTAACTCTTCTCTGCTCTCCCTATCAATATGCATAGCTATATCATGATCCATGGACCTATCTTGTTTCAATGAAAGAGCCATGAATTTTTCTCTCTCACCTTTGAGTTCCTCCTCCAAAATCCATGAACTCAAGGTGCTCCAAGGTCTTTAAGATACCTTAGACTTGTCTTGCCATATGGCATCCATCTTCTTTGCAATGATCCACTTCATTCACATTCAACGATTCATTCTTTTTCATCCATACCTGGGAATGTCCTTGATTATAAGCTATATTTCTTCCTGCATTCTTCTTCTTCCATGTTTCATAAGATTTTTTTGCAGATGTGTATGACGCATTCCTCATAGATTGCCTTCTTGAATTCACGCAATCTTGATCTTTGTGCCCAAATCCACTACAACTATAATATCTCATAGTATGACAATGTGCAACAATGTGACCAACATGGTTCCATGTCCAACATCTAATTGTGTTGTTGGGACTTCCAACACTTCTTCTTTCATAGAATCTACAATCCATATCCTTGTGACCAAAATCATTACATGAATGGCAATAACCATTAAAACCATGTTCATACCTGGGTGCTTGATTCTATCTTGAAGTTGTCTCTCTTTTGAATATGCTTTGAGGAGCATGACTAACTCCTTGATGTATTTCTAATATTTTGAATTCTTCTTTATGTTGTGCAGGTTCTTGACAAGGAGATTTTCTTTCATTCTTGTACATTGAAGGGTTTGCTTCAGGAGACTTAGGAGACCATGTGCCAATATCATATTTTACTTTTTCCTTGTTGTAGCCAAGACCAGATTTGGCAAATGGATATCTTTGACAATCCAAAATCTCATCCAAGATGACTAAACTGTTGTTGAACTTGACATAAGCATCATATTTCTTGTCCTTCTTTTTGAGACCAACTACTTTCATCTCAAGATTTTGACATGTCTTCTCTTTCTCATCCAACTAGTTTCTTAAGACTCCCTCTGTCCTCTTGGCTTCTTCGAGCTGAGTTTTCAGATCAACATTATCCTTCCTTGTTTCTTTAAGTTCTTCTGATTCTTCACCAAGTTATTATTGTTCTTTTGGTTGACTGATCAACTCAGTCTTTAGTCTTTCAAGTTCATCTTCTTTGTCTTCCACATGATCTTGCAACACTGCTTCCTTATGCTTAAGTTTCTTAAGCATCTCTTTTACTACCATGTTCTTCTTTTGGTACTTGTCCAAACATTCAAAGGTTACCTTCTTAAACCTCATGAAATCAGATTTGTTTAAATTGACAGTGTTATGGAACCAATCAGCTTTGAGATCAATTTTTAATATATCATGTGTAATTTCCTTTTTGGATTCAAAACGTCTTCATCATTATCTGCAATAACATTTTCAATTTCATCGTATATAGGACTACTACAATAAAAAGAATCCATACCTTTACTTGTGTCTAGGTCTTTCTTCTCTTCTTGCTTCACATCTCCAATGTGCTTGACTTTTGTTTCCTGCTTTGCTTTTTTGATGTCTAGTCTTCCTCTTTGGTATTCACTTTGCAACTTGAACCACAGGTCTTTGGCTGAAGTGTGTTCCCCTACACTCTCTTTGGCTAAGCTTGAGAGTCCATCCATGAGAAATTTCAAGGCAATGGCATGTCCTTCTTGGCTTCTTTCTATGCAGCTGACTTGGTCTTCTTATTGGACGGAACGAGTGGATTGATCACAATCTCGCAAACACCAAACTTCTTTTTATAAGATTTCATCTTGATTCTCCATTCAAAGTAATTTGTCACATCAAGTATTGGAATCTCATCGTTGGAGAACTCTACTTGTCCTTTCATTGCTTGTCTATGGATCTCCTTTAAGCTGGTAAAGCTTGTGGTGAAGGCCTACTTTGATACCAATTGTTGGACACAATAGTTAGAATGAGAGGGGGGGGTGTATCGGTGTGTAGGAAATTTAAACCCTTCTTCAACTTCTATTAATCAAGCAGAGTTCATCAATGCATTATGCTACCAATTACATCACCATTTCATAAGAATCAATTAACTATTCAGGAATGAATCATAAGCATGTTTATTAACTAGATCACAACACAAGAGAACACAACATTTGTTTGGTAAACTTGTTTTATGTATTTTTCATGGAAGACTTTAATCTTTGCGATTACATCAGCACCAACTGATAAAAAAAACACCAAATTCTATTCCAAGACCCAAATTGGTTTTCTTAGCTCCAACTAAGAAGGTGTGAGGTATCCAAACCTTAGATGAAAGATTTAGATCACAATCAAGAAACACTTCTGCCTCTATCCTAATCACAATTCAATCACTGCTTGTCATAATCTTCTCTACTGCTCAAGGATAATGCCAAGTCATCTGCCTATCGTAAAGAGATATCCCAACTATCAACCCAATCATCAAGCTCTTCCAATCAAGATCACCATCAAGGTATGTCAAACATTAAGTCTACTCAATTCAACTAAACCGAGTCTCTGTTCATGTACTGTTCATAAGGATTTTCTAGTACAAAAGTTGCTCATGAATCATGTCCAACCATCTTCTCTAAGTTGTGTCATACAACATTCTTCAACAGAGATACACTTTAAAATTCCTATGGCTACCTAGTATGCTTCCTGTGATTGCTTCAACTTCAATCCCAAATGCAACTCAATCTATTACTGCAGTCATAATCAATCACTCACTTTCATGTCAATAACAGACTATCATTGTCATATCACCCGTCTTCACAAACTGTCAAGCATCATCTCATTTGTCTTCCCAAACTTCAAGGTGATTGTCCTCACTCACGCATTGGCACTATCAAGCATGTTACTGTCAACATGATCTATCAAGCTAGCTATCACATCATCACTGTCATCAAGGTTCTTGTACTGGTATTTGACTATTGTACTATCAAATCCATTATTTTGTCAAAATGCTTATCAAGGCATCATTGTCACTTCATGTCAAAACAAGATGTTAGATACATCTCTATGAAGTACACTTGTGTTATTGTCATGTCAAGGCTATTGCCACTATCACATTAATTATTGCAAAGCTAATTATTTTCATTTTCCAGTAAGACTGCTAACAATGTCAAGAAGGTTTGCTTCAAATCATAAATCAACACTATCAAAACACCATGACTATGATTTCTTCAAAAATATGATTTGTCTTTTACCACTGCTGCAAATATATTTGACGTCTTACAAAAGCTGATGGTATATTGAGACTGAGACTTCTTCTAATGTCTTTATATATTTTGTCACTTTGAAGAGGGCTCAAGATATGTTGTAGATGGAATCTGGATGCATTACAAAATCATAACTCCATTATGCCTTGAATATTAACTTAGATTTTTTTTCTTCACCAAATCGGTTATTGATTTTTTATTTTTATTTTATTTTATTTGAAAAAGAATAATGGTGGGATTTAACCCAATTACAACAGTTCAGAAAATTACAATTCTTGCTCTTCACAGCTTCTCAATTCAAGATTAGGGAATAAGATGCATAAAACTTGGCAAATCATTCAGAGATAGCATTCCTTGAGGAAGCATGCATCCTTGGTTTGCTTTTAAATCAGCTGACTTGTTCAAATCCCATAGAGTGTGAAAGAAAGAGACCAATAAACACTGAATTAAGATGAAATGTAACCTGTGCATAGTCACATTCAGACTAGGATGAAAGAACTTAGCTGCAGAATTTAAAACTTTAATAATGAGTTCAGAATCTCCAAAAATTTGAAGATTGGAATGACCAGCTTTAGAGGCGAGTTGGCAGGATTTTAGAAGAGCATATAATTTTGCTTGGTTGTTAGAGATCTGTCCCAATCCCCAACTGAAGCAGGTTTGAAGCTGTCCTCCCGGAAGGAAAATTAATCCACTTGCTCCAGTGTTTCCCGGGTTTCCTTATGAAGCACCATCAAAGAAAATTGTAACTTTGTTCTTATTTTTCCACCAATACAATAAGTCTTCTTCCGAACTTTGAATCTGCCAAAGAGGATGAAGCATAGGTCTTCTAGGATTTAGCTGATTTCCTTCAATCTAAGGCAGTCTAATCCACTTGTTTTCAGCACTAAGATTAATGAATCTGCCAAAGAGGATGAAGCACCATAAAAGAAAATTGTAACTTTGTTCTTATTTTTCCACCAATACAATAAGTCTTCTTCCGAACTTTGAATCTGCCAAAGAGGATGAAGCATAGGTCTTCTAGGATTTAGCTGAGTTCCTTCAATCTAAGGCAGTCTAATCCACTTGTTTTCAGCACTAAGATTAATGAGATCTAGGTGCTTTCCCAATACTTCTAAGAGCATTGCCTTTGCATTAGAAGCTACAAGTTTAGGATTTTTGGATTTACTATTGAATATTGAATCGTTTCTGGCTATCCATATTTTCCACCAAAAGAATTTTGGGATAGCTTGCCAGATTTTCCTCCAGTCACAGCTTGTAGAAGAAATTTTGGGATACCGGTTCTGCCAATTTGCAAAGAGATTTACAAGATATTCATTATAAGGAATAGAGACTGGTAATCCCAGTAAAAGAAATGCCCAGGATTTTTGAGTGTATCCACAGTTAACAAAAATATGAGCAGAAGATTCTGATGCTTGCTTACAGAAGCAACATCGAAAAGGACTGAAGAAGCCCCTTTTTATCAAATTTTCCCCAGTTAAGGCTTGCTGATGCATGAGATTCCAAGTAAAAATTTCTACTTTCGGCAAGCTAGGGGATTGCCAGACATGTTTCCAGAACTTGGAATTATGAGCAGGAGGAGGATTGAGAAGAGCATTGTACCCATACGCTGCCGAGTAGTTGCTAGAAGGACCCCAGCCCCACACATCTCTGCATGAAGAGTGAATGGGGGCATTACTAGCTAGAATATTAGTGAACAATTGATACTGACCGTGCAAAGAGACCTTGCGATCTGGCAGCGCTGGAAACTTCCGCTTCAGCCAATTTCCATTGCGATCCCAGGAGGAGATATCTGCCAGACGTGTTATGTTCTTACTTTCCAACTAGAGTTTTAAATCGTCATTTGCATGGACAAAAAATAGAGAAGGATTACCATTGATTTTGTCTTCCCATAATAAAGTATTATTGCCATTTCCCGGAATCTTGAATAATTGCTTAGTAAAGAATGTTATACATTTTCTGCAGAGATTCCATATAGAGGTTCCTTTATAAATTTTAGTCAACTGTAAATTTCAAAGAGCTCCTCAATTCAAATATTTTTTCCAAAAAAATTGACTTACATGATGACTTAAATTGGAGAAAAGCTGCCACAATAGTTTCCCACCCATGGCAAGATTTACCAGCCTAGGATATTTAACTTGCTGCCCTCCTTCAGAAACAGGATGCTTGACAGTATCCCAATTGACCAAATGCAATCTTCCTTGATTTCCTTTGCGTCCTTGCCAGAGAAAGTCTCTTCTCAATTTGGATAGTTGATCCAAGATCGATTTAGGGGCCAACATAAGAGAATACTAGTAAATCAGAAGAGCTGAAAGAGTGGGATTAATTAAGACTATTTTACCTACCGTAGTAAGTCAATAACCACCCAAGAAGACAATCTTGGCTTTTAACTTACTAACAATTTCCAACCAATGTGAAGGTTTGCTTTGACCCAACAATAGTGAAAGGCCCAAATACTTGACTTTATCCCAATTGGCAAAGCCCTCAAAACCTAGAAGCTGAGAAATATTTGCAATAGTTTCTGGAGCTGCATTCCATCCATATACAACACTCTTCCGATTATTGATTAGGGCACCTGAGATAGTACAAAAATCCTGCATAATTTCTTTGAAAATTCTTGCCAATCTCATTGAAGCCCCTCTAAGGAGCAACAACTCATCGGTAAAGAGAGCATCATTAATAGAATCCATAGCACTAACAGATTTGATTCCTGGAATTGTTCCAACATTTTTTTCCGTAGTTAGCTTTCTACTCAAGGAATCAACCATTAGGATGTAAAGAAACAATGAGAGGGGGCAGCCTTGCCGAAGACCTTGTGAAGCTTGAAAGAAATGAGTAGGTCTTCCATTCACTAAAGGAGCTATCCAGGGCTTATTTGTACATGATTTAATCAGATTAATAAAAGCAGAGCTAAATCCAAAAGAATTAAGAATTTGATATAAGAAAGAAAGCTTGACCCTGTCAAAGGCATTCACCATGTCGAGATTTATAAGCATGCCCTTCTCTTTTCTATTGAAGCTGGAATGCATGGCTTCCTGAACCTGAATCACATTATCCAAGATATGATGGCCTTTAATAAACCCACCTTGTAGTGGAGAGATCAATTTTCCATGGAGGGGTTTAAGCTTGTTAGCTAAGAGCTTGGCTAAGATTTTGTAAGATGCATTACCCAATGAAATTGAGCAGAAACGGTCAAAAGTGGAAGGTTTAACTTCTTTGGGAATTAAAGCAAAGAAGGTGGAATTAGTGCTTCCACCAACCTTGGCTTTAGACTGAAATGCTTTAATAATCCTCAAAAGATCTTTTTTGATAATAGTCCAACATACTCCGTACAAATGAATGGAAAATCCATCGAGTCCTGGGGCTTTATCCAAAGCCATAGACCAAATAACATCTATAATTTTTGCCTCAGAGAAAGTTTTCATAAGCTCACCATTATCTTCTACATTCACCAAATTAGGAACATTGGAAAGGAAATCAGAGGTTAATTCCGAGTCTACAACTCCCTCCTCTGTAAATAAATTCTTAAAATGAGCTTCAGCTTCTTGCTTGAGATGAGTGATACCCTTGAAGGATTCACTAGATGCAAATTTATTTCTGAAATACGGTTATGGAACAATCTTGCTCTATACTGTTTATGAAAAAATGAGGTGTTTTTATCACCGACAATCAACCATAAATTTCGGGATTTCAAACGCCGGTATTCCTCTTCCTTTCTAAAGGCTTTGGATGCATTAAGCTGGGCTTTTTGTTCTTCAGCTAGAATGGAAGGAGAGATCTCTGCATCCTCCATTAACATTTGAATCTCATCAAGACGATCCACAACCAAAATTCTATCGCTGATAGGGGAATGGGAAGAAAGTTTGATCCACTCCTTCAGCACATATTTGGTTTGTTTCAGTTTCATTTCCCACACAAAATTAGGAGAACCAGATATTGGAATTTTCCAGGCATTGCTAACCGTATCCAAGAACCCTTCTTTGTCAACCCATAGAGGACTGAACTTAAAAGGAATGGGAACGAGATCTTCATCGTCTATAAATTGCAATATGATAGGTTTATGGTCCGAGGATAATTTTGACAATATGCTAGAGGAAATAATTTTATTTTTCGTGAGAAAAGAGCTCTGAAGAAGAAATCTATCTAATCTGGCCGAGATATTGGTTGAACCTATACGGTTATTACTTCAAGTGTAACGACGTTTTTTTGGCTTAAAATCAATCAAATCCTAAGATGAGATGATGCACTCCACTTCTCTGATCATGGGATCTCTGCCACAATTTCCACCTTTTTTTTCTTTTGGGGCCAACATGATGTTTAAATCATTGGCTATAATAATGTTGGATGGATTTCTTGTTGCTAAAAAATATCTAGGGAATTCCAGTAGTCTCTCTTCTCTTGGAAAGTTACAGGAACATAAAGATTGAAAAGAGAGAGAGTTATCTTACTTGAGAAATGCCTAAGTTCGGTGAAAATCCAATGCTGAGAAACAAAGGAATTTTATAATGAAAAAAGGTCTTTAGACAAAAGCGTTGCAAGCCCACCAGATGAGCCACAAGCACTCACAACCTGTCCTGCATTCTCTTTCCAAAACTGATTGTTGATGGTAAAAAGGTTGCTTGCTTCAATTTTTGTCTCCTAGAGCAGAAGAACATCAGGGAGAGCCATAGTTACGAGATCTTTCACAGCTTCTACTTTTGAAGAAGTCCCCTGCCCCTTGCAATTCCAAGAGACTAAATTCATTATTTACTGATGGAAGGAGAAGGACCTCCTTTGGGAGGCCTAGTCCGAGTTCTACTGATTGACATCTCTAAAGTTTATAGACTTCCTTGCATCTTGAGACGTTCAGCTTCTTCCTCCTAAAGAGTCTTTTGCGATTTACGACCTTTTTTAGTGGACTTCTCGAGAGGATCTTCATATGAACCATAGCTTTCCGAGATTTTAATTTTTTTTGCCATCTCCGCATAGGTTGGAGGACTACCATCCACTAGAATATCAATAGCAGATTTAACTCGACCTTGGACTGCTTGCAGAGGTGATTGAGGAAGCTCGCCCTCTTCAAGCACTAAAACATCTTGATCACTTGCAACTTGCAAAACAGGTTGTGGGGCTTCTACCTCTATAAGTATTGGGGTAACCTTATCTTTTGGGATACTTAATACTTCAAAATTAATCTGAGATGAAATTACCTTCAAGGCTGGCCCATTATCCTTCTGATTCTGTCCGGGGGGATTGCTACTCGAACCCTTTTCTCCTCTTGATACCTTGGCTTTAATTCCTTGCTTCACCGAGCTAGATTTTTGAACTAAAGTCCATTGAGCTCCCTTCTCTTGAATAGTTTCTTCTTCAAGATTTTTTTTACAAGTTCTGGCAAAATTCCCATAGCCATGGCAGAATATGCACTTAAATGGCAATTGTTCATATGCTATTTCTTGAACATGTTCCCACCCTGCCACCTTCAAGGTAATTGCTTCAGGAAGCCCTACCTCTAAGTTTACCTCAACATAGATTCAAGCACAGGTGTATTGATCTCTTGAATCAGCCCGATCAATATATTTTCCAAGAGTGTTCCCTATGGCTTTGAGGGATTCTGAATTCCAACAATGGAGAGGAAGATGTGGCAGCCTGACCCAAATGGGCACAGTAGAAGGGACATATTGATTTGGATCAAAGTCTGGATTCCACTTGTTGAGGTAAATCCCTTGGGGACCCATGAAATAAGGTCCGTTTTGAAAGATTCGATCTCTATACGCTGCATTTTCAAAAATAAATACAAAGTAGCCCTTGCCTAGTAACTTGCTGCTAATGTCTTCAGAGGTCAAAGGTTTATAGTTCCTTTGGACCCATCCTTCAATAGATTTTGGAGATGGCCAGAGGCTAGTAAACTGACCAATGAGTCCCTTGTCAGCTAAATTAAGAGCTGATCTACATGTTTGATCAATAGGAAGATCAACCGAAGGGATGTTATCCAGCTTTTTTACGAAGGATTACTGAATCTGAGTGAGCTTCCGTTTGCTTCCTGAATCAATGAGTCTTCTGAAGGTAGTAATATCATAGGAAGGAGAGATTTCCTCCATGACCTCAGAGACCTAATCAAGATCCACTGACCAAGAAATCTAAACAGGGCCCAGAATCTCAGTCAAGAAAGAACCAAGAGACTCAACGATCCTTCCTAAGCAGGGCGCTAGTCCAACCGAGGAGAGTGAGACCTCAAGAGCCTTTCAGTGACTACAGAGCATTCAAAACCCACCGTATTCCAACTCAAATTGACAAGGCCTCTAAAAGAAGACTAGACAACCTCCTTCAGCAATAACGCAAGCCAAAACTCCTTCAGTTCTTGAACGTCCTTCAACCCTGGACCAAGAAACACTCTTATCCTTCATGCAGCCAAGAGGTAGCAGAAAGATAGGAAGACTGCAACTCGAGAACAACCAGACAACCTCCTGAGAGCTTCTGAACACCGATCTATGGGAAGTATGAACTCTTCTTGGAGCCAAAACACCATGACTATGCTCAACAAATTGCTCCAATATACGACCAAGCAGAGGATCAATCCTCAGATCCACACAACCGCCAGTTTTGCAAAGGCAGAGCCCAAGCAGGGAGTTGAGCCATCAACCAATTCCAATGGCCTCCAAACAAGCGAGCAAGCACTGGATCAGCCTCCAATGTTAATAAACATTCGAAACCGAGCAAAAGAGCCTCTGAATTTATGAAAATGCAAACCACAGAGCTGCTCCAACTCAGAGAGCTAGTATCGATCCTACACAACAAACAAGAAAGTTTGCAAAAAAACGTTGAAAGCCGAGGCCAGGCTACTGGAAAATTTGAACAGGTTCTTGGAGTGAAAAAAAATCATTCGTACAAAAAATTTCCTTCACTCTCCTTCACTCATGTGTCACTCCATTTAACTTAGATTTTTACACTTCCTGTTGCATCCTCACTTATGACATACTCTAATCCTTTGTTTGCTACTAGTGTCTTGAATTTTAGAGAATAAGAAAACTTTATGCATGTTGCAGCTTAATTCTTCCGTGGAGACAAAATCAGAGCTATTGAAGACACCTATTAATGCACCACACACATGTCCTTTATCTCACTGTTTGATCGAGATGAGATTAATCCTTTTCTGCTGTAATACCCAAGTTTAGAGATTGAAGATAAACATTAAAATATGCCACAGTGGTTGTAGTTGGAATTTTTACTGTGCTACCTTAGAGAGTGGTACACAAAATCAGAGCTAAAATATGCAAGAGATGACTTGGATTGTCTTAACCTACTGCAACTATCTTTGTAGGACTGTTTATCCCGAATTCAGAGTATATAAAAACTTCAAACTTTAGTTTCTTGCGGCTTCCAAAAGGAAAAATATCATATCTACTAAAATGTTTTTCACAGTGGATTGCTTACCCTATTGCAGCTACCTCAGTCCTATCTTCATACCTGAATTTCGGATATATTTCAACTAACTTTTTTGTGGATGAAATTTTAGTGTATATGCACACACACACAAGTACATGGAGATTAGGCTTAAAACAATGTCTGGCTGACCTTAACTAATCATTAACAATTAATTAAAAATGCTTCAATAAGTTGGTCGGACCATTAGATGGGGTAAAAATTCCATTCAACTTTAAAATCCAATAACTCTTCAACTGTAGGGAGTTAGGAGGCACTCCACATATCAACAAAAAGGGCTTGATGAGGGATACCACTTTGTGAAGGTCTTGCATGCAAGGATGTGGTCCGTCACCCTTTATTTTTTTAATTTGTGTAGGACATCAAATTTGAATTGAATTCATCTTGAAGGCATCTTCAAGTACTTCTATGGCACCAAGGACCCCAAGGGTGAGGATAACATGTGCTTTGTTACCATATGAGATTCCTCAACCTTCAAATACCTCATCATCAATGTCAAGGGATTCATCATAAAACCAAACTTCCCCAAAGGGCATCAAACATGAGCTTCATAAAGCTTGTGGCCTTAAGGACCAACTTGTGGGTCCAAGCACTTCTTCAATGGTTCATAAGTGCTTTAATGTTTCTTCAAGTATTTCATGAGCTTCTTCATCATAACGAGGGCATGTCATGGGCATGTACACGGGTTCCTAAACATTCCAATAGCCATAAGGCCATACAAGAATTCCACCAGGACATCATCATGTACATGAATCTATAATGTGCAACATACCTTCATGTGTATGGGTTCAAGTATCCTTATGCAAGTGGGTCATATGTCCAAATCATGACCAAGTGCACCAATACTGATCATTAAGGTCATCTCAACCATACATGCAAGAATATGAGGGCATCTACATAACAAGAAAGGGGCTCCATGATCCAAACTTGTGGTCTTAAGAACTTTTACAACCAAGGGTAATGGGATTCTTCATTTTGATCACCAAATGCTCCCTCCAAGGTCCATGAGTGGGTTCCAAGTTTCCATATGCAATGGAACCATAATTTCCATGCAAGTATAAGGGATTCACTGGTCTTCATCATCAAAATCACAAAGGGCTCCATCAATATATCAAGGGATCGACACACATGAGCCACACCATCTTCAACAAATGACCATAGAATGTGTCATTTGTACCACCATGTGCTACACACCATCTGTGAATGGGCTCCAATGCATAAGCTACCACCTATGTGGGTACCAAGACCTCATCAACCATATGCATTTCCCCAAGTGGTTTTCCACTTCATCAAGTATGAGCCAAGGATGATATCATCATTCATTATGCATGGGAGAATCATAATTAAGGACTCCATCATTAACCAACAATATGAATCATGAACTATATGATAATGAGCTTCAAAAACCAATGTTACCATGTGTGAGGGTACATGTTATTATCCATACCTGTGTAGTTAACTTGTGTCCATGGAGAGGACCAAAGCTCAATCTATCATATGCAGGGGTACTAGTGTCATGCAACCATTAATCAACCATCACGCTGAAACTTGTGAATGATATCATCGAGCTGACCACTGTGTGTGGGTATAGGACTCCAACATGTGCAAAGTACCCACCCCAAAGATGATACAATGAGCATGTGCAAGTTTCCATGATCAAACCCATACCTATTCATCAAGATTTTCCACTGTAGGGGATCTTGGTGGCATCAATGGCAACCTAAGGGGCCACTGCAAGTCCGATTTGGCATTAATGACAACTCAATCAACATGGTTATCCTTAAATACACTAAAAGAGATCCATAGTTTTGTGGGCCTCACTAAGTTCTACCATTGATTCGTATTAGTGTTCTCTCATGTCGCTAAGTCGCTAATCCAAGTGACTAACTAAAGGAAAGTTTGTTTGGGTCGAGTTATAATAGAAATCATTTGAGGATATTAAATACTACCTTTGTACAACACCAATCCTCATTTAGCTAGACCTACAACAACCCTTCAAGACTGAGATAAATGCTTCAAACTATGTTATTAGTGTTGTCCTCACTCAACATGGACATCGATTAGCCTATCATAGTGAAACACTCTTTGACATAGCTTGTAGGTACCCCATCTATGACAAGGAGACATAATCTGTTGTGTGGGCATGATGACAATGGAAGCAATACATTTTGGGAAAGGAAATGATCCTCCATATCAATTAGAATCCCCTACAATCATGCATATGTAAGGAATGTTACAAAAATACTTCCATCAAAAGTGATCCATGTACCTACAATAATTCCACTTAAACATTAAGTACAAGAAGGGAAGCACAAATAAAGTTGTGGGTTACCTCGATTGACCTCTTGTTGTCGTGCTAACCATAATGCTTAACTCTTGTGGATACAATACTTTCAAGTGGATCCAATTGTATGACATGACCTTGCTTTCATTGCTACCTATTAGACATTGGGTGCAAGTAAACAAGCTTATAAATTTCACCTACACGATACACTTCTATGCCATTTTCCATCTTTATTTTCCTTCAAGCAAGTGTGAGAAGTTGATTTGGGAAGCACGTTACAAAGGTACTTGGGCGTGGAAAAGATAGTTGCAATAATTCCCAATTTTTTTATACTGGCCAAAGTTCTAACATGATGTTAGCATGTATATTAGATCATGCATCTCTTGTGTCAATGCTAAACCTTCAATCAAGAATCAAGGGTTGTACAATCCTTTACCCACGCCATATAATCCTTGGTCATCTATCTCCATGGATTACATGTCAATCTTTCCCTCAACCAAGCATGGTAATGACCATGTGTCACTTGTTGATTAATTCTCTATGATGACCATTTTGGCACACTTTAGGAAGAGTATTGTAATAGAAGCCATTGTTAATCTCTTCTTCAAGCATGTTTGGGATAGAAAAAGAGGGAGACTGTGTTAGTTGAAATTTAATCTCGACGTTTCAAGCGACAGAGTCGGGCTCATCATCAGGAGAAATTGTATCAAAGTTAATTTAGATATGGATAATAGCTTATTAATAAATGTAAGTTTATTTATAATTTTGATTTAAAACCGATAGTTTTAATCATTAAGACTAATAAATTAATTAAGTTTATTTTAATGTTTAAAACCTAAGTTTTAATAATTTTTAAATTATTTAGTTAATAAATTTGAATTACTAAAATTTATTAAATCCAAAAACTAAGAGGCTAATAATTTTACTTACCTCCTTATTTATTAGAATTAGTAGCTTTCTTAATTAAAGAGTATTCTATTAAAACCCTTTTTTATCAATTACAATTATTAAAATTCATACTTGAAATTGCTTTCAGAATTTAACATAAAGAATTCTAAAGTTTTTAATTTTAACCAAAAGATTTTGAAGTTTTTTAATTTTAATAAAAATGTTAAATTTATTTAAAATAATAATTATTTAAAATTTTTATTAAATTTTTTAAAAAATAATTAAGAATATTAAAGTTTTTTAATCTTAACCTCAAGATTTTTAAGTTTTTTAAAATTAATAAGAATGTTAAAATTATTTAAAATAATCATTAATTAATTATTTTTTTAAATTTTTAAATTTTTTAAAAATTGATTGAGAATATTAAATCTTTAAATTTTTCTAATTAATTAAGAGAAATAATTAGAGTTTTATGTCCTTATGTGTGACATTGTTTTTAAGATGGCAGATAATAGGGCGCCGACACTCACTCAGTTTAAGTCCATCATCTCTATTTAGGTTCAAAGGGAAACTTCTCTATCTCTATGGCCTCTCTGATTTTCCTCCTCTTGTAATGTTCCTCTCTAGTGATAAGTTTTGCTTCTTCTATGCGTATGTGGTGGGTATGTTTGGCTAGAGCTAATTTTTGATGGTGATCGTGCATGATGTCAGTACAATGTTCCTTGAGCCTCACTTGGATGGAGCGTCCAATTTCCCCGATATAGGGAATCTCACATGAGCAGGGAACACTGTAGACACCTTTCTGTTTTAATGGTTCTACTGGGTCTTTGGAGGAGTCTAGCATTCTGCCTACTGAGTTTGGAGGAGCGAAGGTGACCCTGATGTTCCTTTTTCGAAGAATCCTAGCTATAACATCTGTTGTTCCTTTTATATAAGGTAGCGTAATCTTGGTTCCACCACGTTCTTAATTTGTTTTTGAGACCTATTACGAGCTTTCTAGATAACTCTCCTAATTTGATTTTTGTTGTAGCCATTCATTTGGAAGACATTGGACAAGTGGTTTATTTCTTGATCTAGGTGGTTTTCATCCGAAATTCTAATGGCTCTAGTTACCAGGGTATTTAACACCCCTATCTTTTGTGCGGGTAAATGGTGTGAGTCCCCGTGTAGGTACCTATAAGTATGGGTATTTTTCCTGTAAACCTGATGACCTAGGGCTCCACCATTTCCTTTTGTGATGAGAACATCCAGGAATGGGATTTGGTTATCCTCTTCCACCTCCATGGTGAATTTTATATGATCCGATCTGCTATTCAGATGTCCTAGAAACTCCTTCAAGCTTTCTTTCCCATGTGGCTAGTTTATGCTGGTATCGTCCACAAACCTCTTCCACCATTTTGGTTTTAAAGGGAAATACTCAATAGTAGATTTTTCAAAGGCCTCCATATAAAGGTTAGCAACTACTGGGGAGAGAGGGGATCCCATAGAAATCCCTTCAATTTGTTCATATAACACCTGTTTAAAGCTGAAGAAAGTGGATTTTAAGTAAACTCTAAAAAAAAGTAACTATCCAACCTATATCGATTCCTAACTAGGGCCCAAAGTGATAGAATTTTGTTTTTTGTTTTTTGTTAACAACAACATGTGGAATCACCTTGTAACATGGATTCCTAGCAACCACAACACTATTCGACAAAGCATAAGGAAAAAATTTTTTTTCAAATGTAACCAAGCATACCTTTAACCTCGACAGGGTCCTCCTCAATAAAACCATCAGCACTACGCAAGCCAATAACCTTGTCTGCCACTTCCGTCCTCTTCAGGAAGTAAAAGAAGAAATTCGAGCACTTGTCCCCTTCCTAAATCCACTACAACCTGGAATAGACCCGAGCACCCCTTGCAATGTCTTCCTCCCCTTCCCAAACCATAGCAACATCTTCCTCAAGAGTTACAATGTGAAGATCCTCCTCTAGAAAGATACGAACCTCCTCAAGACAATGCCTAGTAGTTCGCAACTTGCAACACCATTTGCAAGGCATCATTCTCCCCCATCCTCTCATAAACTTGATCGTCCTCAAGTTAGAATCCATTGGGATATTTATAAATTTACAATATCTGGCAGAGACTCAAGGCCTAGGAAGTAGTGCATAAGACCTAAGTATTTCATCTCAAACTCTAAGGTAATGTCCCTTTGACACTTAGCAATCATTATTTCCTCTCATATGAGGAAAATATCATCCACATATAGGACTAGTACCAGAGGTTGGTTCTCCACTACTTTGAAGTATAAGTTTGAATATGCATCACTCTTTAAGAAAGCTAGTTTATGCAAATAACTGTCTATTCTGGTATACCAAGCTCGAGGAGCTTGTTTTAACCCATACATGGTTTTCTGGCAACTTGCACACATGGGACTCCTTCCCATGTATCACAAAACTCTTTGGATGCTCAATGTAAACGTCTTCCTCAACCTCGCCATTGAGGAAGGAAGTATTCACATCCATTTGGTGAAGATTCCATCCCAATACTGATGCAAGTGAAATAATAGATCTAATGGTAGTATACCTGGCCACTGGAGCAAAAGTATCATCATAATTAATGCCCTCTTTTTGAGAAAATCCACAGGTCCACAAACCTGGATTTGTACTTGTCCACACCATCATCTGTAGCATGCTTTATCTTGTAAAGCCATATGGAAGTTACAACTGACTTCCTCTCAGGTTCGGGAACAATATCCCAAACATCATTCTTCAGAATAGAATGATATTTCTATGTCATAGCATATTTCCACACTTGCTTCTCTGCAGCCTCTTCATATTATGAAGGCTCTGAGTCATTGATGCTACTCATTAATGCAACATATCCTAAATACCTATCAGGATACTTGCGCTCTCTAAAAGTGCCTACTGGTGCTCCATGCTTCTCATCATCTCTTAATACATCTCAGCACCACGCTGACCTCCTCTTTGATGGAGGTTCATTAACCAGTTCAATTGGTTCATCAATGATCGGTAGCTCTGCATGCTCTGTTGGATTATCCCTCTGAACATCAAAAGGGGAAGAATCATTATCATGATCCTCTGATATAGAAGCCTCAACCTCCTTTGTCTCTGGATCACATTCAATCGCTTTTGACCGCTTGAATGTTGCCTCCTCATGGAAATTCACATCCTGACTAACCTCAAGATGTCTCTCACCATATACATATATTTTGAATTCCTTGGAGTTCTCACTGTAGCCAACAAAAGTTCCCTTCTTTCCAGAAGGTTCCATCTTGGTTCTCTTTTCTTTTGGTATGTGAATATACACAAGACATCCAAAAATCCGAAGATGTGATATGTCTAGTTTCTCACTAGTGAACAACTCTTCAGGTGTTTTCTCATCAAGAACTGCATGTAGAATTCTATTATGTATGTACACTGCTACACTAGTAGCTTCTACACACAAATAAGTAGATAGATCATGATCATGTAACATGGCTTTTGTAGCCTCACATACAATTCTGTTCTTTCTCTATGCAACCCCATTATGTTGTGGGTTATAAGGAACTGTTAATTGTCTACATATCCCTGCATCACTACAAAACTCATTAAAATTTTTTGATTAAAATTCTCCACCATTATCAGACCTTAGGGCATGGATATGCCTACTTGTCTGATTCTCAACTAAGGCTTTATATTCTTGTAATTTACTAAAGGTTTCACTTTTAGATTTCATGAAGTAAATCCAGGCCTTATGGGAGAAATCATCAATGGATAAAATACAATAGAGATGCCCACTTAGGGATGGCGAAGACATGGGTCCGCACACATTTGAGTGCACTAAATATACGATTCCTTTATATCTAGTATGACTGCTAGGAAACTTATATTTAACATTCTTTCCTAAAGCACAACCTCAACAAACAATATCATGTACAAAATAAAAACTAGGCATATGTAATGAAGACTTACGTGGTATATTAGTAAAATATCATTTAAAGGCATAAAATAACTCTAATATTATAAAATAGAGAATTTTTTGTTGGCTAATGTGAAGAACCCCCTTGACTAGCAGGTTTGGTATTGGCTAAGTTACCATGAACCAGAGGCATCTAAGCCGTCAAAATCACCTGGGGATCGCACCCGACTTGGACCGCACCAACCCTTAACATGGTTGGATTTTTGGTATCCGTGGGATTTGAATCAACGACCTTTCCGCTTAGGGGGCATCTTAACCATACCTCGCCACCAATTGTTCTACATCTCACATATAATATTATAAAATAGGGCTATCCCATATGCATCATTGTAATTATATCCTTTATAACCATTCTCTATATAAAGAGGTGGAAATTCATTTATCCCACATGTGTTATGGGATCTATTGTAATCCAAATATCTTGGTATAAAAGAGAGGTGAAGGATACCCTTTTGGGTATGTGTTGATTGTAGTTCATCACACATCACATGTTGTGTATGTCATTTGTATACACATGATTGTGACATGATTGGGTGATGGAGCTTGATGTGATGCATATGTGAGGATGCCATGTAATCTTGGAGATCTATTTTCAGAATAATGGAAGATGCAAGCCTTCCTGTGGACGCAGTCCATATTGGGTGAACCACGTATATCGGTGTTCTCTTGTTGTTCTATTTTCTCCAATTTTATTTCATGCTTTATGTTGCTTGGTAGATAGAAGGATAGACCAGTAATGCTTTTCATATTTTATATTGTGTTATGATATTATTTCATATGTTCACAATATTCTAACATGGTATAAGAGCAGGTTGTTATGCTCTACCTTCTTCGGTAATTTATTTATTTATTTTTATTTTCAAGCAACATATGTTCACGATTTTACTTGGGATTTTCATTTTTTTTGTGGTTTTGTGACCCGATCTATAATACCCATGTGGTAATTTTTTAGATTTGGGATTTATTCTACATCTTTGAATTTTTTATTTCAAACCCTAACCCTTGTAGAGAAATGTTTAATGTAAAATTGGGCGGCGACTTTCAGAATTTTCTAATAATTTCTGTGTAGTTTTTTAAGAAATAAATTGTAGATATGAGTTCCTCTCGCAAAATAACTCAATTTAAAAAAAAACAATCGTTTGATTTCGCGTTTGGAAAGTGAAGATATTGCTGATTTAAAATCAGCTATTTTTTAGAATTTTTTCATACAAACGAAAATATTGCAGAGCAAATATCTTTTGATTGAGTGCCTAGATTTATGTTCTATCCACGTTGGTGGATGCAACATGGCTTCTCCAATTCCAAAAACAGTTTATATTAAAACTTCCAAGAAATATTGACTGAGTTATGGTCATTTTAAATTTTCCGTTTTTTCTGCTTTCGGTTTTCTGCTGTAGAGTGGCAGATTCGTCTTTTAGCAGCTGTTGGGCTTCGGTTTTGGTGAGAAAATTCAGTTTTTATTCACCTCTTATCTTTAAATTCTTATTATGATATTCTTGATCTCTTTGCATTAGGGTTTCTGTTCTTATTCATCATGTTTATAGAGGCTGTCTTATTCTTGTTTATGTCTATAACCTTATTTGTGTGGAAGATGTTTTGACATTTTCAGGAGCATGGATCTCTAGTATGGTAATGAAAACATCAAGAAATGAATCTATGCATATGACTTAGTTTTTTAATGACTATATTTTCATATCTATAAGTGATATCATTGTTTTATTCGATCAATTTTTTTTTGCTCAATATTCTAACATGGTCTCACTCTTCTAATAATGATAAGATGCTTCTATAGGTGTTATCTTGTTATCTTGTTATTTGCTTTATTTATATGTTATTGCTGACCTTTGTGTAAAAGCAATTTCATAGTTTTTATAAGCAATCTCTTTATGATTATTATATGCTTTAGCTAATTAATTTCTTGAGTAAAATCAATTTTTTTAATCTATGTGATATCATATTTTTGGCTTGTCATTAATTCTTTAATTGGGGTATATTTTTTCTTTTTTCATGTATTTGCAGAGACTATATCTAGTTCATGTGTTATTTGTCTCTAACATTACTATATGGAAGCATTGACATGTGTTACTTGTCTCTAATGTTCCTATATGGAAGCATTGACATTTCGAGGGCATTTCATCTCTTGCATATTAACATGACATTAACAAGAAATGAACCTATGATTATGACTATTAGTGACTTGTCATTTTATAATTTATAAGTGATATCATGGGTTGATCATAATTTGCTTTATGTTGATCATATTAAACATTTTGATCTATTTTGATATATATCATGTCATGTTTATTTCGATCATCCTTTACTCAATGTTTATATGGCTTTGAGCAATCTTATAATCTTGAAATATTTGTCATGAGCACCTTGTTCTTGTTGCATTGATATTTATATTCTTATGACTGCAGAGGTTGTCTTGTTCCTACTTGTCTCTAACGTTCCTATATGGGAGCATTGCCATGTGTTTCTTGTCTCTAACGTTCCTATATGGAAGCATTGACATTTTTTGGGAATTCATCTGTTACATATTAACATGGTGTTAAAAATAAATGAACTCGTTCTTAAGATTAGTTGCTTGATTACTATATTTTTTCATATATTTAAGTGATATGTTGGCTCATTATTCTATATTGGTATCTATTATGCTCACTCTCGTTTATGCTCCTCTATTTATTATATCACATCATGTCTTTTTTTCTTGATAATTTTTTGCTCAAAATTTATATGGTCTTGCATAGAAGCGATAACATATAAACAATTCCTATTATTTATATGTTCTTGAGCAATGTCATTTTATCATCTCTTTTGTTTTGGGCTTGCCATGTTTATTATAGGCTTTACTCTTGGAAGTTATTTTGTGCAGATTAGCTATCTATGTTGTGGTTTGCTTATGCTATTACTTCCTTGTTTAAGCATATGTTGGTTGCAAGTCTCTGGTTTTTCAGCATTGTTCCTCTTTTTTCAACTTATCCTTGACTGCAACAAAGATGGTTGAAGTTAAGAAGGAATGTAATGTTGAATTTTATCATATTATATCACAATATTATAGTAATGTTGTATGATGCACATCCATCTTCTACTGTTTGTGCATCTTTCAGCTGGGCTGTGAAGAATGTATGCTTGGCTCATGTTTTGATGGATAGACCATTCGAGTCTTGTATTCCCAATGTAATCTTTAGTAAGATCTCTTTGAAGACTGTTTCAATGTATGGATCCAAGGTTCTTGTCTTCGTCATACGGTCTATTGCAAAGTTCTTTCAGCTATCAGTTGAGTTACAAGTTGGGATGAGTTTGCAACCACCGGTTCTATTGTATTTCCCATACACTGTTGTGTTGTGCAAATGTTTATCATACAACTTGGTACATATGTAGTTTCATGAGAATTTGATGTTGTCTTCATCAAGTCCATGAGGCGAAGTGTGTTTTTTATTCGCATCGCATGGAGCATTCTGGAAGTTGTCATCAAGGGGCATGTTGGTGTGTTTCCACCTTCCTTCCATTAGTATTCTTTCTCCTAGTCATCATTAAGGGGGAGTGTTAGAATATGTAATGATGACTTATGTGGTATATTGGTAGAATATCATTTAAAGGCATAAAATATTTCTAATATTATAAAATAGAGTTATCCCACATGCATCATTGTAATTGTATCCTTTGTAACCATTTTCTATATAAAGAGGTGCAAATTCATTTATCCCACATGTGTTATGGGATGTATTGTAATCCAAATCTCTTGGTATATAAGAGAAGTGAAGGAGACCCTTTTGGGTATGTGTTGGTTGTAGTTCATCACACATCACATGTTGTGTATGTCATTTGTACACACATGATTGTGACATGATTGGGTGATAGATATTGATGTGATGCATACGTGAGGATGCCATGTAATCTTGGAGATCTATTTTTCAGAATAATAGAAGATGCAACCCTTCTTGTGGACGCAGTCCATATTGGGTGAACCACGTATATTGGTGTTCTCTTTTCTCCAATTTTATTTCATGCTTTATGTTGCTTGGTAGATAGAAGAATAAACTAGTAATGTTTTTCATATTTTATATTGTGTTATGATATTATTTCATATGTTCATAATATTCGAACAATCTTAGGGCATGGATATGCCTACTTGTCTGATTCTTGTAATATCTTGATTTTGACCCCATTGCATTAAAATTGTAAATGATGTAAATATCGTTATTTAATCATTGTGAGGAGCTCAAGGCCAAGTCTCTACCATTGATTTAACGTTTTATGTATCGACATTTAAAATCGATGCATATGGTTTTCGTGCAAGCCAAACATAATATAAACATCATGTAAAAATGAAATTTAAAAAAAATACCCACAACTAGCTATGCAATGCAACAAGAGATGGGGTCATGATTTCACAAAAGATAGGGAGGGAAATTATTCAAACCCTTGATCCAATAGTGTTGAGCCAAATGTCAATGGGAGAGCCCATAAAGCTCTCAACTACATTTTTTGTTTTATTCACCCAATCATTTATTTCTTCTAGAAGTTGGTTGAGGCAGTTAATGCCTTGGGAATAGAAGAGTATGGCAATCAAATTCATATTGGGAAAGCCATAAATTTTGGAAAATGATTTTTTGCTTATGGGGCAAGTTATCACCTAAAAATTGCTGTCCATTCCATTATTCACCCATGCGTTTCTCTTCCTCATGCAACTGGAGATAGCTAGGGCATTTCCCTCATGATTTGAAATTTCCTCCTTTTCCATGGTTGGGAAATTCGTTTTTGGTATTGCACAGTCGATGGGAGAAGAGATCCATGAATTGGGGGTTTGAAGAGGCCATTTTTGCGCCTGTGAAGCCATAAATGTTTCTGAAATCAAATTCACTCTCCCAAGGTTGTTTTCCCTTTTTACCAATTCGTTTTGGTCCCCAAGACATTTTTCTTCTTACCCAACATTTGTATTTTGTTGTTGTGTGCATCCTTGTTTTGGTCTGAAAGACTTAGGAGTGAAAATATGCCCAGAATTGGCTTAATAAACCTAGTGAAGAGAGGAATCTCATAGAAATATCAAGAGGGGTTGGATAATCTTCTATGCACACCCTAAAGAGCACTGGAAGGGAAGGTATGGCTCGAGGGACTGTGTAGCAGTGAAGGGAATACTTCCTTGTGTTGGGTGTGTAGGTATTGTGGAGGCCAAGCTAGATAGATCTTGTGCATGTGTCCATAGTTCTGTGGTTGAGCTCACTAGCTTAACAATTCTTTGTTTCCACTACCTTATCAGCCTGATAAACCCAATTGTAGATTGGCTTGAATGAGTTTTGATATGTATTTAGCTATGTGTGAGCTTGTTGTTCCCTAGTTCCTTGTGGAAATCATACCCACCTCGGGGGTGGAAGTTGTGCTGAGAGATTGATGAGCACAACTAGACTATGGTTGGGTGGAACGTTGCAACAACATAACTAGTTGCATGGAAACTTATTTTCAAGATAAGTATTCTTTGTGTATTTAATTTTGCAACGTATTTGCTTAATGAATTATTATGAACATGACGAATGTGTTGAAATGTATTTCTTCCGCTGTATTTTAATTTGTTATGCATATGCATATGTTTTATTTCAATTCATTTTCGATTATGTTCATGGGGCTAGATCCCCATATTATTATATTAGTGCAACAGTCACGTCCTCTCCATTGACGAGATGAGGGGAGGGGATGTGACAATGTGGTATCAGAGCACTGGTTGCAACATTGGGCCTGAATGGGCCGAGATGAACAGTTGACAGAGGTAAGATCACCCTCCGTGGTTAGCAGAAAAATAAGAAGCAAGAATTTATTTCAAAAAGTTCTCTAAGTGTTTGAAAATTTTCCATGTTGGAAAGACTTGATGAGTTTTTCTGATATATCGGCTGAGTTGGATGAGTTTCACCGATATATCTCAACAAGATTTGTCGAGATCGCTGCGAAACATAAAATTTTCTAAGTGTTTTTGAAAATTTTCTTTGTTGGCTGAGTTCCACCGATGCATGTCGGTGTGAAAGGCTGAGTTTCAGTGATGCGTGTCGGGTGAAATAGAAAAGTTTCACCGATACATCTCGACAAGATTTGTCGAGATCGTCGCGAAAGAAAGAAAACTTCTAAGTGTTTTTGAAAACTCCATGTCGGCAAAACTTGGCGAGTTTTTCCAATAAGTCGACAAATTATGATGAGTTTGCCGACACATGTTGGAGGAAACATACGAGTTTCGTCGATGTCAGTGATAAGGAAGAAAAAGTTTCAAAATTTTTCTAAGTGTTGAAATTTTCCATATTGGCAGAAAAAGTTTGAGTTCTGCCAACATGTCGGAAGAGAAAGTGGAGTTTTGCCGATACGCCGGAAAGACTTTGCGTGTTTTGCCGATACGCCAGAAAGACTTTGTGTGTTTTGACGACACGTTGGAATAAAAATATGAGTTATGCCAACACATCGGAATATGTTAGTGCCATAAATTGTTCTCGGACTACTAAAGAACAAGCCAACACAATCTCACAAAATAAAACTAAGTAAAACAGGTTTTTAGGGTTTTGGTTTTGCAATTTGTTAACAAGAGGGTAAAAACTCATAAGGCTAAGACAAAGACTAAATCATGCAACAATGAAAGATTGAGATGTATAATATATGAAACATAAACCATAAAAACATAAGCACAATACTGAATTTCATCCACAGTTCACAAGCACTTCATGAGAAATAACCTTAAACAAGAAATGAATTTTGTTAACTGAGTGATCACACCAGTCAGAAATGAAACCAGCAGATAGGATAAAATAGGCTTCTAGTTTGCATATATATCATAATCAGTAATCCAAAATACATAAGAGTTTCTGAACTTAGCTCTGTATACAGTAGCTGAAAGCCTCCCCTTGTACAAAAATTCGAACCCTTTCTCATTCTATTGTCTTGATTTTATCTTGGTTACATCCAAAAAAACAGTAACCTAACTGCCTAACTACCTTCTAGGTCAGACTATCGACCACTGAAAAAGTAACAGTTTTCCAAAATTAACTAATATCTTAACAAAAATTAACTAATAACACCTGTCACTAAAATTCATTTACAAATCTTTGGCAGCCTCTGCCAAAATGGCTATCCCCTCCAAAGCTTGAGTCTTCCTTCTGGTTCTCTGCTGTTCAGCTTCTAGGTCTTCGACACTTTTTGATAATTCCTGATTTTGTTGAGTTACTTCTTGGACAGTTTGCTTCAGCTCTGCACATAAACTTTGTGTCTGCCTTTTCCTCTTTAGTGCTTCCTTGGAAACTAGAATTAATTCTTGGTAATGGCTGTTAATCTCCTCTAGATCTTCTCTTAATTTTCTGTTGGCCACTACTAATCCTTCATTTGTTTCATATAGAAATTCCATCTGATACTTGTACTGCTTGATACTTCTTCGAAGGTTTTCATTCTCAGAATCTATACATTTTCCTTCTAAAGCTTAAGACAGTCCTTCTAGCATCCAAGGGATTATCATTTTTTTTAAAATCTCCTCATCATCCTCTTGCTGTTGTTCTGTCATTGTTACAGGAACCCCTGGAGACTCATCACCTTCAAAATTGCATCGAGTTGATGGCTCTGCAATCTTTTCCTCATTTGCACATAATGCTGTCATCACTGACTACTATTTCATAAAATCATCCTGCGGATGGCTAAGATTTGATTTTCTTTGAACATCTTCTAACTCCTCTGAGATTTTAATCTCTGTTGAGGCTGAATTAACCTTTAAAGAAACCTGTTTCTTACCTTTGACCTTTCTATCATTTAGGCTTTCCTTCTCTCCTAAATCTTCTTGGGAAGAGGAGTCTTCTACTATTGTGATTTTCTCTTGAGCTAGCTTAGGATTTAGAAGCTTTTTCATGTTCAACCTCAATTTGTTCTTAGGTCTAGTTTTAGGTCTCCAGCCTGCTCCTATTTCTCCCAACATGCTCAAGGTTTTACCTTGATGCTTAATGGCTGCAAACTGAACCACCTTTCTTTTGACTCCTTGTAAAACCAACTTTTCTTCAAAACCTTCTTGTGAACTCTGTGCATTGTCAACCCTTGTTTAATCAATCAATGGTCTTTCCTTTCTTTCTTCATGTAATTTTCTATGGATCTGTTCTTGTTCTAATAGGCCTTCATCTACTCTCTGGTTTGCATCTTCATTAAGGGTATTTTCTACATGATCTAAATTTTGTCTTTGAACTTTCAACAATTCATTTTCATCAGTTTTCTTTTGATCTTCATTAGTTTTCTTTTTTTGTTCACTTTTAGGCTTTTCAACCCTCTGTGTAAAAGACTTTTCTTGTATAGTGTCCTCTTCCGCTTTGACTATGACTTCTTTCTTCAACTTTTTAAGTAAGCTCTGGGATTTTTTCACCTGTCTTCTCTTTAACTGATCCTCCTTTTCACTTTGAAATCTAGACCAAAACAGAAAATAGTCCCAAGTCTTTCCTTTCTTCTGGAGCACAGTACTGATAATCAATTTTATCAAACCATGATGGAAAATGAACTGCTGAGTATGATCCCGATGCTCCCTAATTTTGCTAGACATCTTCTGCAAACTTTTAAAGAAATAGAAAGGGAGATTCATCTTTGATTAATGTCTTAAATGCTGTAGAAACCTGAAATGATATTTAAACACAGAGGCATATCTTCCTTCACAAGTTACATAAGTTGCAGGATCTTGATTGGCTCTCTCCATTCTGGTTTAAAATTTTGTATGTGTACTCCTTTACCCCAATCTGCAACAACATTTGGCAGCATGTAATTCTTTGAATTAAAAGCAAAAGGAACCTTCTTGAACCAATACTCACCCTCATCAGCAATGCCTGTAGCCTCTGCTATCAATTCTCTAGTCAACTCAATTTTTAGGGTATTAAATGTGACTGTGTCTTTCTCTAATCCCTGAGAAAATTTATATGAAACCTCTATATGATGACCATCAATTTTCTCAAAATATTTCAACCATCCTGCTTCTGAAAACAACCTTGCACAGTCAGGGAAAGTTTTATCCCAAGACATGTATGAAGGCTCAACCCTATTCGTCTTCCCACTTCTATTCATTCTAGGTAATAAACCTTAATTGTTTTTCCTTTAGAAAATGGTTCAAACTGCTTTGAAAATATGAAGTCTTCGACAATAAATCAGAAATTGAGTAGATTGAAAACCTTGGATATCAAATTTTCCTCTAGACTGATAAAAATTTCGGGACAATTTTTACTGACAACAAAGATTAACAATTGAGCAAGAAATTAGGCTCCTAAACCTGATGTAATTCTTAATTAACAGCCATCACTACTTTTCTGTCACTACAAACCCAAATTCATGGATGATGTCAGCAATCGGTTGCATACCTGTCGTGATAATAGTTTTGATTGCTAAAAATTTGGTATCTTGTCTACCCAGGTGTCCCCTAACCTTTGTTTCTCTGTCTTCAGTTGCCACGATTGCGCCAGTCGATTACCCTACAAACCCTAAATCTCTAACCGTCTTCATCTTCCAACCACGAACTGCCAGGTCTCAATATGGTCTCTGTAATCTTTCATACATTCAGTAAATTCGTAATTGACAACGAATTACCCCCATCGTGCACCATCATTGTTGTTTAAAGGATCTGCATCTTCCACCTTCCGGACAACTGCAACCTGCCTGAATGATTCTCTCCTTAACTCAAAACACTTGTCAAAATGATTAGTAAATCCTGAACATGTATCAATCTCCTTTACAAGTGTGAAAAACTATTCTCATGTGCAAATTTTTGAAATTCACGAGCAAAGATACGATTTTTCAAAAGTCACAATTTTCTTGTAGCGCCCTTGTTGATATTTTCTGTCTTTGCGCTACAAGAATATCTGTTTAATGATTTTTTCAACCAACACTCAATACAATGTGTTAAATTTTGGTAATTAACCTTTGATAAGACCTTATGATATTTCATTAGAACCTTTCAGAAATATATACATCATATAAGCCCATAAAAACTATGAAATATACTAAGTAAAGCAAAATTAAAAAGAAAACTTATAAAATCAATTATAAACATAAGCCTACTATCAAAATAATTTAAATTAAACAAGCTCAAAATTTTAAAGCAATAAGAAAAATCATGTTTTAAGACAAGCATATGGCCCTAAAAATAGGAAACAAAAACAAGCTATAACAGGAGGTAACGAACAATAAAAATCCTAAGTTGGAGGACTATCTTGTATTACAAGAATTCAGGGATGTTTTTCCTGACGAGATTCTAGGACTTCCTCTAAAGAGAGACATTGATTTTACAATTGACTTTGTGCCAGGAGCCGCACCAGTGTCCAAGACACCATACAGGATGAGCACACCAGAATTGCTAGAGTTGAAAATGCAGTTACAAGAGTTGTTGGAAAATAAATAAATCAGGCCGGGTGTATCCCTGTGGGGAGCACCAGTTCTATTTGTGTAAAAGAAAGATGGGACGCTTAGGTTATGTATTGAATACAGGAATTTGAACAAAGTTACTATGAAGAATAAATACCCATTACCTCGAATTGATGACCTTTTTGATCAAATGAGAGCAGCAAAGGTATTTTCAAAAATTGACTTGAGGTCGGGTTACCATCAAGTAAGAATCAAAGAGGAAGATATTCATAAGAAAACCTTTAGAACAAGGTATGGGCACTATGAGTTTGTGGTGGTACCATTTGGTCTCACAAATGCACCAGCTACATTCATGTGTCTCATGAATAGTGTTTTTAACAAGTATTTGGACAAGTTTGTTCTTGTCTTCCTAAATGACATTATTGTTTATTCTAAGAATGAAGAAGAGCATGAAGAACATTTGAGAATAGCATTGAAATTTCTAAGGGAGCATAAGCTATATGCAAAGTTGAGCAAATGTGACTTTTACAAATATAAAATTCATTATTTGGGTCACATTATCTTAGACGAAGGAATATTTGTGGACGCTGAGAAGATTGAGGCCATTATGAATTGGCCAACTCTAAGAAATGTGACAGATTTGGGATCCTTTATGGGAGTTGCTGGGTACTACATGAGGTTCATTAAAGGATTCTCCAATGTCGCACATTCAATCACTTGCAAAAGAAGGGGATACATTTTTAATGGAAACCAAGATGTGAGGAGAGCTTCCAACGGTTGAAGAATCTTCTTACGAGTGCACCAATTTTGAAAATTGCAGACCTAGAAAAAGACTTTGTGTTGGGTACCAATGCATGCAATCAAGGACTTGAAGGAGTTCTTATGCAAGGCAACCACGTGGTATGCTATGAGTCAAGAAAGTTGAAGGAGCATGAGAAGAACTATGCTAATCATGATTTAGAACTTGCAACCATAGTACAAGCTTTAAATATGTGGAGGCATTACTTAATGGGAATGAAATTTGAGCTAAGGACAAACAATTGTGGTCTGAAATACTTGTTTGATCAACCAACTTTAAATGCTAGGAAAGCTAGATGGTTGGAATTTTTGTGTGAATTTGATTTTGAAATCAAACACATAAAATGAAAAGAAAACAAGGTGGATGATGCACTCAACAGAAAGGTACATGAAATGCATGTGGCATCTCTTAGTAATTGCCAACCATATTTGAGGCAGTATATTATTAACCATATTGCCGAGGATGAAGTGTACATGCAAATAAAGGACAAGTTGCAACAGCAGAACCTTGAAAGGAAGTACAAAGGATATCAATTGGAAGGAGACAAACTTCTTACTCATAAGATTATAATTTATATTCCAAATGTGGCAGACTTGAGGAGGGTTGTTATGGATGAAATCCATCAAGCTCCATATTCTGGTCACCTAGGATATCAGAAAACAATTACTAGAACCAGAAAGCAGTGGGGATGAAAAAGGACATTGCTGAGTATATTTCTAAGTGCATGAAATGTCAGCAAGTGAAAGTTGAACATCAACACCCAGCAGGTTTGTTGCAACCTTTGCCAATCTCGGAATGGAAATGGGAAGTCATTTCCATGGATTTTATTACAGGGTTGCCAATGAATATGCGACAACATGATTCCATCATGGTTGTGGTGGAAAAGTTAACAAAGGCATCACATTTTATACCGGTTAAGTCCACATATAAAGTTGATTCCATTGCAAATATTTTCATGAAGGAAATTTTTAGATTGCATGGATTGCCTAAGGCAATGATTTATGACAGTGATACCAAGTTTACTTCAAATTTTTGGAAGGGTATTTTTGCATATTTTGGTACAAAGCTGAACTTTAGCACCTCCTACCATCCTCAAACCAATGGAAAAACGAAGAGAGTAAATCAGGTGCTTAAAGACATGCTTCACATGTATGTAATGGACAAACCATCCAAGTGGGAGGATTATTTACACTTGGTAGAGTTTGCATATAATAACGATCAACAAGCATCATTGGGAATGAGTCCATATGAGGCTCTATATGGAAGAAGGTGTAGGACACCAGTGACTTGGGATAATCTAATGAATAGAATTGTGCTTGGTCCATAATTGCTTAAGGAAATGGAACAAGAGGTTGTAAAGATCAGGCAGAACTTGAAAGCAACCCAAGAGAGACATAAGAGCTATGTGGATAAGCATAGAGTGCATAGGGAGTTTAGTGTTGGGGATCATGTTTATCTTAGAGTGAGGCCAAGGAAGAGTTCCTTGAAGCTTGGGAGTTGTGCCAAGCTATCACCTAGATATTGTGGGCCATTTGAAGTGCTTGAAAGAATAGGGCCATTTGCATATAGACTTGCATTTCCTGCTAGCACTAGAGATCATAATGTTTTTCATGTCTCTTTGCTTAAGAAATATGTACATGATCCTAACCATGTGATTAATTGGGATGTGATCCAGGTGGAACCCGAGGGAGATTTCCAAATCGAGCCATTGCACATCCTAGACAATAAGGTAACAGTGCTCCAAAATCGATTTGTTGGAAAGGTAAAGGTGCAATGGGAACACTATGGTCCCCATGAGGCTACGTGGGAGCTGGAGGATGCCATGAGGGTGGCACATATATTTTTGTTCAATTTTGAAGAGCACCGAGGACATTGTTAATGTAAGGGGGAGGGGAATGTAATATCCCGATTTTGACCCCATTGCATTAAAATTGTAAATGATGTAAATATCGTTATTTAATCATGGTGAGGAGCTCAAGACCAAGGCACTACCATGGATTTAACATTTTATGTATCGATAATTAAAATTGATGCATATGGTTTTCGTGCTAGCCAGGCACAATATAATCATCATGTAAAAATTTAATTTAATAAAAATACCCACAACTAGCTATGCAACGCAACAAGTGATGGGGGCATGATTTAACAAGGAATAGGGAGGGAATTATTCAAACCCTTGAGCCAAATCTCAATGGGATAACCCATAAAGCTCTCAACTACCTTTTTTAATCTTATTCACACAATCATTTATTTCTTCCAGAAGTTGGTTGAGGTAGTTAATGCCTTGGGAATGAAAGAGTATGGCAGTCAAATTTGTATTGGGAAAATCCATAGTTTTTGGAAAACAAATTTTTGCTTATGGGGAAAGTTAACACCCAAAAATTGTTTTCCATTCCATTATTCACCCATGCGTTTCTCTTCCTCATGCAGCTGGAGATAGATAGGGCATTTCCCTCACGATTTTATGCAATTTCCTCCTTTGCCATGGCCGGGAAATCCATTTTTGGTATTGCACAATCGATGGGAGAAGAGATCCACGAATTGAGGGTTTGAAGAGGCCATTTTTCCCCTGTGAAGCCATAGATGTTTATGAAATTGGATTTTCTCTCCCAGGGTTGTTTTCCCTTTTTAGCAATTTGTTTTGGTCCCTAGGACATTTTTCTTCTTACCCAGCATTTGTATTTTTCTATTGTGTGCATCCCTGTTTTGGTCTGAAAGACTTGGGAGTGGAAGAGGCCTAGAATTGGCCTGATAAACCTAGTGAAGAGAGGAACCTCATAGAAATATCAAGAGGGGCTGACTAATATTCTATGCACACCATGAAGAGAATTGGAAGGGAAGTTATGGCATGAGGGACTATGTAGTGGTGAAGGGAATACTTCCTTGTGTTGGGTGTGTAGGTATTGTGGAGGCCTAGCTAGATAGCTCTTGTGCAAGTGTCCATAGCTCTTTGATTGAGCTCACTAGCTTAGAAATTCTTCCTTTCTACTGCCTTAGTAGCATGATAAATACAACTGTAGATTGGATTGGCCGAGTTTTGATATGTATTTGGTTATGTGTGAGCTTGCTGTTCCCTAGCTCCTTGTGGAAATCATTCCCAACTCGGGGGTGGAATTTGTGCTGAGAGATTGATGAGCACAACTAGCCTATGGTTGGGTGGAACATTGCAGCGACATAGCTTGTTGCGGGGCAACTTATTTTTAAGATAAGTATTCTCTGTGTATTTAGTTCTACAATGTATTTGTTTTATGAATTATTATGAACATGACGAATGTGTTGAAATGTATTTGCTTCTGTTGCATTTTAGTTTGGTATGCATATGTATATGTTTTATTTCAATGCCTTTTCGATTATGTTCATGGGGCTAGATCCCCAAATTGTTATGTTAGTGCAACAGTTGCATCCTCTCCATCGGTGAGATGAGGGGATGGAACGTGACAATTCTCAACTAAGGATTTATATTCTTGTAATTTACTGAAGGTTTCACTTTTAGCTTTCATGAAGTAAATCCATACCTTATGGGAGAAATCATCAATGAATAAAACATAGTAGAGATGCCCACTTAGGGATGGGGAAGACATGGGTCCACACAATTTTGAGCACACTAAATATAGGATTCCTTTAGATATAGTATGATGATATGAAACTTCTTTTTAACATTCTTTCCTAAAGCACAACATCGACAAACAATATCATGTACAAAATAAAAACTAGGCATACCTTTCAGCATTCGCTGCAAACCAGGTAGTGCTCTGAAGTAAAGGTGTCCAAGCATACTATGCCAAAGCTTGCATGGGATGATAATATAATGTGTCATGGATGCAATAAAATTTCCTAGGACCTTGTAAAGTCCTCCTTCTCGAACTCCAATAACAATAGTGGTTTCAATGTTATGGTTCTTCGGCCACAAGTATGCTTGATTCTCCATGAAGATGAATCAAAATCCTTTATCTTCAAGGACATAAACATAGAATAGGTTATTCTTCAATATTGGGACATAAAGAATGTCCTTCACATGTAGTGTGATTCCTAAATTTAGCTGAAATGATGTGGATCCAACTCCTTGGATTGAGTATGTGGAATTGTCTCCCAATTCTACCACACATGCAAATTGTTTCTCTTTTAGGTTGGAGATTGTGCCCTTGTATCATAACATGTTATTTGAGGCACCATTGTCAATTCGCCATGTATATTCTCTTGTGATGAGAGACATGAACAAAGAAAATATGAGGTAATCCTCCCTCCTTGTCTCTTTCTCTTCGGGTGCATCCTCTTTGGAAGTTTCTTCAACGGCGGTGGAAGCATGAAATCTTCCTTCTTTTCTTTTCTTCACATGACAATCCCGTATAACGTGTCCTGACTTTTGATAATAAAAACATAGAAGCTTTTATTTGTCAAAACCTTTATTTATCTCTTTCTTCTTTGCATGGAGGGACTTCTTGGGAGCGAATGACTTCCTCCCTTTCTTAGTTCTAGTCGTGAGAGCTAGATTATCCTCCTTAGTGTGCACTACTTTGTTCTTGATGCTCCCTTCTTCTTGAATGCAATCATGCCAAAGTATTTCAAAGTTGGGCTGTTAATATTCCAATTACCATAATAAGAAAGGTATCCAATGAGGCAGGAATCCTATCGATGGCGGTTTGAAGAATACCAACCTCATCCCTCTCCACATCGATGCATGTAAGTCGATCCTTCACCTGTGAAATCTTTGTGAAGAATGGGGCCACAGTATCATCTCTTTCCATATTCATGTTGCACAACTTGTTCTTCAAATGCCTCTTTTGAGTAGGGGAATTCTTCTCATAAAGATTCGTGAGTGTGTCAAAACACTCCTTTGTCATCTTCAATGGTGTGATAAATGATATGAGGTTTTCCTTCATGGAGTCATATATGATCCTCTTTGCCTTCATTTTATTCTTCTTGTAATTGGTTATTCCTATTAATCTTGTATATTGATCTAGGAACAAAGCATCAATCTCGTCAAAGAATAATCAACAAATAACTCATGAAATGGTGTAATCGGTCTACCGGAATAGTAGCCGCTCAATAGTCACATAAATAATGAAAGATTACAATTACAATGACATGCTACAAGAATGAATGAAGAGACAATTCAGATTCCTTAGGAGGTCATTCGAATTGAATGAGTGAGTCTAGCTTAACTGACTGTAAGCCATGGTTCACACTCAGTTAACCACTGACCAAAACCCTAATTGACTCAACTAACCCTAACTGAGGTCGAAGTGCAATAAATGACTGAGTCTCAACTGAAAGAGATCAAACACATGCCACAACTCACCAACCATCAAGAGGTAGCGCTACACTGACTCCAAGGAACCTCTATGAGGTTAACTGAAGTTGAACTGCACATCAGAAGTTGGTGGAGGCGCCCCTGTTGACTCCAGTTCATTAAATAATCAATAAACAATATTTTTAATGAGGGGAGGTGCCTTAACTGACTTGTTTAACTGATTGTAACCACCAGTTAGCAGCTAGGTGCATTAATATCACTCAGATCACCCCTGGAGTGCTCCAGTTAGCCCCCCCGAATGTAGGAGAAGGCTAAGTTAGCCTCCTTGACAGAAGGTAGGCGTGGGTGTGACTGGATGATGTTAATTAATGCTCCAATGATGTCAATTAATGTCAATTATACTTAGGATAGAGGTTTAACTAGGCCAATTTGACCAAAAAGAGTGTGTATGGTGGTAAATGTCTCCAGCACCCCCCCTTAAGCTATAATTAGGAAGATTTAGAAAAAATAGATGCATAAAAATGCTAGGGCCCTGACAGCTAAGGCCATAGGTCACCCTGTACAATGCTGAAACTGAAACAATGCTCAAAACAAACTAAGTGAGGAAAAGAGACAAAACCCAGTGGGAAACCCCCCCCCCTCAAGCTAAACACCGAAGGTAGTCTGAATCACCCTAATGAACTCACCCCCAACAATGAATGGAGGTAAGTGAAATTCTTTTCTGAAAATCTCTTGGTGAAGATGTCTGCAATCTGATCATTAGTCGGGCAGTATTGCAGAATGATAGTCCTGTCATGCACTAGCTCCCTGATATAGTGCATGTGTATCTCTACGTGCTTGGTCCTATGCCTGGTAATTGGATCCGTGGATATCTTAATAGCACTTTGATTGTCACAAAAGAGGATAGTGGACAAAGTACTACCAAGATCAAACTCTGAAAGAATGCCTTGCAACCAAATTGCTTGGATGCAAGCATTCACCGCTCCTCGATACTCGGCCTCTGCTGAAGATAGTGCTATGGAAGCCTACTTTTTGCTTGACCAGAAAATGGGGCCACCACCAAACATGAATACATATCTGGAAGTAGACTTCCAATCAATAGAATCACCCGCCCAATTAGAATCTGTGTATCCAACTAGCTCTAGCTCGGAGTCTGCAGCATAGTGAATGCCATAGGTCCTAGTTCCCTGAATATACTGGAGGATCCTCTTGGATGCCTTCCAATGAAGATCACGAGGCTGCTGCATGTATCTTGATACAACATTCATGGAATAACAAATATCAGTCCTAGAATGTGTCAAGTACAACAATCTACCAATCAGCTGTTGATAGATAGTGCAGTCCATGGGAGGTGTACTTTTTCCTTCTTCAAGGTTGATCCCTGAAAGGAAAGGGAATGGTGTGGGCCTACAATCAGCCATGTTAAACTTGATTAATAGGTCTGAAATGTATTTGGACTGAGTAACCATAATCCCATCAGAATTTTGCTCAATTTCGATCCCCAAAAATTGTTTTAGAAGCCCCAAATCACTCATTTCAAAGGCATTGTGGAGAGCAGTTTTGATGGCTAAAATGGAGGCAACTGTGCTACCTGTGATAAGTAAGTAATCAAAATATAAAACAATGATAATTAGATGACCATCATACTGCTGTAAATACACATTTGGATCTGATCTACATCTCTGAAAGTTTTGCGAGAGAAGGAAGGCATCCATCTTGGAATACCACTCTCTTGGGGCCTGTTTTAACCCGTATAGTGAATTCTTTAGCTTGCAAACCAAATATGGATAAGTGATGTAGCCCTAAGGATGATTAATTTATATCTCCTCATAAAGATATCCATGCAGAAATGCTGACTTAACATCCATGTGATGCACTTCCGAGTGCTTGGATGCTGAAATTTCCAAAACAAGGCGGATGGAGTCCATTTTTGCAACCGGTGTAAAGGTCTCATGGTAGTCCACTCCTTGGACCTGAGAGAAACATTTTGCTACCAGCCTTGCCTTATATTTTCAGGTGCTTCCATCAGCAGCAACCTTGGTCTGAAACACCCACTTGCATTCAACCAATTTCCTTCCCGGAGGAAGAGAAATTAGCTCCCAAGTAGTGTTTTTCTGAAGAGAATTCATCTCTTCATCCATGGCAACTTGCCATCTCGGATCCTTCCGAGCATGATAGTAGGATTTTGGATCTGAAATAATAATAAAATAGCAAGTTTCAAACAGCAAATTATCAGGACAAGAGAGCACAATACCTGCTCTTTGGAAATCAGACCGAGTTCTCCTTGGATCATCCGGATTTCCAATGTTTTCTCCTGCGGAGGAGAGTGTCTGTCGGGCCCATGTAGGAAGATGATTTTGCACTTTAGGTTCTGATTCAGAATCTTAATATTGCTGCACACTAATATCAGAAATCAGAGGATCCAAATCAGGGTCATCACCCCCAATTTAATCATCCAAATATTCAGTAGAATAGGAAAGAAATTCAGCAGTTTTCTCCTTCACTAGTTCCACCTCCTGAAGAGGCTCATCGAACTTGACACTTCTCTCGATGATGATATGTTTGGTCTTGATATCCAGTAGCTTGAACCCTTTAGATTCATTAGGATACCCAATAAATAGACATTCTATGCTTTGCGGTTGCAAATCCCTTCTTTTATCAAGCAGAATCCGGGCCCATGCAGTGGACCCAAACACCCGCAGGTTCGACACATCCGGCTTGTGTCCGAAGCATGCTTCGAAAGGGGTATTTCATTTCATGGATGAGTGTGTCACCCTATTCTGAATGTATGCTGCAGCATGCATGGCCTTGTTGGGCACATGGGCAGACCCGGGTTAACGCTTATACGTCGCACCAACAAAAGACCCACTGTGTTGGCCCTTTCGGCAACAACCTGCGTGCAGGTTGCAGTCTCACCCGAAACAGCAATGGGGTGCCGCAGAATCAGGTTTCTGCATGCAGAGAGGGGTATTACTGTACCTTAGCCTTTCTAAACAATTATTAATCAACTTCTTGTTAACTTATCATTCATTCACATATACCTTCACAGCATAATAAACAAACCAAACTTGCATAACCCACTCCGGGGAATTCACAGCGAAGCTTAGTATTAGCAGAGATCTTATATTATCAGATATATTCAGTTTAATGCATGAAAATGACAGAAACAGAAACAACGCAACAAAACCACAACACCAAATATAACGTGGTTCACCCCCAGTGTAGGGGCTACGTCCACAAACTGCGTTTTATTCCTCTTTCCTCAAAACCACAGTTTATCTGCGCACTCAGCTGCAGATTCCTTCAGCTCTTAACAACCGTGCACACAGTAGCAGGCTTCTGCGCACACAGCTGCAGATCTTTCTTTCTTCCTTACAAAACCCTCTGCGCACACAGCTGCAGAGGTCGTCCACGCACACAGCTGGGACTTGTCCTTTCCTTACAAAAACCAACCTTACTTCGCCTTATCTTTCTTTACATCAAAAAGCCTAACCTATCCATTTTACATAAGCGCTTATTTATACTGCGCAGTTTTACAAAACCATGGTCTTAAACCATGGGCACCCACAAACCCTAAACCCTGAATTTAAACCATGGGTTTATTACAAAAAGGGAGGGTTTTGACTTACCCTGACACCCCTAAGACTATTTTGACCCATAGCTCCGCTTACAAATTTCCTAACTAACCGCGGAGTTACCCAATATGGAGTATGCGCCCCAACAGGCCCCTAAGACTCACTAGTGGCCCGTCCTGGGACACTCTTCATCTTTTCTGGTGGGCGAATCTTTTGTGCGAGGGTCTGGAAGCGATTGGTGAGATTATGCAGTATCTCATCAGTGGCTTTCTCCTTTTCCACCATCTCCTGTAATACTGAAGAAGAGTCTGTATCAGCCTTTTCCTGCGCAAAATTGTCATATTTCTTCNCACTTGAGCTTGGGTATGGATCTCCTTTGTAATCGCGAGCTGTCGGAGGTGCAACTCTGACATAGGTATCTTTGTATAATCAAGCTCTGCAGTTATATTTGTCGAGGGTCGAGAATCGATGTCAGGCTGCATCAGAGTTGCGCTTGAATCCTGTCCCTGGGGATCCCTAAGTGGCCATTACCTACTGTCCTGCTGCGGGGTTGCCATAGTGCTGCTTGCCGCAGTACTGGGTGCTGGTTTTGCGATTAGCTTNCCGCAGCATTGGTCAATTCTAAGGCTTCATCAACCAGGGGCTGTAACGCACTTTCCAGCATTGTCACCTTCATCCTGCAAGACTCGATTTCCTGTTGAAGCTC
>LPNX010760241.1:802280-972326 GCA_001517045.1 Pseudotsuga menziesii | reverse complement strand
GGGACTTGTCCTTTCCTTACAAAAACCAACCTTACTTCGCCTTATCTTTATTTACATCAAAAAGCCTAACCTATCCATTTTACATAAGCGCTTATTTATACTGTGCAATTTTACAAAACCATGGTCTTAAACCATGGGCACCCACAAACCCTAAACCCTGAATTTAAACCATGGGTTTATTACAAAAAGGGAGGGTTTTGACTTACCCTGACACCCCTAAGACTATTTTGACCCATAGCTCCGCTTACAAATTTCCTAACTAACCGCGGAGTTGCCCAATATGGAGTACGCGCCCCAACAGGCCTCAGCCCACAAATTTGCAGCAAGCTTCTTGGATTCCAACATATAGGTGGTCATCTCCTTGAGAGACCGATTCTTCTTTTCCGCTACTCCATTCTGCTGTGGAGTGTAGGGAATTGAATGTTGGACCTAAATACCACATTGGGAGCATATGTAAAGAAACTCATTACTGATACACTCCCCTCCATTATCAGATCTCAAGATCTTGATCTTAATCCCAAAGGCATTTTCGATCAAGGCCTTTAATTCAGAAAATTTTTCACATACTTCTGATTTCTTTTTGAGAAAGAAAACCCATGTATACCTTGAAAAATCATCAATAAAATTAAGGAGATACCTTGATACATTCATGGATGTGACAGGAATCAGACCACTAATATCAGAATGTATCAGCCCCAATATGCATGTAGCTCGGTTTGCCTTCCCCCGATCGAACTTGTGCTCAGGGTGTTTTCCAATCACACAACCCTTGCAAATTCCCGTGGTTTCCTTGATGACTAGGAGGCCTTAAACCATGGAGTTTTTCTGTAATTCCTGCAAATATTTGAAATCAATATGGCCAAAACTCTCATGCCACAGCCTACTAACCTCATTCCCATGAGTTAGCAGAGCGGTGGGCTTTGCATCTGCAACAAAGTGAGAGAACTCATAGGCTTTTGCATGATGGTTTGCAAGGCCTTTAGCAATGAGTTTCCCGGATTCAATCTCTGTTATCTCAACATCATTTGGGCTGAAATAAACTCTCTTAGGCACTCGAGTATGTGTAATCTAATAGACACTAAGGAGATTTGATGCCAGAGACGGTACATACAATACATTTTAAAAGAAACCATTTTCAAGATCAATCATACCTTGTCCTTTTGAAATGATGGCGGAGTCATATCCCATGTGGATGGGGATGGATTTGCCGGTCTCCAAGGATGAAAAGGAGTCTTTTTCAACCATCATGTGCTTCAAAGCTCCTGAATCAATCAAGAGTGCTTTGGACTTCGAAGTGCTTGCCATGAGGGCATGACCTTTTTCATGCTGTGGTTCCCGATCATGTTGATCTCTCCTTTGAAATATTTCCGGAAGATTGATGTGATTCCTCTCAAGAAGAGAGGTTGCTTCATCAAGATTCTTCTTCATGCAGGCATGTTCAGGGTGGAAGCCCTTCCCACAATAAGAACACTTGAATTTTTCATTGCCATTGTGCCCTTTTCCTTTGTTCTTCCTTGAGCCGGAAGACTCATCATGATGTTGATTTTCAACTCTAGGTTTATGAGCATCAAATTTAGTTTTTTGATTCTTTTACTACTTTCATTTACCCTTCAGATCTTTGGGCCCCCCGAGACATGGAGGGCTTGATCAAGGGAAGATCGGATGATCCCCATCTGGACAAGCTTGTCATGTTCACTTGTTAGGGACTCAATGAAGGAATTGAGTGTAGGCATCTTCCATCCAGGGGTTGTGAGCTTCCCCGCACGGAATGTAGAAACAAAAACTAAATAATCAGCCCCAAGTTGGAGAGTATGGCGAGGATGAGCTGATCATCCTCCTTCTCCACTTTGCATTGCTTCAAGAGTAAAACAGTATGCTTGAACTTTGTGAAGAAATCATTCAGAGTCTCGAAGTTGGAGGGTTGGAGAGACATGAGTTCATTTTCGAGCTGGTAAACCCTCAAGTCATCATTCTTTCCATATAGAGTCTCCAATTTGTCCCATATTTCTTTTGGACTCTTCAAATTTGTAAGATGGAAGAGAAGGTCTCGGGAAATAGAGAGGCACAAGAAACCAAAGGCTTCATCCTTCTTGTTCAAGAATCTTGATTTTTCTATGGCAAATCCAGGCTCAACTTCAGTGTCCATGGTGACTCTAAAAAGTCCTCTGGAGCACAACTGAATCTCCATATCACTTTTCCATGAGTGGAAATTGTATGGAGTCAAGAGATCTACTGAGGAGGCCATCTAGATGTGCTGAAGCGAATTCTTCACCTGTAGAAACCTGAAAATCAAAACAGAAAGGGCAATGTAAGGTCAGACAGCCTACACATTCTAGGATTTCATCACACCCAACATAGTCAATAAAGCAAGCTTGATCAACAAGTTCTTTACTTTGGGTATTAAGTGGTAAGCCTTGGCTTCTGGTGCAGTGCTGGATTTTTGAGCTATTGCTCAAATTTCATGCATAAATCTGTCAAAAAGCTTGTTTTTGAGAGATAGAGCTTCATCCCACCGTAAGCTCTGATACCATATTAATCTTGTCTATTGATCTAGGAACAAAGCATCAATCTCATCAAAGAATAATCAACAAATAACTTATGAAATGGTGTAATCGGTCTACTAGAATAGTAGCTGCTCAATAATCACATAAAGAATGAATGATTATAATTACAATGACATGCTACAAGCATGAATGAAGAGACAATTCGAATTCCTTAGGAGGTCATTCGAATTGAATGAGTGAGTCTAGCTTAACTGATTGTAAGCCATGGTCACGCCATGGTTCACACTCAGTTGACCACTTACCAAAACCCTAATTGACTCAACTAACCCTAACTGAAGTCGAAGTGCAATAAATGACTGAGTCTTAACTGAAAGAGATCAAACACATGTCACAACTCACCAACCATCAAGAGGTAGCTCTACACTGACTCCAAGGAACCCTAATGAGGTTAACTGAAGTTGAACTGCACATCAGAAGTTGGTGGAGGCGCCCCTGTTGACTCTAGTTCATTAAATAATCATTAAATTATATTTTTAATGAGAGGAGGCACCTTAACTGACTTGTTTGACTGATTGTAACCACCAGCTAGCAATTAGGTGCATTAATATCACTCAGATCACCCCCAGAGTGCTCCAGTTAGCCTCCTTGACTGAAGGTAGGCGTGGGTGTGACTGGATGATGTCAATTAATGCTCCACTGATGTCAATTAATGTCAATTATACTTAGGACAGTGGTTTAAGTATGACAATTTGACCAAAAAGAGTGTGTATGGTGGTAAATGTCTCCAACACTTCCTACATTTGTAGTAGGCTCTTCGATCATGGTGGTCATAAAGGAGTCAAGATCATTCTCTTTGAGAATGTTTATCACTCTCTGCTTCCATGTGTTGAAGTTTGATGTGCCTTCAAGTCGATCTTTCAGTCGGACGGATATTGATTCCATTGCTTCAAGCTTTTCTTAATGCTTCAAGATCTACATAGGTTTTGAATGTTTTCACAATACTAAGCTCTTACATGTCCTTAGGCTCTGATACCATGTCAATGTTTGAGAAAATATGAAGATACTTGAACTTTAAAACTTTTGATAAACAAATCCAATGCATGTAGATCTTATAAACAATTCAAACACAAAAATTAATCAATCCATAAGACACATGATGTACCTTGGGAAAACCCTCCAAAGCCGGAGGATGAAAACCCCAACAAACAATCCTACGAGTATGATAGATAATGGCAGAGAATGATTTTACAACAATTGCAGATTGCTTGATAAGAGATATCTAAGCAACAATATAGAATAGAGACTGTCATAGCCTTGCCATGTGCACAACACTCTGATAACAAGATTATTCATTCATACAATGAGAGGTAGCGAATGGTTGCATGAATTTGGGCACTATGAACATTGTGGGAGCTTGGTACACTATTCACACATTACCTATTACACCTTCCTTGACTTGGTGCCGAGTTGTCACCTCGTAATTATCTCCCACACTGAAGATATGTGACCTCCATTAATTCACTAGTGTTAACTACCTCTAACTGAATGTTAACTGATTGAAATGAACTGAATTGAACTGAATGTGATTTGATTAACTAATTTCTTGACCATTAGTTAGGATTTTAACTAAATTTCTTTAGTGCTTCAAAATCAGTGTCATCCTCGATTGACACTTTGCATAAATCAAGGAGTATATTCCTTAATTAACTGAAACTTGTTTTCCACAACTTAGACTTAACTTATGTCTTTGCAATTCGAGTTAGTGGAGGTCTAACACGGGGAATTCGAATCCTTACTCTATCTTTATGCTTATCTAATTTGTCATTAATAATTCTGCATGGTCCATGAGTGCTTAATTAATTTATCATCTTTATCATATCATACTCAGAAGAAATGTTCCCAACCTATGATCATATGTATTACCCCGGGTAAGATAGTCATATGTTAAAGTAAATCACTTTAGGGGTAGCTAATCCCTAAAGGAGACTTATAGCACTTGGTGACCATGCCTAGCCATACATCGCATAGTATATCCTCATGACTTGATACAACACAAGTCATATGGTCTTGATACAACACAATACTCCTAAACTTAATACAACATAAGTTCTTGACTTGATAGAACACAAGTCTCTAACCTTGATACAACACAAGGTCCTGATCTTAATACAACATAATATCCTAATCTTAATACAACATAAAATCATAGTACAAGCATATCTCATGAATTCAACATCATAGCTTGATGCAACACAAGCTCTTAACTTAATACAACATAATTTTATGAACTTAATACAACATAAGTTCTGGACTTGATACAACACAAGTCTCATGGAGAGGTTTCTGAAGTTAATGCAACATATGTTCTAGACTTGATACAACACAAGTCTCATGGAGAATGACTCTTGATGTTGTACATTTAACAGGAGGAACTTAGTTTCCTGGTTTGAACGAGTTATCGACAGAAGGTTGTTCTATGTACTTATGTTCATTATATTAATAAAAATTATCTTTTCTCCTCCAATCCATTGGAAAATATTGATATTATTTTCATTGGGTATGTTTGGTTTATATATGTTAATGGATTACACTATAGTATATGCTAACATTTTATATGGTCATATTCCTTGGTTGTTGAGGACAAGTTTTAGGTGAAGAACTTGGATCAAGAGACCAATGGTGGTTGTCTTTGAACATCTGGTTGAGGTAAGGGCCCTATACATTGGTTGTTAGCATTTCATATTTATATAGCATAGTTGAGAATTGAGTTGTTTCTGGTGTCACTCTGTTTGTTGTGGTTCTACTCTAAGCCATAGGAAAATATTCTCAGTAACAATCCTAATGATATTTTTCTAAAACACACCTAGGATAAACACCATCTCTGTAAGAAATGAGAGGAAGACTAGTCAACAATTTCTGATTACATAGTTGTTGCAATGAGTGATAGTTTCGATGACCAAATCACTCATGCCAAAGTTTGATCAAGTCATCGCTATGATCAATAAAAGTTGATGGAAAAAATGATGACCCATAGTTGTCAAATTTGTACATCTTGGTAATATCATCAACATTTCATGTTGCTAGGACATGCTTAAGATCTTTGAAATCATTAATTACAACTTGGTGCATTGAAAACTCTACATTCTTAGCTTCATTGGAATGAGTGATTTGATAGACTAATTATAGATTGCAAGTTAGAACACATAATATATCCTTGAAATGACCATCATCTAGTTGAATTGTTCCAAACCCTACAATATCAATATATCTATCATCATCGACACATATTTGTTTGGTGTTACAATCATGAAGGGAATAAAAAATGGCTTTATCCTTAGTCACATGATAAGACACTTCAAAATTGATGAGCCACTCTTTAGAAGAAGAAGTAAATGATGCTTAAATGAAAAAACACAAGCATAAAGTGCATGTCCATCAGAAGATGAGATAGAAGAAGAATCAAGATTGATTTTATGTTTCTTTAATAGTGCTTCTAAGGCTTCCATCTTCTTGAAACATTTAGAATCTGAATGGCCATCTTTCCCTCAAAAATTACATTATCTCTCAGTGTTATTAATTCCCTTTTATTTAGTTCCCTTATCACCATTAGAAGGATGAGATGGATGAGAGGATTTGGGATCCTTGTTTTGTTTATTATTATGATGGTGTTACACTACAAGGAAAAGGCCCTGTACCGAAGGTTATCGTAGAAGCCCATAAAAAATATGGTCAAAAATTTGTTTATAATGGAGGCTTATAGCGGAGGCAAGTGGGAAGAGGTTTTCATGGATTTTTTTTAATTAGTGCGTTTACACAAAAACACAAAGTTGTGTTTCCTACTATATCCCATTGGTGTAGACCGAAATTATACCACACCAAAACAAAGAAAAAATATAAATCAACAAAAATATAATTAAAAAACTCGTATTATTTTAATAATCGTTCATCGATGCATTTATATATATTAAACGAACTAGTGCCTATATAGTAAAATGAACCGGTGAGTTTAATACATCTAAATGCACCATGCTTTCAATTTATATTTTTAATAAGAAATCTAATACATGTGCACACTAACCGTAAATGCACTAGTGCGTGTTTAATAAATAAACGCACCACATTCTACAACAAATAATTTCATTGCAAAATTAGATTAAATTAAATTTACAAACCTTGCTTGATGGTGCGTCAGTATAACACATTCTTCATTTGTATTGGCTGCTGCTACTAGTTTGAATTTTGACAAATGGTGGTCAAAATTCAAATTTTCCATACATCACCAAGATGCCTCCTCGAAGGGCCATTCAACAAGTAAGTTTGTTTAAATTTTTAACAGATTAATTTTTTGAATTAAGTCTTAATTTTATGTATTAAAAAAAAATTCTTTGTAGTGCATTTGAGCTATTCAACTTAGATCGAACTACAGTGCACCCTGTAAATTTTTACACGACGCATTGAAAATGATGTGATTTGAACGGATGGAACACACAGTTTCTCGTAAATATATTATAAAAAACGTAAAATTTGTAAACAAAAAACATAAAGTACTAAAACAAATAACTAAATTATGTGGTGCGTCGAGGGCATGTCACAACAATGATCTTAGTGCTCTAACGTGGCCTTGGCACACTCGTAAGATATGCACCGGAATAGAAAAATTAAAAATGAACATAAAAATGGTAATTGATGCATTCAATATTTTAGAGCACTAGTTGTTCGATGTGCTTAAATATAACAAACACACCGATTAATATTACATAGTAAACAAAGAAATTAATTATACGATGCAGCTAGGCAATTTAAGTGCACCGTTGGCAGTGCACTTACATTTCATAAGCGCACCTTAAATTATTTTTTAAATCGTTGTAACAGTTTGAATAAACAGTGCATTTGGTTGAAGTAAACACATCTTTAATATTGTTCTTACTTGAACTGAACGCATCGAAAATGTATTGTTTAACCATATTACAAATTATAATGCCAATGCACGCATTCCACGTTAGTAAATCAGTGTCGATGCTCTGATGTGAAATGGGTGCACCAACATTAAATTTATCAAAAATGTTTAATGATGATTCATAAAATGGGAAGCATCGGTGCATTAATATGATTTTGGCACACTGTTAGGTCCATTTTATAAATTATACCAGTGTGTTCGATATTTGAAGCACTATTTAGATTAATTTTAAATATATTAAAATATACTATTGATGTGATAGGATTATTATAGAGCATCGTAAGCAGTGCATTTGTGAAACTAAATCATTGCTGACGATGCACTTCTATTATTCTGGTGCATCAGTAGTAATGATTTTTTTTTCTTTAGAAAAAATTATTATTGATGTTACTAAACAATATTTTAATTGTATGAGATATGTGAAACATAAACATGAGTGGTGACATGCTGCTCAACAGGAGAGTGATCAAATTGACCAATATAACATGGTCAAACAGTGGGAGGATAGGGATAGGGAGAGGGATTTGTACTCTTTCCTCGTTATTGCTTAGACTAGAGAGCTCTTGAGGATTGTTGGCCTTCTAAAGTTCTATCAGGAGGCTACATCCCTTAAGGGAAAATTTGCATTATTATGTTAGTTTATTCAACGTTGGGATCATCAGAGGCAGTCATTCCGTGGTGGTGGCACTGGTTCTAACTCACCGAGGAGGATATTTATTTAATCATTGGGCTATCTAGGAGAGGGGAGGATTTACCCTAGTTCCTTGATGTCCCAGCTAGTGTTGTAATAGAGAGCCAAATAGCTTACTCTCTAAGATATATCAGTGATACGATCATCCATCCGTTTGATTTTTAGGTGAGTAGTGGGAATCTTCAGATATTTGCTTTTGGTCGAGAGTAGGTTAGGTTCCTTTATCTTGTGCTTATGATGATGGAACACTCCACTTCTGATGTTTAGGAAATTAGCTTCCCCTTACTATATTATGTTGACTCTTAAGTGTAGAGACCTAGATGCATTAGGCGACCTACCATTTTTTTGCGACAGTTTTGTCATTCTTTGGATAGATGTCATGCAGTCATTGATGGGAGGTCCAACTTTCCTTTTAGTTCAAAGTTTTTTTTGTTTATTTTTGAGAGGTTTATGGACACCAAGCCATTATTTGAGTGCCTACCTGATAGGTTGATGAATAAGGTGTGCATATGCATGTTGGGGGAGATGATGCACAAGAGGGGGGAACCTGAGATCCCACTTAGGATCACCTCAGATGTGTTGGATATGTTGGCCGGTTAGAGTGACCATGCACTTGACATGGTTCCATATACATATGCCGGCTTGGACTGGAGATGGTGCCCGTAGATCTTATTCACACCAGATGAGACACCTAATGAGAGAGGAAATATTAATGTTATGTTTATATTACTATAGTTTCATTTTATCCTCTTTATACTTAATGCAAATGAAATATGTTATAAATATTCAAATTTTTAATGAAATTGTCTAATTATGATTCTAAAACATATATTTTGCAGATATTGGCATATTTGATGCAGAGATCGGGTTGCATCCTCTCGCTCATGATGATGAGGATATGGAGGAGCAAGATCAGGTCGAACCACATGAGTTGGATGGTATAAATCCTAGCCATTGTCCATGTAGGCCCCATGATAGGTATATTCAATATGTGGCAGATAGGTTGGACAAACGGTTAGCAGATGTAGGTGTCCAACCTGTGTGGTTGGATGACATTCGTGAGGACTCTAAGCGTGTGAAGATATGGAGGATTATTCCTCATCATATGAGGTTGTTGATGTAGGATTTCAGTTGGATGCCTCCTTTGCACATCCTCCTCATACTCCACCTCCTCCCCCTCCACCTTCTACCACTGATCCACCTGCTCCTCCTCCACCTTCGACATTTCATCCGCCTCCTCCTCCACCATGTCCTCCTCCACCACCTCTGTCATCATCTAGTCCTTTAGTCCTACTGAACCCTCCTCCAAATCCTACATTATCATTTCCTCTACTCATGCTCGACCGACCCTTTGGTCCTACTCATCGACCCGAGAATCGACCGGTTCCTTCTTGACCCATTTTTATTTTAGAGATACTCAAAGAGAGTCGTGCACTTTGTTTTCATGGACCTATCCTTCCTGCTCTCAGAACTCTTTCTATTTCTAGTATAGGTACTGATGCCTCTAGATTTGCTAGCAGAGGTGATGATATGCCTTTGACTCTATTGATGGAGGTGATAATGCATCTAGATCTAGTAGGAGAGATACTGATGATGCCTCCGTTGGAGGAGGTGGAGCAGATATGTCATAGCAGTTATTGCATTGGAGATATTTTATTATATTTTACATATTGTATGATGAGTTTAATGTTATATATGTTCATATCTATGTATATACTGTATTTTGCATGTTTATGTTGATGTTGATGTCGATGTTTATTTATTTATGTGGTGAAAATGATGATCATGGAATGTTAATTATGTTGACATGTATTATTAGTTATGTGTGTTAGTTGATGTTTAAATATGTTAGTTATATATGTTACATGAATATGTGACGTAATGTTTATGATGGTACGTTCATGCTTATTTTCAGTTTTATGTTAATGATGGTATATATGATGGTGTTTATTTTTATGTTTCTTAGATGTTAACAATGATAATAATGGTACGTTTATGTTTATGTCGTTAAAATGATGATGATGCATTTATTTTTTTGTTAAAACTAATGGTTATGGTTATGTTAGTATGACAATGTTTATGTTTATGTTGGCATGAGCATGATTTTTATGTTTTTTAGGTGTTGAAAATGATGATGATCGTATGCTTATGTACTAAAATTTTTTTGTACTATTCAAAATCATGTAGGTCTTTAAATCACCAAGTTTTTATTTAGTCAACAAAAACATCACAAATTGCATTGTAAATTATGGATGAAGTTGTGGCTCTAAAATTCACAAAGCTATAGGATCATCAGGCTAGATTGAACCTCACTATGATAGAAGAATGAATGAGGAAGAATAATTTCAGTGCTTGAATGATCAAACAATCATGGTGAAATTATTCAGACAAGAGGCAAAAATTTGTCAGCATAACAATAATATGATAATCATTAACTTGTATGTAATACATCCATGATACAATAAAGAGAATTTGAATCCTATAGGAGTGATTCAAATATCATGACTTGGACTGAGTCCACACATCACTAACTGTGGGAAAATCACCACTAGAGGATCACTAGTGTAACTATGTACAATTGAAAAACTTCACAATCAATTAATTGACCAAGGTATATTAGAAAAGATGCATGACCTCCTTAAATCTTGCAAAGCTAGTGCTAGACTAACTGAAGATGAGATGATTGTGGCCCATCGGAGCATAACTCAACATAGACTATGGTGAATTGATGGTGGGACTCCTGTGACTTAGTGTGGGTTCCTAAAATATAGGGATTGGCCTCTAGAGCTCCTAAACTCATGCCCATCAAGTGGTATGTGGGCCCCATATAACTTATCCATGGAACTAATGAAGTGGCAACATGTTCCTAAGCTAGGAAATTGACATTTAGACTATGGTGGACAAGGGAGGATTACAAATAATCTGAACACCTCCCCCTTAATCCAAACTTGGACAACCTGGGCCCTGGAAACTGATATCAAAGGTCACCCATACAATATAATGCAAAAAATTAGCTGCTCAATAAACCGAGGAAATAGGGAAAACCTCATGGGAACACCCCCCACCCCCCTCTAAAAAATGAACAGTAGGGAACTAAATCATACTTTCACACCAACAGAGCGGTCCATGTTTATTCTATGAATACAATATTTTTTTCTAAGGATACTATATATATATATATATATATATTATTTGGTGTTCATTGTTCTTATATAATTTATATGGATACTATAATTTATTGTAAATTTTCTTAATAATGTAGTAATATTTGTCATAATATTATACATATTTAATAATATATTTATTTTGTTGCAACTATAGGTTGAACATTACCAAATAGTATATAACATGTTTTTTAATAAGGAAATTAACTCTTCATTGTATAATGATGTGTATAACTTAATTATATCTTCAAATGATAAACATACGCGAATCTTATTTAATTTATAAGTTTAATTGACAAACATCATAACAAAAAGAAGTATTACCATGTAATATTATTACAATATATGAATATGAACATGACAAAAAAATGTAAATATGAACATCAATATGATCTAATTGAACATTTTTTTTTACAATAACTCACTTTACAATGACAAATATCAAAAGCTATAATCAAAAGAAAAACAAATTCTTAATTAAAAGAACAACATTTTCTCTCAATTGTAAACCCAAAAGTTGCATTCTCCAAATTTATTAATTATTGTTAATCACGATTATATTCATAATATAATATAACTTTATTCCACATTCAAGGAACACATTTTATACCGTCTATAAAAAGAGGTTTAAAGCTAGCTAATGTTCAACAAATTTCAATTATTTTTTTGCAAATTTATTTAATAACATTAGAATATTGTCTAATTGAATAATGTTTTCAAAACTATTCAAGATTTAAGATATCAAATATTCATGTAATTTGAATTTGTTAATGAATATATCTAATTTCTAAAATAGTATAGATTCATATTAGTTATATAAATTATTAGATTAACATAGGATTATGATATATATTTACATCAATTAATAAAATCTAAATCAATTATTATATATATTTTTTGTGAAATATACAACCATGGCTTTAATTTACCAATCAAAACTATGTACCTATTTACAAACCATAAAATAGGGTGAATCAATATTAAGTATACATCTAATTTGTTAATTGTTTCATATAAATCCTTATTGTCTCAACGAATTCTAAGATGTAGTTTAACTTCCTAGAAATATAGAGATGCATGAATTCAATCCAACTTAATTAAAATAACATATTTACTTAAAGCCATTTTTTTCTCGTAAAGAAGATTCCATACCTACACCTTCATCCTTAAAAGTTGGGTTTTCTCTCTTCTTTCCATTCAAAAAAAATTGAAAACATTATAACCTAAGTGTCATAAATTAATGCAATTATAATTCTTAGCATTATAAGTTATTACAAAAACATCATGAAATACAAACATTCAAATATTGATGGAGAAATTAGAGACAACTTTAAATTTTCTTGTAAATTGCATTGTTATCAAGGCCATAAATTAAGTAATTGTAGAGCACCTTAACTTTTCTTGTAAATTACATTGTTATCAAGGATATAAATTAAGTCATTGTTATCAAGGACATAAATTAATTGAACTTAATCTAATCATATAATAAAAAACATTACATTAATCTAACAAAAATGCCATAAATTAACACAATTGTAATTCTTAACATTATTCATAACAAAAACATCATAAAATACAAAAATTATTGCAACATTAATATAGAAATTAGAGAACACCTTCAAGTCTGGATAAATATGTTAGCCTTTACTTTCACAAAATAAATTAAAATTGAATCATGTAAGTTGTTTTCATGGTGTATTCATATGTATACACAAGAGAATGATATGATTAATTTGGACAATGACATATAATCATTCCATACAATCATAAATTACTTCAAAGATGTAAACCATATTTCACATCATATTGGTTGTTAACCAATTGAAATTGTTTAAACATCATTGCATCCAGTAATCAACTTTATATTTCCACCATCATATCATGGAAAACAAACAATATTATTAGACAATTAAATATAACAATAACAAAATGCTATCTCAATTTGTAAATGAGGAAATAAAATGTGTACATATCACTTTCCGTTTCCATCACCCTCATTATCTTCCTCGATTGGCATGCTAACACTGTTGCTCTCAAAGCATGTTTAGATCTAGGGTCGTGTCTTAACATGAACCATCAATATCTATCCAACACATTTGGGTAAAAGAACACTTGGTTGCAATGTTTTGGGAAAGAATGATGCTCCTTACTTTCATCCCACATCTTTCTAGAGTTGATACGTATCAACCCACTATCAGAATATTCCTTTACATTATTCCTTTCGAATGTGTCCCATCACTTGCACCTAAAATTAACACATTGGAAATGTGAGAAGTCCACTTGAATGATATCTTATATATTTACAACATAACCCAATATCCCTCCTATTAGGTTTCAATCACGAGGGCTAGCACGACTAGATTGGTTGAACTCGACTTCCACTCCACAGTCTTGTGTAACATGCCCATCATCAACATCCTCGGTGCGAAAATGCTTTCCATAATACCACATAGATTAGAACGAATGCACATGTACGAAAAGTTAACAAATGATGGTGTCATATGTCTAATAACCCAAGCATTAATCTATTAAATATAGATGTTACAATTCAAAGTTGCGTTATTGTGTTAGAAATGTACATAAATATTTTATTACTGAGTTGTTGCACTTGATCCCAATGTTTAGCGTGTCCTCCTCTTCAGGTGGGTAACAATCAGAGGCACCATATTTCTCTCTGACTTGGTATGCAGCCCAAATGTTGGGATAGATCATTGGGATATTTTCTTTTAAATGACATGGAAAAGGACTGCTTCTACCATGCATCTGCCTAATATATTTTATGTCTCTCCTCTTCTCTTCATACAATGCGACCCATGACTATGTTTCCTTCGTGTTGCAAAGAATAAATTTATTGATTGCATCAATTTCTGAATTTGTTGTTGTATTCATGGAAACAAAACCACATTCAGTACGTATGGAATGAAATATATATTTTGAAGTTTTTTTTGAATATATGCTATGTGGAAATGTGAAGATCAAAATATAAGTGATTTACTCCTTATCAACCGCCTTTTTCCTTTCCTTTCTAGTAACTCCCCTTCCCTTTTTCCTTCATGGCGTTCATTATCCAAAATCAGTACGCCTGGTGTGTTTATGATTTGCTTGATGTACTCACTAGAATACTAGAACAACTCATATAATATGTACCCCTCTGCCATAGACCCCTTTGGTTTTTCTCTCCATCGAAGAAATCCCTTCAATTTTTTCATGTGCCTCTCCAAGAAGAACATCCAGTGACATGAGACCACCATGACTAATTCAACTTCATCGACTAGATGAATTAGAAGATGAATCTGTAAGTCCATGAAATTCATCAGCAGTTCCTTCTCAATCTCTAGTAATGTAGAGACACCGAAGAATGCTAGCAATGTAAATATCCTTTGATGTTATCCATCGTAATGCAGATAGTCTAATATGACATGCTACAGGTCATCAGGAAAGTTGTGGTTCACACACTTACGCATAAACAATGGATAATAAGACTACAAAGTAAAAACAAACAATTAATTTCATTTTAACTTGTGTGGTAAAAGATATAAAATAATAATAAAAACATTTTTTGGACATTACATGTACACTTAGAAGGTTGAGATGGTCGTGTGATTTCAAACCCGTCAAGTTTTCTTCTATAGTTGAGTAGTGTCATAAAGAAGACCCATAACAAAAAGGATCCTTCATGCCAAATATAACTTCCTTTGCCAAATTAAGATCTTCTTTCTTCAAAATCCATGGGACATCTCCTATTTTAAATGAAAAAAAGTGGCCATCCTCTCGTATATTCTCTTATCTTTGCCAATGCTTCTTTTTAGTATTTGAAGAAATAAGATATTTCCTGCCTTTCAACTTGTCACTTTTTTTGGATGATATGTGATGCCACAAAGAACATAAACCATTTTTAAATATATGCATGGGATATAGTAAGTGGGCAATCTTAAGATGCTCCCAATATGGTAGGTCATAAAATATCGGATTTTCTTTTCATCCCTTTGGGCATTTTCTCATCATAGGTGTCAAAGAATCCAAGATCATCGAACATAAGTTCCCCATTTAAATCGAACATATATGCAATTTCCTTCCCCTTCTCTTTGTCATATGCCCTAATCTAGTCAACTGGTGTCATTATTTCAGATGTTTGGATTCCCTCTGATTTATCATTGAAAGTAGATGTCGATCTTCTATAAGGGTGGTTTTCTGGGAGGAATACCCAAGAGAAGCCATACACTATATTTCGTAGGTATTTGGACCACCTATATTTCATATAATGTCCACAACATTTACATCTATGACAACCTTTTGTTACAAGCTGCAATGTTATGGTATACAAAGCATGCGGTCAGTGTTGAAGATCAAGATAGTGGAAAAGAATTAAATATGCCCAAAAATTATTTCTTTGAATATAAACAAGCAAAAAAAATATTTACCTCATAAAACTCCCAACCCTGGATAATCATGTGTGGTGTAAGCACATATGCCATACAATGTCAAACTCCTCTTTGATGGGATGGGTTTTGATACATCGTATACCTATAATTGTTCCCATAATTCCTTAATCTCTTCAATCAATGGTTGCAGGTAAACATCCATATTCTTCACTTGTATTCTACTAGGTACTATGAGAGCCAACATAAGATGTTCATTCTTTACGAACAACCACGGGGGGATATTGTTATTGATCACTACTACATGCCAAACAATATAGGTGTTGTCTCGTTGATATTATGGGTTGACACCATCAATGGTTTGCTCAATTTGAGGTTGTGTACTTCATCCTTGAATTTATCAGGCCATGTATCCTTTATATGCTTCATGGCTATTGAATCTGTTGGTATTCAAAACACTCCTTCCTCACTTCTATACGATGAATGCCATCGCTGCAACATAGATAATTCTTTACAATGAAATATCCTTTGAATCCTTGGGATTATAAGCATGTGCCTCAATATCTTATGAGGACCATGTGCTTTAGCCTTGTTATTCGATTATGTGTATCTTCCATGCCCACATTTTGGACATATATTTTTCTCTGCATATTCACCTCTATATAGAATACAATCATTGGGACACACATGATATGATTTTTACTCAACATCCAACATTTTCAACATTTATTTTGCCTCTTTTCAGCTTCCAGGAAAGATATTATCATTCATAAGTACCTTATCTTTGAATAACATGTAGTTTGTGGGCAATATAAATGTACAATGTCATTTAATGTTCATAAAATTGACCATTTTCAATGATCATTGTGTAACAAGATTCCTCAGAATATAATATAGTTGATGGTCAGTTACCTCAATATCACTGCAAAATTCACATCAAACATGCCATGCTTTGCTTTCAAGTTGTCCAGTAACATTGTTGTCCTCAAATGTGTAGTATTTGATAGGCCAGGTTCAAAGAGAGGTGTGGAATTTGCCGATTTAAGGCTTTTGAAGAAGGATTTAGTGATATTAGCGTCATCCCCTAGCTCATTGTACTGGAATGTATGAAACACCATTGCATCCATGGCACTCCTTTGTCGTAATAACTCATCCATACCAATGTCTAATTCATTTCCTCCATTGCCAACATGTGAAGAACTACTATCACTATAAACATTCCTAATTGGTGAGGATGGACGCAGTGGAAATTGAATAGGTGGTTGATTCAACCATGCTTCGTATGTTTCCTCTCCAACTTGCATTATTTTTTCATCCTTCTCTCGATTTAACATTGTACCGGGATGCGACAGAAGATGGTAGGCATGTCACTCATCATCATAATCTTGATTTAAAAATATTGAACATTACATCGATGATGTTAGTAAGCCCAATGCAATTGGTTTGATACATTATTATGTAAAACAATTATTACAAAAGCACAAGAATCATTTCCAATACAAAATGATAAGCTACACACAATTTATGAAGCAAAAGTTCAGATTGAATGATAAATTAAGATCAATTCCACATTAAATATAAAAATTTAAAATTAAGCAACACGTTTTCAAATTCAATTTATAAATTAAATTAACAATTTATAAAACATAATTTCAAACTACACAACACATTAACATGGCTCACATTGTAAATTGAAAAATACAATTAATCAATGTATTTGTCTTACGCCCCAAGGGAACGTCTAAGAGTAATCCTATTGCTCTATAATGAGCAGTTGGTGTTCTACGAAAAATGTAGTTTATTAACAACTCGTCACCATGATACAGACTACGTATTGCATGTAGTACAACAAATCTTGACGCTTTCCTTTTCATAAATAAATCCTGGTCATTGAAGTGTTCCTCAAATGAACAATTTGCAAGAAAAAAAGAGCACCTAGAACAATTTATGAACCCTACAATATTCCCATGAGTATGCGTACGACCATCTATATATAACAGGTTCTTCATGTTAAAGTTTACATAACATGACCATTCATGCACATACTATACATGGAAATGCTATGCTTATATTTAGCAATATTCAAGTAATCAGACCAACAATAGATAGTACCACAAAATGGCATAAGTGCTATGGATTGTTTGGGAGGAACAAGTACATGTGAAAGGATAAACAACCCAAGATTTGCAACATCGATATTAGAATTTGCAATCATAAAACGATTACCACAAAAGGAGAAATTAGTCCCAACATTAGGTGTAGGTAAAGAAGACGAGCAAGCACCATACAAAGTGTAGTTGTAAGAAGTTTGATATTTACTTTGCAAATTCACAGAAAGGGAGAAATCATCGCCACCCTCCAACAATTGGACAAACATCGGTGTGTACTTGGACAATTTTTCTCTCAACTCATGCAAATTTTTGGATAGTCTAGTATAAATGGGTTGGGTGACATTCAAATCATACTTTGGATCACTATAACTTTCAGTTGATTGAACATAAGCAAAGGGGTTCATCAATTTTGAATGAGACATAGTTGTTTTGGCTTCCAACTTAAAAAAAAAGAGAGCATGGGGAAGTGTTCCTGATTGTCTTTTATATATCACCTATTGGATTCTTTATTGCAGTAGGGGGTATTAGACCATAAACATTAGGTAATCTATAATTGGTGTAATGGGTGAGTGTGACATGCAAATGGTTCTCCTTGAACCCTTGACATTTTGAACAACCACAACTATTTGGGTGTCATAAAAGAGTTCTAGCTCATGAAAAATTACCGTCGATGAACCAAGATTGCGTCTTGAAGATGACATGTTACAATTTATAGGGTAAAGTGATTGCCCATTTTGATCTACAGGCTGCTTATGGTATCTTGGTCCTAATAGGAACTTACAACGTTTTGAAACTAGTGGAAAATCTTGTGCATCTAAACTCGAACTTGAATCAAGATCCTGTAATAAAGAATAAATTGATCTTTAGATTCACATGGATAAGTAACATGAATTCGAATAAATAGTAAAAATAAAAATAAAATATGAACTTACTGAGGATGGAAAGGGAGAACTCATCGAACTTTGAACATGATGGAATGAGTTGGAATATGAAGAATTAGTCATTTCATACTACAATTTTTTCTCCCTGCATTTGAGCCAAATCAACAATCAATATACGTCTCTACAATACAATTTTTTTGTCAAGAGTTATATTCCAATCTAACTTCCAATATAGTTTGGAAACCATTATGTAAAAACAAGGTGAGTTTAAGCAACATATGTATACTATGAAATATTGTAATTGGTATCGTTGAATAATAAAATAAAATTTTGAGATGAATATTTAGTTTTAAGTGGAACCACAAACACATAGCATTAAAAAAGTTTAGTGGCGCGTCTATTCCAATATACATGCACCGGTGCACTTAAACAGACTAAACACACCAGTGCTCAACACCAATAAATGCACCGTGAAATAATCTCCGCAAAAGCCCCCTCATGAGAAAATATACTCTACATTTGGTAGCAGATATTTATACATGCATTACACACAATTATTCAACACAGTGCATTTCATAAACACAACCACACCAGTTCATTACATGTATAAGTGCACCGATGAAAGTGATTTTTCTCAACTATAGAGATACTGGTGCGTAACAAAGATAAATACAACATGAAAGATCCTCTGAAAAATCTCTTGCCATAGAAAATATCCGCTACATTTGGTAGCGGATATTTATACATGAATTTTATAGTAGTTTCATTCTGGTGCATTTGTTAAATACAAATGCATTGGTGTGTGTCATAAGTATACGTGCATTCAATGATCATATTTTTTAACAGTTGTTTTAGTGGGAACATTTACCAAAGAAGAAGATAGACACTGGCACAAATTTCGAGAAAGTTTCAAATTGATTTTGACAACCCATACCATGCTAAGAGGGCACAAAATTCAAGGTTGTTTATGCACATAAAATGATGATCCTACAACATTGTGTTTGAGGCATTGAATGTCTTCCTTGGTTGAGATAAGTTGTACCTTTTGAATTTGTGAACTGTTGTACTTTATTTTTGAAGAATTTAATACAAGAACTCTCTCTCATTGGTTTTCCCCTTTGAGGTTTTTCCTGGGGCATTTGCCCAAAAATCCTTGAATCTAAATTTTATATGTATGTAATTGATTATATTTTTTGCTCGTTAAATTTGTAAAAATTCTTGTAGTGTTTCAAGCTGCATAATTATTTATAAGTGAAAACTTCATTTTGCAAGCGTCATTAAATGAATGCATTTGAGCATTAAACACTGTGTTCTGAGATAAACTTGAATCGGAAATTAAAAAACCACATAAATTTTACAAAAGTAATTATTTTTCTATAAAATCATTATATCAATTTAAATTAATGTGTAGTATTAAACATTCATACCACTAACAACGTTCCTTTGTGCTTTTTGACATTTCAATTAGAAACACAATGCAATATCATGGATACAAAGTGTGCACAAGAAATATCATTATCAATTTAAATGAACATTTCACTAATATGTGGTCACTGAACTAAGAAGAGATACAACTCTAGCCACGTAAAGATATATCAACCATTGTTCATCAAATCGAATAATTTTGTGTCTATTTTAATAAGCTTATAATCAAAATTTTCCACTTCCACTAATATGGAATATGTAAATTCCTTTAAGTTAGTGGCAACTTAAGTAATCATAAAATCATTTTCTATTGAATTCTATATTCCATAAACTAGAATGAGTCACCAATTGAGTGGGTTGTCACTAAAAAGCATCGTGCCTTTGCAATCTCTAAAAGCTTTGTTTCGGAGCCCAAGCCATATAACCATTCAATGCATTTGACATTTGTAACAATTGTCGAGCCATGAATAACAAATATTTAGAGTAGTTAACTCCATTGAATTCTATAACTTCCATAAACTACAAGAGTCTACCATTAGTGATTGTCAACAAAAAAGCTAGGAAACCTTCCAAACTTTGAAAGCTTGATTTAGGAGCCGAAGACACATACATGTTCAATGCATTTTGACATTTATAATTGCCTAGCCTATAATAACTAATATCCATAATTGTTAAATTATATCCACAATTGTTAATTTCCCCTTATGTTATCTGATACTATAACAATATGAATGGGTATTGGATATATTGGAGCTATTTGAAAATAATATACATATTTTTTTACATATTTCAATTCTATAACAATATGAATGGGTATTGGATACATTGGAACCATTTGAAAATAACATACATAATTTTTTACATATTTCAATTCACTATAGAAATTATTAGAAAATGTCACTTTGTTCCCACAAATCCCAACATCACAAAACTGACAACTCTTTTCTTCTTGAGTTGACTAGGATACATCGCACTCTTTTGTTGCTCATTGTTTACTTCTAAGACGCATAAACTTAAAGTTCTTAAACATATACATAGACATTGGGAGGCTAAGGGGTTAGCTCACTTCTCAACTAATCGTTACTAATGTTCTTGGCCATTTGGCTAGTTCTATGCCAATAGGTGCTTAGTTCAAATACCCTTGGGTGAGACACACTAGTCTACGCTGATGAGTTTACTAGGGATGTCATCCATAAATGTGGGAATGCATCCTTATGTTTCCTTGCCATATTTTCCTTGGAAAATATATACATGAACGTGGAGACTCTATACGACCTTCAAAGTCCAAAAATCATTAGACTATATTAACATCCCTACGGATGACATCCATAAATGTAGGGAAGCATCCCTTAGGTTTCCCTGTGAGATTTTCCTTAGAAAAGATATAAATGAGTGTGGAGACTCTATAGGGCCTTCAAAGTCCAAAAATCCTTAATAAGTTCATATTATGTCATGAGTCAAGGATTAAATGATCTCAAAATAAGTACATATTATCTCATGAGTCATGACTTAATAATCTCATGATGAATACATAATATGTCATAAGTCATCATGACTTAATAATATCGTCAGCATAGACTAAATTCTCAAGAATGTACTTTGGATCATCATCTACAACTATGGTACTCTCCTCTTGAGGGGTTGTTCTTCAAGCTCCAACACTAGTATCGTCCACCTCCGACAAGTTAAAAGTTTCAAATCCATACAATTGAAGTCATCCTTTGAGGTTTATTAGGTTTATCGGCGCATCCAATCTGATAGTACTAGATATACTTAGGTGTTTATAGGGATCTGTTTTGCATGTTTCTTGAAATATGTTACAAAAATATTTTAGGGGAAAATATGCCCAAATTTCACTTTCTACTTGTGAGGCTCAATGGTTCTGATTTCATCACCAAGCCATCTAAAATAGGATTTACATTGTAGGTTTTTAATATTAAAATTTAGTGAATAACACACTAACCTTAAGAATTGGCATTAAAAGTTAAGAAGCAACATTAAAACCATATTGGGATCAAGACTCTTTTTAGTTTTGTTTTTCTTGATTGACCCCATGGACAAGCATCCATGTCAATAGACGTGAACTTGACTAAGCCATGTTTGACTCAACCAAGTCAAGCTACGTAAAATCTTAACTAGATCTCTGATCAGTTCATCAATCAATTCAAATTGGCTTTGGTCAAAACCCTGTCAAACTTGGCAGTGTCTGATAACATTGTTTCAAATATGTAATTCATATGACATTGAAAACCTCACAAACTTATCCTAGGATTTGAGAAACATGTGTCAATAAACAATTATACCTCCGATGCATATATATGAAGGGAATTGATATTTATAGCAAAATATCAATAGGTGAACATATGAAGAAGAATCCAAGATATCGTTATGCCACATTTTCAAAATACCAAAAACTATAATCTTCTTGTCCAAATAAAGAAACTGCCTGTGTTGTGCCTATGATGTGCTACAGGAGCCTATAAATGTTTTTGCAGTGGTCACTATTTTCACATATATTGTAGCTGGGCTATTATGATGCATCATATGGACTTTCTCTTTATTCTGTGAGCCAGATATATTGATGGGATACATTATGGATCATCATTACAACACAAGAAATTTGGAGCCTTCATTCAATAGTAGATGCAAAGTATTTCCTTTATAGGACTGATATCTCTGTGTCCATTGAGATGACTTCAGTGGTGACTTAGTTCATTTGAGCAGAGTAGCAGAGATGGTACAAGTTCACATATGGGCATATCCGTTAGAGACATGTATATGGTGAGATTAGGTATATTGCTTCTTGGTAGGATTTTGCTCTCTTATGTATACTAACACCTTTGAATTGTTATGTTATGATGATTATGGTGACCTATGTTTATATTATATGTTCAAATAATGATTAACTTATGTTGAGAATGATTAGGGAATTTGATGTTGAAGAACATTGCTTATGCCATGCTTTACACAACTTTTAAACTTTAGTGTTATGTTGGTCCCATGTATTATTTGTCTCCTCCCATCCAACTTCATCCATGACTAAATTTCCCCATGACTTATGATTGATTGAGACCTATGAGATTGAATATCATCTTCCCCACTTTGACCCCTATGCATGATGGATCCCATGTTGTTTTGTGTCTCGACTCTGATTTGTGCAACAAAACTTGGTGACGTATTGATCCTTATAGGCTAAGAGAATCCTATAATGTTGGTTCCTGAGCTTAGGCAAGTTGAGTTTTGAAGCCTTGATCTCTCTGGTCAATTTCCCTGATGTTTGGTACTAATTATGGATATTCCCCCCTCGTTGCCCGAAGAGTGTCAACTAAAAATTGAAGCAATATGTCTACCATCATTACATGCCTTATGTGATATATAGTAAGAAATGAAAGCTCTCAAATAAAGTTGCAAAATGTGTCTTTAGACACAACTCAAAAAGGGATATGAAATGACATGTGAAAGGACTAAAAAGAAGTGGATAAATAAATGCAAAATCTAAATATTGTTGGCCATATTATCCAAATGTAATGATTAATTCCTCATGGAGCCTGTGGGTTTTGATGTGAGATGGAGAAAGGGACAACTACTTCTAAGTGTCCCCTATGATCTCTTCACTACAGTTTATTTTGTACTCAACGCAAGGTTCCTAGAAAATATCCTCACAGAGCTTGATTGTTAGCTTGGATGTGATTCTTAGACATGTTGTTAAAGTTGAATGGACTTTTTTCATATCAAATCATTCACTTGTGAGACACCACCATTCTCTATTGTTTATCTGTCATCCATATGTCACTATGATTGTGTGTACTTATCATCATTCGAAGAGATCATATGGTCAAATTAAACTAGAAGTCATTTCCCTTTTACCTTAGCCTTGTTTCCCACCTTCACCAAGCATTAGCAAATTGATTAAACTTTGTAAGTATGGCATATACAAGGGACTTCAAGAAGATTTAAAGATTGTTCAACATCATATGTATATTTTACTTATTATTATTGTCACCATGATTCTGACTAGCATGATTTAATTTGTGTTTTAATATACATCTTGGAGCGGTTCTTACCTTGGATGCATGCATGTTTAGCTCAGTTTAGTATCTCATCTCCAGTTTGGGTATTTTGACCTGGTCAACCTAGTTGACCAAGTCAAATGCAGTTCCCAAGGCAAAGACTACAAAAATTAAAGGTTCCTATATTCGCTCCAGACATGCCCAGTACCAATACTTTAGTCTCAGTTTTCACCAGATGGTCACGGTTATTGAGTTCCAGATATTATTATTATTTTATTTGACTTTGGCCATTATTTTTATTACGAGATGATGATATTTGTGGAATTTCAATGGATCCACGTGTATGAATAGTCACTTGTACCATTCTACTATGTCTCCAGACACTTCAGTGTAGTCAGTTTTCCCCAGTTCTCAACATGAACGAAGTTATGATGATTTTCATTATTTTCAGAGGATGTACCATTAAAAAATGAACTAGGAAAATCACTAAGGAAATCGATTTGGCTTATGTAGTCAAGGAAATGGAAAGGGGATGATTCAAGATGATTTATTATGGCTCTCCAGACATATCTAAACCAATTTCATCCAGTTTGATGTTTCAAATTACTTTTTGTCTCTCTTAGGGAGGACGTCCCCCATAGGGCGTGGGTGGGGGAGGGGGGTCTAATGACCCTCCCATGTCCCCTAAGTGTTAAAAATGCAAAAATAATGATTTATCATGTTGTAAAAATGGGTTATATGAGGTAATTCACCCCCGTCAAATGTATTTGTCTAAGTTTATCCATGTAATGTAAAATTAAGAGATCTCCACCGTTGGTGATATTTTAATCTCAACCGTTGGATGGATGTTGGTTAGAATGTGAACACACTCTCGATCTATTTAAGAGTTGTGATCCCTGCATTGTATCTTATCGGTAAATTATGTACTCTTGGATCTGGATAATTGAATAAAGAGATTTTCGCAAAAATTATTGGATCTTCTTTATGGAATGTTCTTGTCTATGATTGGAAAGTTTATCTTTCTTAGAATTTGAAATTTTTTTTTAGGGTATCAAATATTTTTGGAAGATAGTGTTTTTCATGCAGGAGGGTGTTTTTGGAGTTTTTGTGGATCTCCCAACTCGTTTCTCTTGAAGACGTTTTCATAATCAGGGGTTTTTCAAAAGTATCTTCGATCTTTGATATGCATTCAGATTTTATTGTGTCTCTAGTGTATTTTTCATGCGTAGCAATTATCACTTTTAGTGCTTTGATTGTATAGGGAAGAGGGGTGCACTACCTCACTTGGACGAATCATTTCCACTTGGTGCTTCATCGACCAAATTGCTTCAAATTGATCGGGACGGGATAAATCATCATTTGCAAGGAATCTACAAGATTTTTTGAGTAAAATATACTCTATATATCTTGTTTTAAATTTCTATTCCATCAGTTGTAAATTTATCCAACAAAACCCTCTTTTAAAACCCTCAAATTTTAGATTTATAGGATCTGGTTTGCGGGTGGATTTAAAATTTAAAACCCACATTGAAAATACATTAAAAACCCTTAGTTTAAATTTTCTTGACCATCAGACTCCATTTTCCCATCGAACACACTTGTCATTCCTTTAGGGGAGACACCCTCCTTGAGGGAAGTGGGTATTTATCATTCCGCAAATTGGGTATTGCTAGTTTCATATCTAATCACATTATCTTATACCTAGCAATCATTTATAATGCCTAAATCATTTCAATTCTTCCATTTTCACATAGATTTGATTCTTCACTACCAAAAACCTAGGGAAAATTGGGGCTTTTCACATAGGCACACGATTCTCTTAGTAATTGTTCAAACCTCTAATTAACCACCAAACCAAGAGATATAATCAAGATACCCTAGTTTATTCACTTGTTCTCCTTATTTTTAGGGTAATCTTAGTCATAGGGACGACCCCTAGGATTAGTATTTTCACAAAGTCTGAAGTGTCGGTATCCTTGACTAGCGTGACATCTGAGTTCTTTCAGAGGGATTGGATATCGTAGGTCATGACTTTAGTTTCCTTTCCCCTCTGCTATCCTAGATCAGATCACCTTACGGGGAAACTACAAGATTCATGATAACATTTTTGGTGTTATTGTCGGGGAGGTAGAGGCTTACTTTGGTTCATCATATTTCCGTTCGGTGTCTGTGAATGCATTTATATTCTTATCATTCATATCACATTTGATTTAATTTCAATGATTTATTATTACTTGCTTAAATCTTTACAATCACTGCATTTTACTCACCTCTCCTACAACATTATCCTTTGGTGAACACAACAATTCATTAACTTGGAAACTCCAACACGTGAATCCACTAGAGGACCAACGCATCCATACAAACTCAACAACGTGACTCGGCTGGGAAGTTGATCCATAGGACCTCAAATTTAGTGCATTAAAAGTTTGTTGTAAAAGAATGCGTGCAACAGGTTAATTAATGGACAATATTAGCAGAAATTAAATGCTCAGAACAGGAATGAAAACCACAACACTGATAGACAGATACAAGGAAAAAAACACAGAAACAGAGTCACAAACAGAAGTTGATAACGGAGTTCACCCCCTCCAATGGGCTATGTCTCCGGGTCCCTCTCCAATGGGTACCGATCCAATTAATGGCTTTAAATGGTACAAAATGGTTCTGGCATCAACTTCTGCAACTACGAACAGAATGCTATACAAAGTCTTCAAGACCTCTCTCTGGAATTTACAAATTGGCTTTCAAAAGCAAAGAAAATCCAAACAGAGAAAACAGTCGACTTTTAACTACAAACAACATCTGGACATTAACAGTAAAACGCCTTCCTCTATCCTCAGTCTCTGCAAAGAAAACTACAGAAAAGCTGTAAAACAGAATGCTGAATAGAAAGTCTTTAAGACCTCTCTCTAGAATTTACAATCTGGTCTTCAAAAGATTAAGAAGCCAAATAAAACAGAGAATGTCGACTTCCACAGCAAAACTCTGATTATAAAACAACAGGTCGCACCCTCCAATCCGAGCTTGGTGCTTATGTTCTATCTCTGCAAGCTTCTCATAACAGAAATGAGGTTCTGTGCTCTCAACCATCTGATTCCCCCTTCTGGTCGCCAGCTTCCTCTATTTAAGCCTCATAAGTAACGAATTTGCCTTCTTTCACACAGCTGTTCCATATGCCATTCGGCCAAATCGCGCCTCAAGCGTTTTGACGTTCCCCACTGTGGCATAACTGCCAAGAAAGCTTCGCCAAACTGTTACAAAGAATCTATACACATTATGAAATCCTACCACATCGTGATGTTCCACCTGCCAGAGTGTTACTCATATGCCAAGATGAAACCAATGCATCTGTTCCCTTCCCTGAAACACGGCATCAAACTATGTACTACTGCAAAAACCATTTTGAAATGTCCCCGCGCGAACGCATTGCGGAAGTTTTTAGTCATCCGAGCTTCCGCCGTTGCGGAAGAGGACAAGCAACGGGCTTCGACAAACTCTATCTCAATCGGCTGTCGGTTGGTTTTCGAGTCGGAAGCTTTAGTTACTTTGGTTTCCGCAGTTGCGGATGGGGAAGGTATTGTGAGCTCCGTCGTTGCGGCTGCCGGAAGTGTTATCCTTCCGATCAAGATTGTGCTCGTCGTTGCGGCTACCGAAAGCCTTTATACCTCTGTCGTTGCGGCTCTCGTTCCGCTCCAACTTCTGATTCTTTCTATCTCCGTCGTTGCGACTCTTTTATCGCTCCGGATTCCGATCCGTTCCGAACGCCTGTAAGTTTCCGCCATTGCGGAAGGGGAAAGGATTGTGAGCCCCACCGTTGCGGAAGGGGAAATGCTTCCAAGCCCCGCCGTTGCGGAAGGGGAAAGGCTTCCAAGCCCTGCCGTTGCGGAAGGGCAAATGCTTCCGACCTCCGATGTTGTCAACAGATCATGAGCCAAACATTAAACGATTAACCATTAACTACGCGGCCTTTCCACAACTGTTAAGGGAAATGTCGTCGAGCTACGCTATATACGTAACATGAATATCCCGCCAACATTGCAACATATTAGCATTTCATTTGATGGGGTTCATAACATATATGCAAAGTCTAGTTTCAGAACATGTGGGCAAGAAACAACCTATGCACATAGCATTCTCTATGCAAAACCATATGTAAGAACCATTGTAATAGCCATTTTTCTTTATCTTGGATCAGTGTAACTTTGAAAGACGAATGACCCCCTGGATCAAAAGTGAACCCATTCTGTAAATCATAATGAATTCAAACGTATTTATCCACAATTTTTCACAAACCTTGCAAGAATTTGATGAGGCTTTAGTTGAGCTTAAAAGGAAACATGCCGAAAGGAATAGTTGGAGATCAAATTCTAGGTATGATGATCATTATGAACATGACAATGGGTACTAAATTAATTATCACAATCCTTATGATTCCCTCCATTTTCCTCACCCATGTAATAAAGACTTCGAAACCATCCCAAGTAAACCAATGAGTAAGCCTCAAACCCATCTATGATCCTTGGGTGAATGATTCTCGAAATTCCATTAGACACCCACTTCAAGCAACCAGAAATATTAGGAAACAAGTTAAACCTTCTCCTTTTAACTTCTTTGAAATAAATGGGGCACCTTATCCTATGCCAACTGATTACACTGTGAGAGTTTCCTTGTTTATGTGGGAACAATTCCATTAGAGGAAATTTGGGGTCTAAAATGGGCCTTATAAGAAAACATGCCAACAATAAGTTCTTGTGAGTTGGAATTCAAGAACCAATAGAATTCCATTAAAATAAGTCAACCATAATGGTTGAATTGACATATTTGTCATAAAAAAAAACTACCATTTTTGTTCATATTTTTGACATATCTCCCTATGTTTTTACTCAAATTTCGATCAGGAGAGCTCATTGGATGTGGAATCAAATTATGCATCCAACGATCTCTCCCGATCAAAATTTGAGAAAAAAACACAGGGAGATATGTTGAAAATACGAACACAAAAAGTAGTTTTTTTTTTTTCCTCCAAAATTAATAAATATTATTTTATTATTCTAACTATTATTTTATTATTTTAACTACTATTTTATTATTTTCCTTAGGTGGCCCATTTTAGACCTCAAAATTCCTCTAATGTGTATCCATTGAAGGATATTTGGATGCCTTTTGGTGGTATATGGAATCTCAGGGCGCTAAAGATGAAGATGTTTTTATGCATACCCTTGTTGTCTCTTTAGATGGGGATTTCAAGCTATGGTTTAACCATTTGGAACTGGTATCCATTACTGGGTATGAGATGTTCACTAACTTACTAAAAAGGAAATGGGGTAAAAACATTCATAAATTCATAGAGGAGCAATCAGGCGATGATTGTGTCGATGAGAATCAATTTGAGGAGGATCATTAGGACAATGATGATGAACTAACTGTTGATTGTGCCTATCAAATTGATTTCTCCTCTCTTGATCCAACAATAAATGTACCTTTGATTGAGATTTTAGGTGACCCTTCTATTTGTGAAAATGTCATAGAATTACTAAATAATAGCCATGATGATGAGCTTATTTAAGATTATGATTTGAACATCAACTTGGAAGAGTTTGTAGTGTCATCATCACCTAAAGAAGGTACAAATAATGAGGGAGAGACAACTAATCACCATCAGGAAACATCCATAGTTGAGACTCTCATCGATAAATTCATCGAAGACCCTTTTGGAGATCAACTCCATTGCCTGGTTAACGATAATTCGAGTCAATGTTCCAACCATCCATATTTTAATTTAGAATTTGATCATACCTATGAAGAAGAAGAATTTTTTGAAAACAATATGACTTCTTCCAAGAGGCAATCATGTCATCATTATATGGTTGAAGAACACACTTGTGAGGGTGATAGGGAAACTGAAACTAAACTTATTGATGTTTTTCCTTATCTAATGAGTGATAATAATGAAGATCTTAAAGAAGAACAATCACATGATGATGATATGGTTGTAAGTGAACTTGATCAAGAAAATTATAATGGGATCCTTGTCCTAATGGTATCGATATAATTCCCCATCCAATCCTTAATTAGGATGTGATGGTTCAATGTGTGGATACTGAACTTATTTTGAATCTTGATATCATTTCTAGATTTAAATTGAAAGCTTTTCCCTCTTATCAAATTTCGAGATCAATTATTCTAAGTTTGGGAGGAAATTTTCAATCCATCTGTTGGAAAGGGGTTGGGGTAAGTTGCGCATCATCACGGATGTTGCACACGCATAGAAGACATTGTGCAAGACAAATATAGCATGATAGGGGGAAGATAGACTAATTTTGATTATTTTGTGTCACTTTTTGTACTTGTTGACCATTTTTTGTGGATATTGGTCATTAGTCAGTTAAACTAGTTAGGAGTTAGTTAGAAGTGGACCATGAATGTAAAGGCGCAAGCCTATATATAGAAAAAATAATTATGAACAAGATACAGATTGATAGGGGGATCAATCCATGCATAGAGATAACAAGTTTTTATCTGTCTGAGATGAATTTTTATCTGCTTTTAATCTGTGGCTAATTGCGCAGAAGTAATATGATAAGATGGATGTTGATCTGAATCATTGTTGTCTTCTTTTATATTTTTCTGTCTTTCTGTTACTGCAAAATCGATGATGAATGCTAAGTGAATATGAAATATGGCTCTATGATGCGATGTTTATTGTTTCTGAATGTTGTTATCTTTTTAGATCTGTTCCTACACTGGTAGATATGTTCTAGTTATGAATGAATGCTGTGTAATGATGAATGGTTTTGTTAAAGGAGTTGATCTGATCTGGTTATTGAACTGATGAACTATCAATTCCATAAAACTATTCTATACTATGGAAACTTGGTTCTGTCATCCCTCTGTAATGTCCCCTTTTAGGAAATTTTATTAAAATGCACAATTTTCCGAATTTTTCACAATTTTGGCTCTTGACTAGTTTTCGTGTCTTGGTCTCCAAATCAACCCAATTGCTCCCAAATATTCAGAGAAGGTCTATGAATGATATAATAACTTAATTATAATTTTTATGGGTTTATTATGGCCCTCCAAACAATTCTAAAAGTTTGTACTAAATTCTGAACAAGATGGATGATTTTACATGGCAATTTTGGGCTCAAATCCCCCCAGGGTAAGTGGTAGAAATGGCTTCCCAAATGTGTAGAAACCCACTCAAATTATTAAATTGAAGTAGGGGATGTGTATAATACATTATTATAGACTCATATACATAACCAATCAAACTTCCATGGCTGTTATCACTTCATTCAATCAGATATAAAAAACAAGTTTTGGACCCTTGGGGAAACAAGATGCAGTTTGCTCCAAATGATATGAAATTCGACCCAATGGCCACAAATTCTCAGTTACTGAACATGAAACCCATATTATACATTAATTAAAGGTCATTCATTCATAAATCATCAATGGTTCACACATATATTCGATTCCATCAAGATTGAAATATTTTACAACAAGGTATTGGGGAAATGGCACCGTTTCTTCAATATTGGACAATAATACATGAGATATCTTGGATTTTTGACCTGATATATTTATGAACTTAAATAACATAAAATTTACATCATAATACAAAATATTGGAGCAAGAGAATCTCCCTCAAAGAGATGAATAGCTCACCAAGTGCGCCTCACTCCGTAGAGCTGAAATATGGTGAGAAAACTTGAGATGAATGGAAGAACAAGCTGATATTGAGATGTCCATGAAATTCCTGTAGCTTGCACCTAAAAATAAGACTCCATTAAAACTCCATGAAATACCTTAGTGGCCTTTCCAAACACCAACTAGGATGGGAATCTTTCACCCTCGAAATTGGCTTAAGCAATAAAACTAGTCATCCACTAGCTCTCACAATTCACAAATGAGAAAAAGTTTCTTCTCATGGATGATACATGTATTTTATAAATATTGTTTGTATTTTAAGGTTCCAAATTCATCCATAAACCAAATCCAAGTAGAATTGGTGTGGTTTCTCATGCTATGCCATGTGGCCTCTCTCTTCACCTTCCCTCTTCTCCCAAATTTGAGTAGGAGCCTCTTGGCCTTCTCCAACTTCCAAATTCGACCTCTAAGATGCTCTATTCAGTACTGACATGTCAGTATTTCAGTATTTCAGCATTTATATCTGACTTGTGTCATAACTTTCATAGAATCTCCATCATTGGTATCATAGATGTCATAAATGTAAGGGGAATCTAGCCAAGTGTCCATGAAACTCCCATTTGGATCTTCCTCTCCCATGTAAGTTAAAATTAATCCCAAATTCGACCTATGAAGTATATGGACAAGTATATTAACCTCATAATCCATCCCAAAACATTAATCTTCCCATAGATTCGAATTTACAAGAGGACGATGCCATTTAACATAGGAATTCTAGCTTGAGTGGGCCCCATAGTCTCAATGTGTCTCCATTCTCCATAGCCATTTCAATGTTCTCTTGTATTTATTTAATAAGATACATTATTAAATATTTATCCTATTCTAATTTCTAAACATAATTTATTATCCCCCTTATTCCAAATTTCAAAGCTTCCACCCTAAGTTACCAGAAACTTCTAGGAAGGGGAGGGGAAACTTCCTTCCCCGTTTTGAAAAATTAAATGGAGGGGATACAACTTGGAAACGCCATTGAAATGTTTCCAAGCCGTATCAAAAAATTAGAAATGTTTCCATTTTGTTTCCAGTCATTTCCTTAAACGTTTCCAGCAGCTTCCTGGTTTTCTGAAACGTTTCAGCTGCTACAGGGTAAGTTTTTGACTAGAAATATTGATTTTTTGACATGAAAATAAACAAATAAATAACCCCAAAGGAAAACTATAAAACTATAACCCTAAATTGAACCTCAAAACATAGATATAAAGCCTCAAAGCTTATAAATCAAGAGCAAAACCTTAATCCTAAATTGGTGAATGGTAATTTGACATCTTATGTCTCACTGATTGTGTTTCATTGTAATTTTCCAAAATTGATAGAGGACTATTGTTGGTTCAAAAAATCATTGATCTGTGGACATTTTATGGTATCAAATGCTTGTCTACTATAGTGATAGTTTCATAGCCTAGTGTAGAAGTACAATGACTTTTTTTTTCTTTTCAGTTTTTTTGCCAATTCCTCACAACTTTGTTTTAAATAAACCCTAATGACTTGCATATGTGATAAATCAACTTGCATATCAAAATTGATACAATGGAAGCTTTAGTCATACAAAATAACGTACTACATTATTAAGGGTTACATAAACCAACACATATTTCCAATAATCTTCCAACAAACTTTAGTTTTCTTCTTTTCCTTTTTGAATTAGTATGAACCCTTGACCTATGGCCTTATTTACTCCATTGCTAGTACACTCATATACCTATCCTTATGATGTGGAGAGAATTATGATGGTGCATCATTTAGCCAGTTCTCCATAAGATGTGCATGTGATATTTTAATCTTATTTCAAGCATTTTTATTAGTATAAACCATAAAACATAAACAACATATCCAAGGAAACTCATTGGTGTCTAGAGATAGTATGATTGCATAGAGTGCAATATTGCATGTTATCACACTCACACCTAAGTTGCACTAAAACATGAGCTCACTTATTTATACTTATGTGCTTAATTAATCCCCTTAAAACATGGTTTATTATGTCAAATTTGAATATCCAAGTCGGTTGCAAATCATATACAATCCTATGAATTTAGGCCCTTTAAGAGCCAGTCAGTTAGTCACTTTTGGAACCAGTCGGTTGGTCAATTGACTCTCACTTTCCTAGTTGATTGTCTCGTCAGTGAGTGGACCAACCTAAATACAACATAGTTGAGTCTGTCTTACATAAAAAATTGTGTTTAATCACAAATTTTAACACTTTTCTAGAGGTGTAAACAACGTAATATTTGTTAGATGGTAACATTTGGATACATCCATCAAGTAATTTTAGGGTTTAAAATCAATGTTTAGAAGTAGTTGACATGTTCCTATTAATTTGTCACAGTGGTCTAGGAACTGAAAACACCGTCTCACAAAGAATACAGACAGATAATCATAAAATTGGCAAAATGGTGCTGCAATGGAAGTAGCAACACTGTATAATCAAATGAATAATGAATAATACAATACAATGATCATTCTGGAAGCACGAATGCCAATACAATTCGAATTCCCAAGTGAGTCTAGCTTAACTGAATGTAATCCATAGTCAACACTCAAGTTAACCACTGATCAAAACCCTAATTGGCTCACCTGAGCCCTAACTGAAGTCAGAGTGCAATAAATGACTAAGTCTAATTGAAAGTATCTCAGACACATGTCACTGCAAGCCAACCAATAAGTGGTAGCGCATCAGTGACTTCAATGAACCCCGATGAGGTTAACTGAAGTGTAACTGGCCATCATAAGTTGTTGGAGGCACCCCTGTTGACTCCAGTTTATTAAATAATCAATTTAATGAAGGGAGGCACCTTCACTGCTCTGTTTAACTGATTGTAACCATCAGTTAGCAATAAAATGCATTTATGACACTCAGATCACCCCTGGAGTGCTCTAGTTAGCCTCCCCAAATGTAGGAGAAGGCTAAGTTAGCCTCCTTGACTGAAGGTAGGCGTGGGTGTGCTCAAGCTGATGTCATACAGTGCTCCTCTGATGTCAATTAAGTCAATAAAACTTAGGATAGTGGTTTAACTAGGGCAAATTGACCAAAATGAGTGTGTATGGTGGTAAATGTCTCCAACACCCCCCCTTAAGCTATACTCAAGAGGAGTAGAAAACATAAAGTGCATAATAATGCTAGGGCCCCAGCAACAAAGGCCATAGGTCACGCTATACAATACTGAAACTCAAACAATGCTCAAAAAATAAACTAAGTGAGGAAAAGAGGGAACCCCCCCCCCCTCAAGCTGAACACTGAAAGTAGTTGGATCACCCTGATGAACTCACCCCCAACAGTGAACGGAGGTAGGTGAACTTCTTTTATGAAAATCTCTTGGTGAAGATGTCTGCAATCTGCTCATCAGTCGGGCAGTATTGTAGAATGATGGTCCTGTCATGTACTAGCTCCCTGATATAGTGCATGTGTATCTCTACATGCTTGGTCCTCTGCCCGGTAACTAGCTCTATGGATATCTTAATATCAATTTTATTGTCACAAAAGAGGGCAATGGACAAAGTACTACCAAGATCCAACTCTGAAAGAATGCCTTGCAACCAAACAGCTTGGATGCAAGCATTCACCGCTCCTCGATACTCGGCCTTTACTGAAGACAATGCTATGGCGGCCTAATTTTTGCTAGACCAGCAAATGGGGCCACCAAAAAACATGAATACATATCTAAAAGTTTGCTTCCGATCAATAGAATCACCTGCCCAATCAGAATCTGTGTATCCAACCAGCTCTAGCTCGGAGTCTGCGGCATAGTGAATGTCGTAGGTCCTGGTTCCCTGAATGTACTGGAGGATCCTCATGGCTGCCTTTAAATGAATATAATGGGGCTACTACATGTATCTTGATATATAATTCATGGCATAACAGATATCAGGCCGAGAATGTGTCAAGTACAACAAGCTACCAATCAGCTGTAGATAAATAGTGCAGTCCATGGGAGGTGTGCTTTTTCCTTCTTCAAGGCTGATCCCTATAAGGAAAGGAAATGGTGCAGGCCTACATTCAGCCATGTTAAACTTTAATAACATGTATGATATGTATTTGGACTGAGTGCCCATTATCCCATCAGAAGTTTGCTCAATTTCGAGCCCCAGAAATTGTTTTAAGAGCCCCAAATCGCTCATTTCAAATGCATTGTGGAGAGCAGTTTTAATGACTGAAATAGAAGCAACTGTGCTACCTGTGATCATTAATTCATAAAAATATAAAATAATAATAATCAAATGACCATCAAACTTCTGTATATACACATTTGGATCTGATCTACACCTTTGGAAGTTTTGCGAGAGAAGGAAGGCATCCATCTTGGAATACCACTCTCTTGGGATCTGTTTTAACTCGTATAGTGACTTCTTTAGCTTGCAAACAAAAGATGGATCAGAGATGTATCCCTTAGGATGCTTCATTTATATCTCCTCATGAATATATCCATGCATAAAGGCTGACTTAACATCCATATGATGCACTTCCCAGTGCTTAGATGCTGAAATTGCCAAAACTAGGCGGATGGAGTCCATTTTTGCAACCGGTGCAAAAGTATCATGGTAGTCCACACCTTGGACCTGGGAGAAAAAAATTTCCACCCACCTTGCCTTATATTTGTATGTTCTGCCATCTGCAGCAACCTTAGTCCGAAACACCCACTTGCATTGAACCAATTTCCTTCCCGGAGGAAGAGAAACTAGCTCCCAAGTAGTGTTTTTCTGAAGAGAATTCATCTCTTCATCCATGGCAACTTGCCATCTCGGATCCTTCTGAGCATGGTAGTAGGAATTTGGGTCTGAAATTATCATCAAATAAAAATATTTGGACATCAAATAATCAGGACAAGAGAGCGCAATACTTGCTCTTTGGAAATCAGACCGGGTTCTCCTTGGATCATCTGGATTTCCAATGTTATCTCCTGCGGAGGAGAGTGTTTGTCGAGCCCATGTTGGGAGATAATTTTGTACTTCAAGTTCTGATTCTTTACAGATTTTTGTTGTACACTGATATCAAAAATTATAGGATCCAAATCAGGGTCATCATCCCCAATTTCATCATCCAAATATTTAGTAGAATAGGAAGCAAATTCAGCAGTTTTCTCCCTCACTAGTTCCACCTCATGAAGAGGCTCATCGAAATTGACACTCCTTTCGATGATGATCTGTTTTTTTTTTTATATCCAGTAGCTTGAAACCTTTTGATTCATCATGATACCCAATAAACAAACATTCTATTCTTTGTTGTTTCAAATCCCTTCTTTTATCAAGTGGAATTCGGGCCCATGCAGTGGACCCAAACACCCGCAGGTTCGACACATCCGACTTGTGTTCGAAGTATGCTTCAAAAGGGGTATTCCCTTTCATGGCTGAGTGTGGCACTCTATTATGAATGTAAGCTATAGCATGCATGGCTTCATCCCACAAATTTTCATCCAACTTCTTTGATTCCAACGTACAGGTGGTCATCTCCTTGAGAGACCGATTCTTCCTCTCCGCTACATTGTTCTGCTGGGGAGTGTAGGGAATTGAATGCTGGACATGAATACCACTTTGGGAGAATATGTGAAGAAACTCATTACTGACATACTCCCCTCCATTATCAGATCTCAAGATCTTGATCTTTTGGCCAGATGCATTCTCGATCAAGGCCTTTAGTCCAGTGAATTTTTCACAAACTTCAGACTTCTTTTTGATAAAGAAGACCCATGTGTACCTGAAAAAATCATCAATAAAATTCAGAAGATACCTTGATCCATTCATGGATGTGATAGGTATGGGATGGCTGATATCAAAATGTATCAGTCCCAAGATGCATGTAGCTCGGCTTGCCTTCCCCCGATCGAACTTGTGCTTAGGGTGCTTTCCAACAACACAACCCTTGCAAATTCCAGTGGTTTCCTTGATGACCGGGAGGCCTTCAACCATGGATTTTTTCTATAATTTTTGCAAGTATTTGAAGTTGAGATGGCTGAACCTCTCATGCCACAGTCTACTAACTTCATTTCCATGAGTCAGCAGTGCGGTGGGCTTTGCATCTGCCACAAAATGGGAAAACTCATAGGCTTTTGCATGATGGTTTGCAAGGCCTTTTGCAACAAGTTTCCTAGATGCAAGTTTTGTGATATCTACATCATTCAGGCTGAAGGATACTCTCTTGGGCACTCCCGTATGTGTCATTTGATAAAAAATCAAGAGGTTTGATGCTAGAGATGGTACATACAAAACATTTCAAAAAATAGCCATTCTCAAGATCAACAGTACCTTGTCCTTCTGAAATGATGGTGGAGTCATCTCCCATGTGGATGGGGATGGATTTGCCGGTCTCCAAAGATGAGAAGGAGTCTCTTTCATCCATCATGTGGTTCAAAGCTCCAGAATCTATCAAGAGTGCTTTGGACTTCGAAGTGCTTGCCATGAGGGCATGAACTTTTTCATGCTGTGGTTCTCGATCTTGTTGATCTCTCCTCCGAAAGCTTTCCAGAAGATTGATGTGATTTCTCTCAAGGATAGAGGTAGCTTCATCAAGTTTATTCTTCATGCAGGCATGTTCAGGGTGGAATCCCTTCCCGCAGTATTAACACTTGACTTTTTCCTTTCCATGATGCTCTTTTCCTTTGTTCTTCTTTGAGCCGGAAGACTCATCATGCTGTTGGTTTTGAACTTTAGGCTTAGGAGATTCAAATTTAGTTTTTGGGTTCGTCTGCTACTTTCCTTTATCCTTCAAATATTTTTTCCTCGAGACATGGAGGGGTTGATCATGGGAGGATCTGATGATCCCCATCTGGACAAGATTATCATGTTCACTTGTTAGGGACTCAATGAAGGCATTAAGTGAAGGCATGAGTTGATCATCCTCCTTCTCCACTTTGCATTGCTTCAAAAGTAAGAAAATGTGCTTGAACTTTGTGAAAACGTCATTCAATGTCTCAAAATTGGAAGGATGGAGAGACATCAGCTCATTCTCAAGCTGGTATACTCTTAAATCATCCTACTTTCCATATAGGGTTTCCAATTTGTCCCAGATTTCCTTTGGAGTCTTCAATCCCGAAAGATGGAAAAGAAGATCTTGAGAAGCAGAGAGGCATAAGAATTTGAATGCTTCATCTTTCTTGTTCAAGAATCTAGCTTTATCTGTCACAGAAGCAGGCTCTTCTTCAGTGTCCACAGTGACCCTATAGAGTCCTCTGGCATGTATTTGGATCTCCATGTCTCCTTTCCATGAGTGGAAATTGAACGGAGTCAAGAGTTCTACGGAAGAAGCCATCTGAATTTGCTGGAGCAAATGCTTTCACCTGTTAAAACCTAAAAATCACAACAAAAGGGGCACCATAAGGTCAGGCAGCCTGCACATTTTAGGCTTTCATCACACCCAACATAGTCAATCAAGCAAGCTTGATCAACAATTTCCTTACTTGGGGTATTAAGTGGTAAGCCTTGGATTGTGGTGCAGTGCTGGATTTTGAGCTATTGCTCAATTTTCATGCAAGATTTGTCAAAAACCTTGTTTTTGAGAGATCTGAGCTTCGTCCTGCTGTGAGCTCCGATAACATATTAATTTGTCACAGTGGTCTAGGAACTTAAAACACTATCTCAGAAAGAATATAGACAGATAATCATAAAATTGGCAAAATGATGCTGCAATGGAAGTAGCAGCACTGTATAATCAAATGAATAATGAATAATATAGTACAATGATCATGCTGGAAGCATGAATTCCAAGACAATTCGAATTCCCAAGGAGGTTATTCGAATTGAATGAGTGAGTATAGCTTAACTAAATGTAAGCCACAGTCAACACTCAAGTTAACCACTGATCAAAACCCTAATTGACTCAACTGAGCCCTAACTGAAGTCGAAGTGCAATAAATGACTGAGTCTAACTGAAAGTAGCTCAGACACATGTCACTTCAAGCCAACCAACAAGTGGTAGCACATCAATGACTCCAATGAACCCCGATGACGTTAACCAAATATGGAAAATGTGATTTGGCCATTGTGACCCAATGAAAATTTTAGGACATTACAAATACTCCCTTCCCAATATTGCTTGTACTCAAGCAATTTCAAACATGGTTGTTGAAGAACCTACTTTCTGTATGATTCTTTGAAGTTGCCACTGAGCTTCCCACCTTGAGTCTTTGAGATTCCATGAAGATTTCAAAGAGGAACCACCATGCTTTATGCTAAACTACTCTGATTAACATCACCTTATTAAGTGGGGAATTCGTCTCCCATACTGCTTATTTCCCAAAGAATTTGAAATCAATAGGACTAAAAACTATCCTAGGGTCCCATTGCTTGCATTGCACTCCAACAATTAAGAGTTCTCTCCAACCCATACCATTTGGAAAGAGAATTCTTGGATCCCATTTTCTTGTATGCATTCTTCCAAACATCATGAGTGCATAATATATATCATAAAAGTATATAACAACATAATAAAAATGTACATCAAGGAGGTGCCTCACCAACAAAACATGAAAGTGCTTATACCTCCCAGTGAGTAGACTACCATTTTCCAATTACAAACATGCTTCAAGTGACCAATCAAATCTGCTCCAATGACATAGGTGAGTATCCCATGTCCTATAATTCTGCTCCAAAAGGAAGTGATATGCATCAAAATATTCAGCCATGTATTCTTTCATCCAACAAGTGAATGAAGAATCCCCACTCAAATTTGAACCAAATAGTGAGCAACAGAAACAAGGAGACTTCAAATGACTCAAAGAAGTCTTACCCATACATCCATGAATGAGTGAATCATAAAGATATAACAATGTATGTTTCTGGTAACAAAACGTTTCTCCTATTATAAGTCTATTCACCCTAGCATTGGATGAAGTTCCTCCAACATCAAATGAACAAAGTGTTGAGCAGTTAAAAACATGAGTTTTCAAGTGAATCAAATGCATATCATAAGTGCATCCATGTAGATGTGCATCATCAGAAAGTAACAAGGAATGCTTCTGCAAATGTGAATAATAATGTTCTCCAAATGATATGTAATGTGCATCAATATAATCATCCATGTGTTCTTTTGTCCAATAAGTGAATGGAGAACCTCCACCAAAATCTGAACAAAATAAGGAGCAAGGAAAACATGAAGACTTCAAGTGGCTCAAAGAAGTCTCATCAATACACTCATGAATCTGTATATCATCATGTAACATCAGAGGATGTTGTTTCCAATAATAATTTTCTTCAATCATATAAATCTTCACCCAAGTGTGGGATGAAGTTCCTCCAACTTCAAATAGACTAGGAAAGGAGCAAGGAAAATCATGAGTTTCCAAGTGACTCAAGTGAACATCATAGGTGCACCCATGTAGATGTGTATAATCATAATGTAAACAAGGATGCTGCTGAAAATGTAAATAATATGGTGCTCTAATAATTCCATCATCAAAAGGATAAATAGAATGCCCATTATCTTCATGTGGTACCATCAAAAAGAAACCTTTCACCCATACTTCATTAGGATGATTGCTGCAAAATTTAGAAGTGTAGGATGTAGGAGAAAGAACCAACTCACCCAAATGATCAGTAAGTGCAAAATTGTCATAATCTGAAGGATCCATAGGGGTAGGATTATTCAGCTCCCTAAAAAATGCAAAAATTTCCTCATGGGTTGGTTCCAAGGTGGTGGAATTATGCACTTCTTCAAAAATTGTGTAACCATTTGCAAGAGGCAACTCAAGTTCCTTTTCCACCATTACTAGTGATTGGATCTCATCACTATCATCCTCAAGCACATCAAGAACCTGAAATTTTTCATGTTTTAAATGATCCATCATGTCATGAGAATCCTCCAAGCAATCTACTCTATGAAAATCTGAAACATCGGAGGAAAAACAAGTGTCTTGCAACTTTTCAAGAAGTTGCTCATTTTGAATTGTGAGCTTATCGATAACTTCATTATTCTTCAAGTAGGATAAATGTAACCATTCACTAAGCTCAATGACATTTTTTCTATCAAAAATCAAAGACATGAAATTACCTTTGATGTTGCACATTGCTCTTTGAATCTTCTCCATGTCTTCAAGGAAGGATGCGTCCTCAAGGAAGTAGCTCTCCAACAAGAATTTGATACCAATGCTTGAGTGTCATGGAGTATTATAATGGCCTTTTGGATCTTCTTTTCATTCATATTTAAGGACCCTTCAAGAAAATGAGGATCCTTCAAATTAACCTCCTCATATTCTCCCTTCTTGCTTGGACCAACTTCATGAAGCTCAAGTGGTGATGGGGAAATTGATCTTGTTTCTTCTTCAACTGCTACAAGGTCTTCATTTTCATGTTTAATGGAAGCTTGGATTGCAGCAACACTTTCAAAAGTTATCTCTATCTCACCAACATAGAGGTGTGAACACCCAACAGTAGGTACTCCTTCATAGTTCAAACATCCATCAGTACATGCCATTTGGTCGATATACATAGTAGAATTTGTTTCAGCATGATATTCAATAGTTTCAAGGTACTCTTCTTCCTTATCATGTGATGTTTCCTCATATTTTTCAGAGTCATTTGGGAGTTAATTTCTATCCTTTTCATGTACTACTTCTTCTACTTCACCTATTTCAGAACTAGGTGGTTCATGGGTCTCCTCTTTTTTCTCCTTTAAGCAAGCTGATGCATTTTCCCCCTTGGTTTTCTTAAAATCAATATATTTTTCCCAACTTTGGATAGCCAAAAATTAAAATCCTTTCACAATATTATTTTTCATGCACTCAAATATAGGCTCCATAATTTTTATAATCTCCTTACCATCATATGTGGTTCCCTTTTTATCCCTAGTCATAGTTTCCTAAAAAAAATTGCCTTCTTCTCCTACCTTTTTTTTTCCTTCAATAAAAGCACTTTTGGGTTTCAATATATAATGGTGGTACCTTAATTATTTTCCTCACAAATATCAGACCAAATAAAGTTCCAATATCATGCTCTGATACCACTATAATGTCCCATTTTAGGAAAATTTATTAAAATGCCCAATTTTCCATTTTTTCACAATTTTGGCTCTTGACTAGTTTTGGTGTCTTGGTCTCCAAATCAGCCCAATTGCTCCAAAATATTTAGAGAAGGTGTGTGAATGATATAATAACTTAATTATAATTTTTATGGGTTTATTATGGCCCTCAAAACACTTCTAAAAGTTTGTACTAAATTCTGAACAAGATGGATGATTTTACATGGCAATTTTGGGCTCAAATCCCCTGGGGTAAGTGGTAGAAATGTCTTCCAAAATGTGAATAAACCCAATAAAATTCTTAAATTGAAGAATCTGATGTGTATAATACATTATCAAATACTCATATGCATAACCAATCGAACTCCCATGGTTGTTATCACCTCATTCAATCAGATATAAAAAACTAGTTTTGGACCCTTAGGGAAACGAGATGTAGTTTGCTCCAAATGATATGAAATTCGAACCAATGGCCACAAATTATCAGTTATTGAACATGAAACCCATATTATACATTAATTAAATTTAATTCATACATCAATGGTTCACACATATATTTGATTCCATCAAGATTGCAAGAGTTTACAACAAGGTATTGGGGAAATGGCACTGTTTCTTCAATATTGGACAATAATACATGAGATATCTTAGCCTTTATACCTGAGAGATTTCTGAACTTAAATAACAGATAATTTACATTAGAATACAAAATAATTGAGAAAGATAAGCTCCCTCAAAGAGATTAATAGGTCACCAAGTGCGCCTCACTCCATAGAGCTGAAATATGGTGAGAAAACTTGAGATGAATGGAAGAACAAGATGATATTGAGATGTCCATGAATTTTATGTAGCTTGAACCTAAAAATAAGACTCCATTAAGGGTCCATGAAATACCTGAGTGGCCTTTCCAAACACCAACTAGGATGCGAATCTTTCACCCTCGAAATTGGCTTAAGCAAGAAAACTAGTCATCCACTAGGTCTCACAATTCACAAATGACAATTTCACAAATAGGAAAAAGCTTATTCTTATGGCTGATCCCTATATTTTATAAACATTATTTGTCTTCTAAGGTTCCAAATCCATCCATAAACCAAATCCAAGTCGAATTGGTGTGGCTTCTCATGCTATGCTATGTGGCCTCTCTCTTCACCTTCCCTCTTCTCCCAAATTTGAGTAGGAGCCTCTTGGCCTTCCCCAACTCCCAAATTCGACCTCTAAGATTCTCTATTAAGTCCTAAAATTTCAGTATGTCAGTATGTCAACCTTCAGATCTGACTTGTGTCATACTTGTCATAGAATCTCCATCATTGGTGTCATAAATGTAAGGGGAATTTAGCCAAGTGTCCATGAAACTCCCATTTGTCTCTTCCTCTCCCATGTAAGTTACAATTCATTCCAAATTTTACCTATTAAGTATATGGATAAGTATATTAACCTCATAATCCATCCCAAAACATTAAGCATCCCATAGATTCGAAATTACAAGAGGAGGTTGTCATTTAACATAGGAATTTTAGCTTGAGTGGGCCCCATAGTCTCCATGTGTCTCCATTCTCCATAGCCATTTAAATTTTCTCTTGTATTTATTTAATAAGATAAATTATTAAATATTTATCCTATTCTAATGTCTAAGCATCATTTATTATCCCCCTTATTCCAAATCTCAAAGCTTCCACTCCCAACCTAAGAAACTAGTGATTTTCCTCCTTGGCAATTATTTGAATTTTAGCATCCCTTTGACAACTTTCATGAATATGGAAAATGTGATTTTGCCATTGTGACCCAATGCAAAATTTGGGACATTACACCCTTCCTTTAACATCTCAGGTGAGACCTCATCCACTCTGCAGGTTTTGCTGGACGGGGTAAAACCCATCTGGGCCGATGCTCAGGGAGATCGCGGCGAGTCGAGTGTCGACAGAGGGGACCCCTGTCGACTGTCTTTCGTTGGTTGAGGGTTGAGCCAAAAAATGGTTCTGTTACTGAGACCTTGTTGATACTGAGAGGAGGGGATGTGGCATCCAACGTGACCAGAAATCCAAGATTGGTTTAACCAAAAGCTGCTAGAGTTTGCTGAAGCAGAAAATCAGAACCTGGGATTGACCACAGATAAATGGTTGGAGAACTACATACACGACAATCCTCAGGAGTAATTTTTCTGTGACTTTCCTATTATACTGTACGATTGGTTGGTGCAATTCACATGAAGAGGAATTTTCAAGGAGGAGAACCAACATCTTGGACACCTAAATTAATCAAGGAGCTACAACAAATTGACAATCGGGCATCACAGGCTGTTGAGGTCTGGTTGGATAGTATCCTGGAGGGATATATCACTGAATTTACCGTCGACACTACCAAATCCTATAGCGAGGCAGAATGGGAATTCTTCAACGGACCCATAGGTAGGTTCTTATTATCTTTACAATTGTCAATTAAAATGCTTGTTTGTGAGAAGGGAATAATTAAAATGCACCTAGAGTAGTAAAACTCTGGTGTGCGGAGGTGGTGGATGTCGTGACTAAAGGGGAGAGACAAATGGGAAGGTAAGGGGTAGATGGGTGCAATTTTCGACGAGATTGTGAAGGAATTCGAGGAAGAAAGGGGTTGTACAAGGGGAGGAGAAAGGTTTCGACAGGAGAAGAGGCATGGGATAGGGGAAGGTCCTGCTACGAGCGAAATGCAAAACCACGAAGGACAACCACATGGGATGAAGCGACCCTACAATGACAAAGAGGGCGACCAGACCCAGACTACACTCGGAGTAGCAGCAAGATAAAACCATGACAACACTGTGCCCATGCCTCCGCGCACCACTTCAAACTCAGGAAGAACCACGAATTATACATCAACTTGCCCGACGTGTCAACAGCAGTCTAGTAGTAGATCAACGTCTGTAGGAAGAAGGCAGAGGATGGCAAGAGATGACACTAAATTACCTTTGTTTCATGGGAACCGGACTGAAAATCCCGAGTAGTATTGGTTCCTCTACGAGGTAGTGTGGACAGTTCGACAGACCATCGATGATGATGTCAAGAAAGGCGAACTGGCGACTACCCTGCGGGGTCGTGCGCTAGATTGGTGCATGAAATTCATTCAGATTCCTATGGGCACACCTGGAAAAATATTGTACAACGTCCGATAGGGACTAATCGATGAATTCCAGAAGCCTATGTCCGAGGCTCAATATATTACTAAATTGAAAGAGATCAAGTAGTTTCCTAATGAGATTGTGTGGGACTTCTACCAGAGGTTCAAGACATTGATGGCACGAGTCAGCTTTGAGATGAGTGATGTCCAGCATAAAGAGTGGTTTATTGTAGGCCTGGTACTTCATATCCAATAGCCACAGATGCATTCGAAGATCACAACACAGAGTGAGGCTCTGGAGATTGCGATGAAATTGGAAGCTTCACCGGTTGGAGAGAGTGCAGTTGGCATGAATCAAATCCAAGCACAGCTGGAAAATCTAACAATCTAGTTACAAGACATCAAGAAGGCGAAGGAATATTGTGACGATATTTGGTGTACGTCACGCAGACGGGCAAACCAAGAACAATTGCCCCAATTTCCGAAATTATCTAGTTTTAGGAGTGCCAAATCCATTAAGTTGCGGCAACGTACCATGGTGTTGCATATGTCAATTTTACACGCATCGGCACAAGGAGTGTAGCTACATGCAAAAAATGGTGTCAAAACCAACCAATCTATATTGTTCTTTTTCTAAATCGATGGGACATGAAGACAAAGACTGTCAGGAATACGATCTGCTACAGGAGAGAGCATATGATTCATACTTTGTGAAGGGCGAAGACCCTCACACCATACAACATCCATAGATGCATCCTCATATAGTAAATTATCGAACATAGTATATGTCCTCACCACCGATGCAAATTATACCATCCCATCCGCAACCATAGTTCACACGACAACCACAATTTTCACCACAGCCGCAGTAAAATCAAATGACTATGGCCCAGCAACAACTGCAGTATGTTCAAGCTACCCAGTATGTTCAACAGCAGCCAAATCCCATGTCGCAACAGATGGCTCAGCCACAGTACCAACCACAAGGAAGATTCCGAGGAAGAGGAGGAGGCTTCAGACGAGGAGGAGGACAGGGTTGCAAATCAGTCTAGTGCTACGATTGTGGGGTATTTGGGAACTATCAGATGGATTTCCAACACTTGCAATGCTCCTATACATATTGAATTATGATTGATCACATGGTCGAAAACTACCCACAACTAATCGCGAGATGGAAGGCTGGGAACGTTCCTCAGTTGTAGAACACAAATCAGGTCCAGACTCAGAATCAGTTGGAAAACTAGAACCAGTTGCAACCACAGAATCAAGTTCCAATCCAAAATCAAACTGTGAACCAACCAATGAACCCCCCACTAAACCAGAATCTGCTGCTAACTCAGAATCTCCCAATGAACCAAAATCAAGGACCAACGGTAGCAACGATCTCAGCAGAGACTAGAACAATAGATGTTGATGTTACCATTGTCACCCGAGTGTGAGCCACAACAGGAGGAGATGGGCCTCACCCACATATTCAATTGGATCGACATAAGAAACTATTCAATATCGCAATGGAAAAGGAGACATTTCTTGGAGCACGGGATACAATTGGAAGAACTCTTAGTAAGTAACCTGTCTATGAAATGCCTCCCACTTTTGATTCTACACTAGAGGCAGGACCATCACGACAACATGGTACCTTGCAGCAATTCTTTGAGATTTTTCTATCGCTAGCAAAATTCCTAGATGCTTTGGTTGAGATTGAAAATTTGTTACATCACTCAGGAAAGGAGTCCACGGTGAACTCTTTACATAAGAAAAATATAGGCAAGGAGATGCATATGAATATTCAGATTGGAGACTATGAAGTCGACTCGGTCATTTTGGATCTAGGGTCGAACGTAAATATCTTAACAAAGCAAACATGGGAAAATACGGGGAAGCTGACATTGGGATGGTCCCTACTACAGCTGCAACTATCTAATCAGGCGAAGGTGCGACCAATTGGACGGGTTTCTAACCTGGTCATAGATGTTGAATGTATGAGGACTCGTGTTGATTTTGACCTAATAGAGGTTGTTAATGGTGAAGGATCCTACCCCACTTTGCTAGTGGTTGGATGGGCCAATGATAGCATGACAGTCATTAACTTCAAGAAGAGGATGATGACTTTCAAGAACCAAGATATTTGGGTAATCGTGCCTATGGATCTTGATGAAGGTCGGCGATACATTGAACCAGTAAAAGATTAAGTTGTCAGGGGGTGGGATCATGCCTAAAATATCTCTGAAGATTATATTCACCCCACAACCGACGGAGAACTTGGTTGGCGCAGCACTACTTCTGCGACTTTTGATTATGAGGATGTGCTGGAAAATTGAAAAAATTGCATGCATGGGGTGTCCTTTAGAAAGTGTGGATTAATCATGCATTCCTTATTCCATGTTGTGACTAAGATTGTGGAATTACATGTGTATGAAGGGTTTCCTGAAATTTCTGCATTCTTAATGGACTTTGAAGAAAAGGTCTCAGAACCACAGTGACTGCTGGAACTAGAGGAAGCACTGAAGGCTACTCCAGCGCGCTAGTGGGAAACTCACAAAAAGACAATTACTAGATGGGTCCGGTGTCAACGCTTGATGAGAGTTTGCTTCGACAATGTAGAGGCATACCATGCTGGGAGGTATGATAGAAAAAATGACCCTAGCAGTCATTTGAAGGAATGTGAAACATTGTGGGCATTGCAACCAAAGGATAAAAGGGTCCATGCCTTTGTTCAGACCCTAGACGAAATTCCAAGGTCATGGTACATATCAGCAGAGCTGCACAGAGAAATAAATACTTGGGAGGAGCTCACTGTTTGCTTTGTGCAGACCTTTATTTTCATAGATACCAATCCAGATGTCGACAATGCACTACAGATCATCCGGGATGTGGTATTGAAGGTGGTTCTAGTTGCATATCCAGTCGATTCACATGCACACTGTCATTTGTAGTCCATGATGGAATGTTACAATGTGTCTGGTGAACCTAAAGATGATGATGAGATGCGGAACATTAATATTCCTGAGACAGAAGGAAGTAGGGATGTTGCAGCGCCAGATCACGGGGCCTTCACTTTTGACCAATATCCTATCACGTTAGTTCGTATTGTGGGTTTTAATATTATCAAAAATTGAACCAATATATTGTATGTATTAGGGGGGATGAGGGGTTTAAGGTGGGGGTGGGTAGGGTGGTTTATAAGGATTGAGGTATAAAAAGGGCTGGGGAGGAGGTTTTAAGTATTGGGAGGGGGTTTCAACAAAAAGAGTTTGGGTCAATATCTCTGGAAATTAAGCATATTCTTTAATATCCCATGATCACACGTGCTATGTGAGAGGTTCACTAAGTGAAGTTCCCATGTGCCAGATTTACCAACTGATCCCGTGAGTCAACCTTTTAAGATTAGAAAGGTTAACATTGGGACAGAAGAGAACCCAAAGTTTTCCAGTGTTGGGGACTATTTGGATGAGGAGACCATGGAAAGAATCACGGACCTACTACATGAGTTTCAAGATATCTTTTCGACTAAGTTATCAGATATGAAGGGGATACTGGGCGATCTTGGAGAGATGAAGATCCCGGTAAAACCAGATTTGAAACCAGTGCGATAGAGATCGTATCGCTTAAATACATGGTACAAAGAAAGAGTCAAGGCTAAACTCGAACGGATGCTTGAGTATGGAATTATTCAGATAGTAGAAGAGTCATAATGGATCAGTCGCATGGTGGTCCAAGATAAGAAAACATGTGAAGTTCGGATCTGTGTCGATTTATAGAAGTTGAATGATTCTTGTCTGCATGGCCCATTTCTGACCCTGTTCACAAATGAATTTCTTGAAGGAGTAGGTGGTCAGGAAATGTATTCCTTTATAGATGGATTTCCCAGTTATCACTAGATCAAAATCGTGAAGGAAGATCAACATAAGACAACATTTGTTACAGATTGGGGTTGCTTCCAATATAAGTGATTCCTTTTGAGCTGAAGATTGCGCCTGCAATATTTTCCCTAGTTGTTGTCGCAGTGTTTAAATATTTCATTCAGAAGTTCTTACAAGTATACATGGATGATTGGATAGTGTACAACCTAATCAAATATCATTTGGATAACCTTCAACTAATGCTAGAAAGGTGCCGACAACATTAGATCATGCTAAACTCTAAAAAGTGCATTTTTTGTGCAGGATTCAGGATACCTGTTGGGACAGATCATGTGCAAGAAAGGATTACTGGTTGATCCTGCAAATATAGCACTCATCTTGAGTTTTCCACCACCAACCAATGTAAATATTATTCAGGAAACACTAGGACACAAAGGGTACTATCACAAATTCATTAGAGGCTATGTTGTGATCACTACTCCCATGGAAAAACTGTTCAAAAAATATGTATTTAATTGGAGTCCCGAATGTTAGTTGACATGCTGAAGGCCAATATGGCTTTAGTACCAATACTTGTATTTCCATACTGCAACAAAGAATTCCATGTGCATGTTGATGCATCTTCTATTGCGCTTGGAGTAGTGCTTGCGTAGCTAGGAGAAGGAGATCTGGATCACCCAATTTCTTTCACCAGTCGGAAGTTGTCATTCACGGAGAAGAACTACATGACCACCGAGTGTGAGGGTCTGGCAATGGTCTATGCACTGCAGAAATTCCGGCACTACCTATTAGGAGGCCACTTTAATATGTTTACCGACCATTTGGCGCTGAAGTATCTGGTCAACAAGCCTATGTTGGGGGGGAATATATTCCACTGGCTACTTCTCTTCCAGGAGTTTTATTTTGAAATTATTTTCAATCCGGGTCGCTTGAACGCTAGCCCTGATCACTTGTCCAGAATCGAGACCGGAGAAGAACCTACCAATATTGAAGAAGGACTACTCGATGCACAGCTATTCCGGGTCGACATGGCTTATGACCACTATGCTCCTATACTTCATCTTTTGGAAACTAGGGTGGCCCTAGAATAACTTTCCAAAAGTCAATAGAAACAGTTGATAGTTAAATCTTCTGATTACTAGTTGATTCTTGGACACCTGTATAAAATGGGACCAGATGAAATATTGCGACGATGTGTCCTACCACATGAGCAGGAGTAGATTTTGGAAGAAGCGCATGCAGGCGTTGCTGGTGGACACCACGAGGGTCGGGATACTACCAGAAAATTGCTTCGGGCAGGGTTATGGTGGCCCACTGTACATAACAATGCAGCAGACTATGCGTGGAGCTGTCAATGCACGGGGAGACCATCGCAGTGAGATGAGATGCCACTAGTACCGTAGGTGACTTTCAAACCTTTTGAGAAGTGGGATGTATACTTTGTGGATCCAATCAACCCACTCGAAAAAAATAATTGGTGCTCGGTACATAATCACAGCAACAGACTACCTGACAAGATGGGTGGAGGCTACCCCAGTTGTGGACTGCACTGCTGCAACATTAACAAGATTTCTATTTGATAACATTGTGATGCGGTTTGGATGTCCAAGAGTATTCATGAGCGACTATGGCAGCCATTTTATCAATCACACAGTACGAGCATTAATGGAGGAACTCTAGATACAGCACAAGAAAAGTACACCATATCATCCACAAGAAAACAAGACCGTAGAAGCCTTCAACAAAATCTTGGAGCATGCGCTTACAAAGGTATGTAATTTTAATTGAGATGATTGGGATTTGAATATTTCAGTTGTGCTATGGGTGTATCGCACCACTTTCAAGAGATTGACGAGGCAAACACTGTTCAAATTAGTATATGGGAAAGAGGCATTCATGCCTATGGAGTACATCATCCCCAGTCTGTGCATTGCCGCCATGACAGGAACGGATGATGAAGTCGCGCTAGAAGAGCACGCAACACAGTTAATATATCTTGATGAAGGCCATTTTATTGTAGGATTCCATCAACAAGTCAAGAAGGATCAACAGAAGGTGTGGCATGATCGCCATATAAAAAAAATAGTTACAGCAAGGGGATTTAGTGTTGCTCTATGACAGCAAGTTCTTGAAGCATCCAGGTAAGTTACAGTTGCACTGGTTAGGACCCCATCTTGTTAACTCTATTACCTTTGGGGGCGTAGTTCAATTACAACAACTCAATGGGGTGGTGCTGCCAAAACTTGTGAATGGAAGCTACTTGAAGCCCTATTGGACGAAGAAAGAACCACACAATGCCTGAGGCACTGCGCAATGAAAAAAGAGAGAGAGAAAAGATATATGATAGATAGAAAATGGTAGAGCATGCCAAAAGGAAGGGGCTACAGAAGAATAGGGGGTAGTAGCATAGTTCAGTACCCAGACCGCAACAGACGCAGCGATGCGATTGAAGTCAAATCAGCAATAAATACATACAGTTAAGAGCAGGGAACCAACAACGTTCGTTGAAGCGATGTGTATTTATGGACGATCCGATCGTTAGAGGATAATATCGATGGGTGCAAAACCTCGACGTCTAACAAAAAATCGGAAGTATTAGCCAAAAATGACACCACTACCAGCAGGAATGACGTGTACCGTTGACATTGTCCCTGCATTGATAAAGATGAAGTATGAGGACCATGATTTGTTGTTGTGGAAGGATGTAGCGGACGAGCACTATGAGTCACTGCCCTCGGTCATAGGAGCGCCCATAGAGAGCATTCCACAGCCATGGGAACAAGGTCTGAACGAATCCGAGTTGTTAGGGCTTATCAACATGCCACATTTTGGGCAGTTAAACGAAGAAAATGTGTGCGTCAAACAACTATTGGCATGTTTTCATGAAGGAATGCTATGGTTGGACACACCAATCGTGATTATGGTGTACTTGATCTCGGAGATCACACGGTTGCCAAAGGATGGGGCAGACCCATCATAATACTTCAGAGGAAAAGATAATGATAAGAGGCTTGCTGCACGGTTGAAAGAGAGGTGTGACTTGCAGCGCGTCGATAGAGCTTATCGCATCGACATTATTAATGAGAGGGTCGTTCATATTGGCGCATGGATTTTGGCAAGTAAAATTGTAATTCAGTGCAATTTGGGGGTGATTGCATGCGCGCAGCAGTGTGCAAAGGGAGTCCAAATGAACTGGGCCCTCTTTTTGTCAAATCGGTTGACAGAGGATGCAATCGCAGTCGAGGCCGAGGAGCGGCACTTTACTTACAGTTGGTTAGTGATCTTGATCGTGTTAGTGGCTAGGATGGAGCCAGAAGACTACCAACCCATGGATGTAGAGGTTGTTAAAGTATGCAAAGGCGCTTGATACCAGAATTGATGGTGGGTAGAAGAGGCTAGTCAGCAAGTGGATTTGGTGATCTGATTTTGGGTCTACTGGGAGGCATTACAAGAAGAATCTATCAAAATTCCATAGCTATTAGACACAACAGTGGTCAAGTATCAGTGGATTATGTGGTTTGCCATTGGGAAACACACAACTCAAATCCAGGCTCATCGCGAACCTAACAAGCAATGGGCTTCCAATGGCGTATAAGGTGATAGATGAAGACTTGGATGCAACAGTTTAGGATTGGCTGGCGGAATGGTGCGAACCAGTAAGTGTTGAGGAATTATCGACAGGACCACCCACAGATGCACCAGAGGAGCCAAACAGTAGGGTCACCACGACTCTGATGGCGAATCCTGCATAGAAACCCCTATCGAGGTAGAGGCACAACGTATATTTAAAGAGATCAGGATGAAGTGGAAAATGGACCAGGATGCCAATAGTAGTACCAGATTTGCGTTGAAGCACAATTACAATGGCTTATTAAGGTGGTCATGGACTCATCTGACATTGCCGCAAAAGAAATGCGGAGGTTTGCTCAAGAAGGTTTTGTCGAGGTAGGCATAAAGATATATTCTATATATAATGTTGTAGTAAGAAGAGAACCAGAAAGTGTAGTTGTGTAGGAATTCACGTCAATTAGCACTGACCCACAGGCCAGGAACGTTCAGTTTCCCTCGACTGCAATTGACGCTGGACAAGAGGATATCAAATCCTCACTCCAGTAGTTACAGAGCATCGCCTTAGATGTTAACAAACTATCAGCATAGATGCTCATACATATGTAGTAGGTCGCCAACCAGGAGTTGAATGATAGACAGAAGGAGATCAACGGCTGGTATCTGGGGATGCAAGCTAAAGATGAGAAACTAAGGAAGGAAGTAGAGGACTTGCGACAGGTAAAGGATCATCTCGCAGCAGAAAGAGCGCAAGAGATCGCAGCATTGAAGACGGCACAGAACGAACTAAAGAGGAAGGCTTCTTAGGAGATTAATGAATTGAAAAAAGAAACTAAGCGCCTTATTATTAAGAAGTCATAGCTGATCACCGGTCAGGGGCAGGTAGAAGAGGCCATTACAAATTCCTGCAAGTACATCCATGAAAGAACAGCAGAAATGGATGCAGTTTCCAAGGCCAAGCGACTTGGAGAAGTTATTGCACAGCTCCAGTTGGACAACAGCCTGTTAAATGCCATGGTTTACCTAGAGACACCACCAGAGCAGGTTGCAAAGAGGAAGAATGCCATCGAAGAGATTGCGGGACAATTTGACAACATGGAGCAATATGCAAAGAAGATCATGAAAGCAACGACACAATTTTGGTGCAGTGTTGTTCACGATGAGCAGCTCGCTCACCAAGAAATTGCAGGAATCCGAGACCCAGTTGGTAACATTGAAGATGACGTTAAGGAAAATTCCACCAATTTTGTCGATCACACGTTCTATAGAACTAAAGGAGCTCCAGCAGCGGGTTGTGAAGGCACAGGAGCGACAATGGAAATGCAGTGACCAGCTCGATGAGTTCCAGGATATTGGCGCACAACTATTAGGAAAAGCATTTGTAGAGCTACAGGCTATGCAGAATGGAAAGAAATAGGTCAATGCCAAGATGGTGGAGCACCTATTGAAGCAGGATCACCTCGCATGTCAGGATGTTGCTAAGAAAGTCAAAGCGCAAGTTACAGAAATTTCTCAGCAATACAAAAACTTCAAGATTAAAATCAATGAGTACACTAAGTCTACCTGACGTGGCTCGAAGACGAGCCACAAGACTCTGTTGGGGGCCTGTTGGAAAGGGGTTGGGGTAAGTTGTGCATCATCATGGATGTTGCACAAGCATAGAAGACATCGCGCAAGACAAAGATAGCATGATAGGTGGAAGATAGACCAATTTTGATTATTTTGTGTCACTTTTTGTACTTGTTGACCATTTTTTGTGGATATTGGTCATTAGTCAGTTAAACCAGTTAGGAGTTAGTTAGAAGTGGACCATGAATGTAAAGGCGCAATCCTATATATAGAAAAAATAAGTGTGAACGAGATACAGATTGATAGGGGGATCAGTCCATGCATAAAGAAAACAAGTTGTTATCTGTCTGAGATTAATTGTTATCTGCTTTTGATCTGTGGGTGATTGTGCATAAGTAATATGATAAGACAGATGTTGAGCTGAATCGTTGTTGTCTTCTTTTATATTTTTCTGTCTTTCTGTTCCTGCAAACTCGATGACTAATGCTAAGTGAATCTGAAATATGGCTCTATGATGCGATGTTTACTATTTCTTAATGTTGTTATCTTTTTAGATCTGTTCCCACACGGGTAGATATGTTCTAGTTATGAATGAATGATGTGCAATGATGAATGGTTTTGTTAAAGAAGTTGATATGATATGGTTATTGAATTGATGAACTCTACATGCCCTAACACTCTTCTATACTGCGAAAACTTGGTTTTGTCGGCCCTCCCTTGAACATCTCGGTGAGACCTCATCCACTCTGCTGGTGTTGTTGGACGGGATAAAACCTGTCTAGGCCGATGGTCAAGGAGATCGTGGCGAGTCGAGTTTTGAAAGAGGGGACCCCTCTCGACTGGATTTTGTTGGTTGAGGGTTGAGCCAACACCATCCTCCCATCCCAACTTTTCAAATCTTCGTGTATGGGTTTGTTGGGTATATGTTATATTAATTGCATGTGTGTGTGGAGGGGAGGTATACATGTCAACGTTGCTTCTGACGATCCCTATTCGCACCTTCATAGAAACAGTAGTTAGGTTGTTTTTGGCTATTTTGGGGAATTTTCTAAAAATATGTAACTTAATCCTGGTTAAGGAATTGGAGTCTATTTTTTAATCTGGGTTAACGGATTATGGTATTGGATGTTGTTGAATACCTATATTTTGTATTGTGAGGGAATTCATAATGATAATGAGAAAATAGGAGGTGAGGCTCCAAGGTTTGTTGGTTTTCCCGATTAAGGGTTTCCAAGGTAAATCTTTGTGTTTATGTGTGAATGCTATGATGTAATCTCTATTTTGCATAAAAGAATTTGTATTCTTTTCTTCTCTGCACAGTTTTAAAACTTACATGTGGTATCAGAGTTTGATTATTAACATTAGGGGGATGTCTTTGTTGTTGAGGGTTCGACGCGGTTGATAGATCTTGGGTCTGTGATAAACTTGGGTTATGTGGGAGGTTTGTAGTGTTGATTTGTGCATTCAAAGAGAATGGTGAGTAGTTCGAGAATTGAGATCGAGATATTTAATAGCCAAAATTTTGAGCTATGGAAGCTCAAAATTGAGGATCTTCTTGTAGATCGGTAACAGTAGATTGATGTGGATTCGGGTACGAAACCCACTACAACGTCACAGTATTATTGGGATAAATTAGAAATAAGGGTGAGGAGTACAATATGATTGTGCTTATCTAACTCCATGTTGTTGAACGTATCTAGTGAATATAGTGTAGTAAATATTTGGGAGAAACTAGGGAGTTTGTATCAATCAAAATCCCTTATGAACAAGTTGTTTCTGCAAAAGAAACTATTTCGCCTCAGAATGGTTGAAAATGACATTGTAACAGAGCACCTGAATGTCTACAATACTCTGGTAAGTTAGATAACCTCTATTGGCATTAAAAAAGCTAAAGAAGATAAATGTATTACATTATTGTGTTCTTTTTCAGATTCTTGGGACAACCTAATTGTTGCAATAGGTAGTGTTATCCAAACGACCTTAAAATTTGATGAAATATTATCATCCCTACTATCAAAAGAGATGAGGCGGAAAAACATGGATAATCATAGCCTGGATAATTTGTCTGTGAGAGGTCGCCCCCATGAGAGAAACAAAAATAAAGGATATGGGTGGGATCTAAATATAAGGGTATATCTAAATCCCTAGGAAAAGGAATAAGGAAGTGCTGAAAATGTGGTAAAGTTGGGAACTACAAAAAGGATTGCAGATCTAAGAATGTTCAGAAAGAAAAGGGATATGAGGATACCCCTTCCACAGAGGTGAACACCTCCTTAGAAGAAGTAGGGGATGTGTACCTAGATTCCACAGGTAATCATTCAGAATGTGATATATGATTGATTGACTCAAGTGCATCATGTCATATGACCCCTCATAGGGAGTGGTTTGTGAATATGAAAAGTACAATGGAGAAGATGTGTACATGGGAGATGATTCACCAGTCAATATCATTGGACGTGGTAGAGTCAAGCTAAAAATGAAGGATGGAAGGATTAGAACTCTACCTAGAGTGCTACATATTTTGAATCTAGCAAGAAACTTGGTATCCGTCAGAAAGATGGATGTTGCAGGTGTAAAGACTATGTGTGGAGATGGTGGTTGCAAAATGGTTTGAGGATCAATGATGATTGATGAGGGGATTTATGTATGGAACTCTATACAAACTATTGGGAAGAACCATCATTGATGAATGTAATATTTTGTTGTGCTTGAGGAAGGAGGTAAAGATGACAGAACCCTGACTGCATCAAGAGGAAAGACAATGCTATGGCATTAAAGATTGGGGCATATCGGAGTAAAGGGACTTCGACCATTACAAGGTAAAGGTATGGTTGAAGGTACGACTAAATGCACTCTGGATTTTGATTTCTATGAAAATTGCATATATGGAAATCAAAATCGAGTAAGATTTGCGTTTGGTGCTACAAGAGCAAAGGGAATTCTAAAATTAATACATAGTGACATGTTTGGACATGTTCATGTTCCATCATTAGGAAAATATGTGTATTATGTTTCATTTGTAGATGATTTATCAATAAATACATGGATCTATTTCCTTCGAAAGAAATCTGAAGTTTTTGCTAAGTTTAAAGAATTTAAGGCTCTTGTAGAAAATCAATTAGAAAATAAAATAAAGGTGTTGAGGACAGATAATGGTAAAGAGTTTTGTGGGAATGAATTCGACGATTTCTATAAGAAGTGTTGCATAGAAAGGCAGAATACTACTCCATACATACCTCAACAGAATGGAGTTGTTGAGAGGATGAATAGGACGTTGATGGAAAAGGCAAGGAGCATGCTAAGTAGTGTTGGGATAGGACAAGAAGTATGGGTAAAAGCAGTGGAGACAGCATGTTACTTGGTAAATCAATCACCCAAATTAGCATTGATTGACCAAACTCCACAAGAGGTATGGACTGCTAAGAAACCATCTATTAAGAATCTGAAAGTTTTTGGTTGTGATGCTTATGTACCTGTTCCAAAGGGGAAAATGAGCAAGTTGGATAACAAAGCCAAGAAGTGTATCTTTATTGGCTATAAAGATGGTATGAAATGTTATAAGGTTTGGAATCTTGTAACTAAGAATACTTTTTACAGTCAAGATGTTGTGTTAGGAGAGGTCAAAGAAGTCCCCAGACAGGAAGTGAATCCAATGGAAAAGGAACCAAAGAAAATAGAGTTTGAGTTAGAAGGTGAAGAATTTGACTCAATAGAAGAAGTTGTATCAGAAGAAGAAGAAGAACCTCATACCCCAGTTTTGAGGAGATCATCTTGAAAAAAGAAGGAAACCAAAAAGGTATTCCCCTCCTGATTTTCGCTCTCATTTTTCTTTGTATATTACTAATGATGATCCTATAAATGTGAAGGAAGTTGTTGATTCAAAGGATAGAGATATCTGGAAAAAGGCCATGTTGGAAGAAATGGATGCCTTGGACAAAAATGAAGCTTGGAATCTATTCCAGTTACCAGTTGGAAGAAAATCCGTTGGGAGCAAATGGTTGTTTAAAAAGAAGTTGAATGCAGAACAAAATGTGGATAAATACAAAGACCGCTTAGTAGAAAATGGATATTCTCAAGTAGAGGGAATTGATTTTGGTGAAATATTTTCTCGAGTTGCAAAATTAACTTCTATTAGATTTATTGTTTGTATTGTGGTTTCTTTTGATCTTGAAGTAGAGCCGATGGATCTGAAGACGACGTTCTTACATGGGGATCTGGAAGAAGACATATACATGAAACAACTAGAAGGGTTCATAGCAAAAGGAAATAAAGAGTTAGTATGTAAACTAAAGAATTCCCTTTATGGTCTAAAGCAATCTCCAAGGATGTGGTACCAAAAGTTTGACACATACATACATGGATTGGGGTTTGTGAGAAGCAAAGTTGATCACTGTGTATACTCCAAATAGAGTCGTGATCACTTCATTAACATAGTATTGTATGTTGATGAAATGTGGTTGATTGGAAACAACAAATATGTTATAAAGGAGGTGAAGTCTCAATTTTCCTCCAAATTTGATATGAAAGATACCAGTGCTGCAAACTTCATTATGGGAATGGAGATAAGAAGAGATTGTGCACACAAGATGATCAGTTTAAATCAAAGAAAATATGTTGATATGGTACTACAGAGATTTAACATGCATGAAAGTAAGCCAGTCAAGGTTCATTTTCCTGTAAGTGTAAAGTTATCTGTAGAGCAGTGTATTAATACACAGCAAGAAGAAGAAGACATGTCACGAGTTCCATATGCTAGTGCAGATGGTAGTTTGATGTATGAATTGGTCTATACCAGACCAGACATTTCTCATGCAGTGGGATTTTTGAGAAAATATATGTCAAAACCAGGAAATGAGCATTGGACAGCTGCAAAGAGGATCTTTAGATATTTGAGTGGCACCACAAATTATGCAATCTGCTACCAAGGAAGACCTAGACCATATAGAGTAATAAATGTACATGGATTTGTTGATGCAAACTTGGGGCAGCAGGGTCTGTCAAAAGTATGTAGTGTGGTTACTCGTTGGATGCAAAATTTAATTCCGCTTCCAACGAGTCCTCACGCTCGAAATTTGAGTAAACATTCATGGAGATATGTTGAAAATACAAACAAAAGAAGTATTTTTTTGTTATGATAAATATGTTAAGTCAACCATTATGGTTGACTCATTTTATTGAAATGCTATTGGTTCTTGAATTCCAACTCACAAGAATTTATTGTTGGATCGTTTTCTTATAAGGCCCATTTTAGACCCCAAATTTCCTCTAATGCATATTGTATTTTTCCATCAAGGATGAACTCACATTATTTTTATGATCCCATCAGTGCTTTGATGGATGAAGTTTGTAAAAATCAGTTCCATCCTTGGTATGATTTTATTCCACATTGTTTGTAACTATCTTTGAATATCAAGAAACAAGTTAGAGTGGATTTGATTTTTATTCACTTTACTTCCAAACCATCTCTGACTTGTATTATTAATTGTAAAGCAAGATCAATTGATTTGTTCAGCAAGTTGTTGCATTGGATTTATGATTTTACTTAACACTTGTTTGATTGGTTAGAGTAGGGTAGGTAGGACTGGATAAGCTCATTTGAGCAGTAGGTTGAGTCTTTTCTTCTTCTTTTTCTATGCGATTCTTTAGTCTTTTGAGTCTGGCCCTCTACCTGGTTCGAGTGTGTCTTTCAATAAAATTTGTAATTGTTTTACAGTTCTTAGATTTGATTTATGATTTCATCATTTTATTTCCATCCTTTACTTCCAGTATTTATTTTCATTATTAATTTTTCTCATGCATGTTTCTCTAGTATTCTCTACTTACATGTTCGTAGGAACATGTACACTTGAAGATTAAGAAGAAAACTGAAGCGTTGGATATTTGTTGAAGAGATGGTGCTGCAAACCAGATATTTTTGAGGTTCTCAAGCATTCTCTCCCTTAGAGCACCTGTCCCAGTTGGAGCAAGATGTTATCACATATATTGTAGCTGGGTTATTATGATGCAACATACAGAATTTCCCTTTATTCTCTGAGCCAGAGATATTAATGAGATACAACATGGATCATCATCACATCACGATCCATTCCGAGCCTTCTTTCAGTAGCAGATGCAGAGTATTTCCTTTCCATGACTGATATCTCATTATCCTTTGATATGACTTCAGTGGTGACTTAGTTCATTCAAGCAGAACAACAGAGATGGTACAAGTTCATAGATGGGAATATCAGTTAGAGACATGTATATGATGAGATTATGTATATTTCTTCTTGGTAGGATTGTGCTCTTTTATGTATACTAACACCTTTGACTTGTTATGGTGTGATGATTATGGTGACCTATGATTATATTATATGTTCAACTAATGATTAACTTGTGTTGAGAATGATTAGAGAATCTGATGTTGAAGAACATTGCATATGCCATGCTTTACACAAATTTTAAACTTTAGTGTTGTGTTGGTTCCATGTATCATTTGTCTCCACCCATACAACTTCATCCATGACTGACTTTTCCCATAAATTATGACTGATTAAGACTTATGAGATTGAATATCATCTTCCCCACTTTGACCCCTATGCATGATTGGTCCCATGTTGTTTTGAGTCTCGAATCTTATTTGTGCAACAAAACTTGTCGACGACTTGATCCTTCTAGGCCAGGAGAACCCGCTAATGTTGGTTCCTGAGCTTAGGCGAGTTAGGTATTGAAGTCTTGACCTCTATAGTCCGTTGCCTCGATGTTTGGTCTTGACTATGGATATTCCCCCCTCGTTTCCCAAAGAGTGTCATCTCAAAATTGAAGCAATATGTCTACCATCATTACATGCATTATGTGTTATATACTGAGAAATGCAAGACTTTAAATAAAGTTGAAAACTATATCTTTAGACACAACCCAAAAAGGTATATGAAATGAAATGTGAAAGGCCTAAAAAGCAGTGGATAAATAAACGCAAAATCTAAAGACAATTGACCATCTTATTGGAATGTAATGATTAATTCCTCACTGAGCCTGTGGGTTTTGATGCGAGATGGAGTAAGGGGAAACTAATTCTAAGTGTCCCCTAGGATATTTTCATTACACTTTATTGTGTACTAAACACAAGGGTACTATAAAATATCATCACGAAGCTTGATTGTTAGCTTGGATGTGAGCCGTAGACATGTTGTTGAAGTTGAATGGACTCTTTTCAGATCAACTCATCCACTTGTAGGACACCACCATTCCCTATTGTTTCTCTGTCAAACATATGTCATTGTGGTTTTTGTGTACTTGTCATCATTCGAAGAGATCATATGGTCAAATTCAATTAGAATTCATTTCCCCTTTACCTTAGCCTTGTTTTCCACCTTCACCCATCATTAGCAAATTGATTAAACTTTGTAAGTATGGCATATAGAAGGGACATCCAGAAGATTTAAAGATTGTTCAACGACACATGTATATTTTACTGATTATTATTATTATTATTATTGTCACCATGATTATGATTAGCATGTTTTAAGTTGGGTTTTAATATACATCTTGGAGCAGTTCTTGCCTTGGATGCATGCAATTTTAGTTCAGTTTAGTATCTCACCTCCAGTTTGGGTATTTTGACCTGGTCAACCAAATTGACCAAGTTTAACACGATTCCCAAGGCAGAAAATACAAAAATTAACAGTGCCTATATTCGCTCCAGAAATTCCCGGGACCAATAATGCAGTCTCAGTTTTCACCAAATGGTCACAATTATTGAGTCCCAAAGATTTTTTTATTTGACTTTGGCCATTATTTTTATTATGCGATGATGATATTGATGGCATTTCAGTGGATTAGTGTGTGTGAGTAGTCACTTTTACCATTCTACTATGTCTTCGGACACTTATGTGTAGTAAGTTTTCCCCATTTCTCAACCTAAACAAAGTTACGATGATTTTTATTATTTTCAAAGGATGTACCATTAAAAAATGAACTAGGAAAATCACTAAGGAAATCGATTTGGATTGTGTGGACAAGGTAATGGCAAGGGAATGCTTCCATATGATTTAGTATGGCTCTCCAAACATATCTACACCAATTTCATCAAGTTTTATGTTCCAGGTTATTTTTTTGGCTCGCTTAGGGAAGTTGTCCCCCATAGGGAAAAATTGGCTAAAATGGCCAAAATAAAGGTGTGTAAATAGAGTTGTATCTTTAGAAATATGTATTTGGGGGGAGTTAATGAACCCTCCATGTCCCCAAAGTGTTAAACTTGCAAAAATAATGTTTTATCGTGTTGTAAAAATGGGCTTTATGAGGTAATTTGCCCCCCTCAAATGTATTTGTCTAAGTTGATCTAGTAATGTAAAATTTAAAGATCTCCATGGTTGATGATGTTTTAATCTCAATTGTTTGATGGATGTTGGTTAGAATTTGGACACACTCTTGATCTATTTAAGAATTGTGATTCCCTCATTGTATCCCATCAGTAAATTTTGTACTCTTAGCTCTGGATATTTGAATAAATAAGCTTTTGCATAAATTCATGGATCTTCTTTGTGGGATGTTCTTGTTTATGATTGGAAAATTTATCTTGCTTAGCATTTGAAATATTATTCCGGGGTATCAAATGTTTTTGGAAGATAATGTTTTGCGTGCAGGAGGGTGTTTTATCTTTGGGTGTTTTTGTGGATTCCCCAACTCGTTTCTCTTGGATATGTTTTCATAATCATGGGGTTTTTCAATAGTATATTTGATCATTGATATGCACTTTGATTTTATTGTGTCTCTAGTTTATTTTTTATGCGTATTGAATATCATTTTCATTAGTTTGGTCGTACACGGAAGAGGAGCACGCTACCTCACTTGGGTGAATCATTTCCACGTGGTGCTTCATCCAATTGCTTCAAATTGATCGAGACAAGATAAATTATCATTTCCAAGGAATCTACAAGATTTTTCAGGTAAAATATACTCTATATCTCTTATTTTAAATTTCTATTCCATTAGTTGCAAATTTCTCTAGCGAAACCCTCTTTTAAAACCCTCAAATTTTAGATTTATAAGATCTGGTTTGCGGATGGAAATACACTAAAACCCCTTAGTTTAAATTTTTGTGACCATCGGACTCCATTTTCCCATCGAACACACTGGTCATTCCTTTAGCTGAGACGCCCTCCTTGAGGGAAGTGGGTATTTCTCATTCCGCAAATTGGGTATTGCTAGTTTCACCTAGCAATCGTTTCCAGTGCCTAAATCATTTCAATTTTGTCATTTACCCATAGATTTGATTTTTCACTACCAAATCCCCAAGGAAATTGGGGCTTTTCACACATGCACACAATTTCTCTTAGTAATTATTTAAATCTCTAATTAACTACCAGACTATGTGATGTCCCCAATTAAATAATTTCCAAATAAGACTACTTGCAAATAATGTTCCACCAACCTACTAGTCCCCTAGGTTGAGATGGAGACATAAATTTTGTAATAAGGGGCAATGGGACCCAAAATCACTTTACCTTACCATATTCACATTTAAATGGGTCACATAAATGATAAATTCTAAGAAAATAAGGTGGCATAGGTTCATGAAGACACTTGGAAGCTTGTGGAGCCTTTGGATGACTAGATTCCCCACACACTTGGCATGATCTTCATCTAAATTCGAACGCATGGGTAATGTAACACTATTTGAGGGTGATGTGGTCTCAAATATCATATAATGAGCCAAGGAATTATAATTGGTAAAGGAGATTAACTCCCATGGAAGAAGAAGAGACTAGAAGACAATGTGTGCCACTTGGAAGGAGATTCCATGCACGACAACAAATGATGAAATATTCTATGAAAAGTATGAAAAATTCAGATATGATTGCATACATATAACAAATATGACATGATAGGGCTAAAAATATCCACCAAGAGGTAAAATTTTGGAGTTAGAGGCAGCCATTCGAATTGGGGAAAGAATTGGAGCATGAAGAGGAAGGCAAGTTTCATGAGAGTTACTAAACCACTAAGATGAGTTGGAGGAATCCCGTGGAGGTAAATTCAAACTTTGATGCCTCATGAAGTTAATAAAAGGATGTCATGAGAAAGAAAAATATATTTTTATCATTTGTTAATATGCCTTTGTCATTTTGGAGAGCATTGCACCGTGAGTGTTCACTCTCCCTGCTTGTGAACCAATTTCGAGGGAGTTGGATTCATTTCCAAGTTGGTTGATGGAGAGACCATTCAGAACTCTCATTTGAGATTAATGAAGGTGTTTTAGCTGTAGGTTGAAGTTACATACAATTGAGTTCTCATCTATCTCCCTATTCTCTCATTCCTTCTTCTTCATTCCCCCACACTTTCATGTTGATGGCGCACTTGTTGGAGTGGTGATTGAACCTTGATATGGATATTTGATGACAAATATTGGGTATATTATGTATGTATATGTACTCTTATGTCCATATTCTTTGTAAGTCGAAATATAAAAAATATATGTATGAAGGGCTTGCATTCCCATGCTCTTGAATGACTAGTTTCATATATTCATGGGGACTTCACTTAGTGAACCTCTCACATAGCACGTGCGATCGTGGGATATTAAAGAATACCCTTAATTTCGAGAAATATTGACCCAAACTCTTTTTGTTGAAACCCCCTCCCAATACTTAAAACCTCCTCCCCACCCCTTTTTATACCTCAATCCTTATAAACCACCCTACCCACCCCCACCTTAAACCCCTCACCCCCCTAATACCTGCAATATATTGGTTCGATTTTTGATAATTTTAAAACCCACAATATGAACTAACGTGATAGGATATTGGTCAACAAGTGAAGGCCCCGTGCATATATTTGGATTCCATTTTGGAAAGAGTTGTATACCAGATTTGTATGAGGACTTTTCTATAAGTTTGATGATGATGGAGAAGCCATAAATGACATATAACTCTTTAATTTCATGACCATATTCTATTAATCTCGAAATTCAAAAAACTCTAGTGTGAAAGGCTTGCATTCTCATGCTCTTGAATGACTAGTTTTCATGGATTTGGCTTCAATATTGAATTCGTTTTATATCAAATTTCTATGAGGGTTTTTATATGAGTTTGATGATGTTGTGACAACCATATATGATGTGTCACTCTATAATTTCATTCCCCTATTCTCTATGGATCAAAACCCAATAAATCCATACGTGAAACTCTTGCAATTCCATGCTATTAAATCACTAGTTTTCATGTATTTGACTCCCATACTGAATGAGTTGTATACCAAAATTGTATGAAGCGATTTCTATGGTGTTTAGTATTGTTGGGGCAGAAATTTGTATGTTGTATATTCTGTCTATATTTCACATCATGATCTAAACCTTTAACTCTACCTTTCATATGTCAAAATCGACCTAGTTATGCAATTTCCCCATAAGCAATTTCCTTGAAAGTGGTCATGCGAATGTTGCACTTTATAATGTTGACTAAGTTGTCATTGATGACTACAGGTGTGTGTCGATGTGTCTTGGTGCCCCTTTAGGAGCCCCTGAGGGTTAGAAGTCAATCAATGTCTAAGGATACATTTTGACATTGTCCAAGCCCAAGTCTAAAGCTCTTGGAGCGCTATGGATAATGGAAAAAGCCCTGAACGCCCTGTAGATTCCCCAGTTGAGTAAAACTAAGTTGTTTTATGATTCCCTAGTTGTTTCTTTGGTGCTCCCCAGTACCACAACCATGCCATATTACCCTAGTATGTGTCCTTGGTGGGTTGAAAAAGTTTCAAGAGTCCAAATTACCATTTTCAGTGGTCATTTGTGTTTTATAGACGTCATGATACCCTAGGAGAAGTCTAGGCACCCCCACACCTTGATGGTCATGTTTATAAAACATGTGGTAACTCTGATGACCCAACTAAAAGCCCAAAACCCTTACCTTTGTTCTCTAAACCTACAATCTATCATATGTTGTATGCCTTTCCCTTAAAACATTGATAACACCCTATTATTACATAATGATGCCCATTGCACCTTTACACTAACCCTCCAAGCCCTAATGGTAACCCTTAAATCCCACAAGGTCCATTAAACCCTTACCTTTAAAGTGCTTAACTGATAAAACTCCTTTAATAATTTAATGAAACCCTTATCCTCCAACGTTGACAAGAAAAAAACATGCTTAAGAATTAAGAAAACAAGTTTTAAATTAATAAAAGTCTCATTACCCTCCCATAAGGTTGGCCCCATTAAATACTTAATTAATAAAACAAATTTTAATTTATTAAACCTTATAAAATTCCTCCAACGTTGACCTTTTTATCTTTATTAAAAGAAATATATATAATTGATCCAATCCTTGTGAAAGTCATCCCTTTAAACATGACATTTAAATGTTTAAATATTAAATAAATAAAATAATTTTTTAATTAATAAAAGGACTCAATCGATCCTAGAAGTCGGCCTCTAGGTCTTTCACCCCTTCTTCAGACTGTTTCTATACATCATGTTCAGTGTCAACCCTAGCTTCATCAAACAATGAATTTTCCTCATCTTCTGACTGTACTATCATAGGAACTTGTTCCTATTCTTTCACATTTTCCTTTACTTCCTGGTTTACTTCTACATGAAAACTATCTTCCACAGGCTCCAAATCCTTCATTCCTGCCTTTGATATTTCATTTTCCTCAATATTAGTCTATTGTTCATCTTCAACATTTTCATCTCTTTGGGTCGTAGATTTTTCTGGTACATTATCCTCTTCAATCTTGAATGTGACTCTCTTTTTCAGTTTCCTAACCAAATTATGACCTTTATTCAACTGTCTTTTTTGAGCTTGGTCTTCCTTCTCTGTTTGAAATCCAGACCAAAATAGAAAAGAATCCCATGTTTTTTCCTTCTTTTGAATCACAGTACTTATGATTAGCTTTATTAGACCATGATGAAATATAGACTGTTTAGTATGGTCTTTGTTGAAATCTGAGCTTAATTCAGCCCAAACACTTAGTAGAACTATGATATCAGTCTTCAACATTCATAAAACCAAACACATATCACATGCTTGTAAATTTCATGTCTCTGTAAGCTGATATACTGTAACTAAGTAAACTTTGCAGCGGAAAAAAAAAACTCAAAATCAGCAGACTGTAAAACATATTTAAGAAACAGTATTTTGGTCAAATTTGACCCTGGAAAAACCCCCTCAACCCCTGGGGGAAAACCAGCATGCAAGAGAAATTTTATTGAGCTTGAGAGAGAAATTTCTGAAGGTAAAACAGTCATTAATTACAGCATAAATAATCTGAATAGAACTTCGATTTCTGTGCACAAAATCTACCTCGAAATGCGTGCCTAAACATACAAAGTCAGCTACAGAAAATCTGCCTTGTATGGCCTCACTGTATGTACCTCTCAGGCAGCATTTTCACCTTTGGTTTGAGTGCACAGACCCTCTTCATTTCTGCACCAACAGACAGGCTACTACAGGCATTTAAATGTACTACCAGCAGCAAAACACTTGCTGTACAATCCTATCCTCTGTTGAACAACCCTCAATAAATGCTGCAATCACCTCGAATTTGAGCCACTATTTTTGCCTCGAAAATAGTGCCAAACCACTGCTGCATGGACTACACAGAATTTCAGACTTCTTTTGGGGATGCACGGTCACTAACTATCTCAGCTGGTGCGCCCTTCTTCTGGAAAATCGTGCCCTTCTCTAGAAATTCGAGCCCTCACTTTGGGCTGCTCCTCTCTCTCATTCTCATGCTCAATCTCTTGTTATCTCTTGCTCAAGTGCTTCACACACTCCTCACCAAGCTCCTCTCTTGGAAATCGAGCCACTCCAAGAACTCTCTCTTGGTTAATGTGCCCAAATGAAGTCTCATGCACTTTTATTTACCCTATTAGGGTTATTCTCATGAATTTTCACCTTCAATGGACGAGATTAGATCTTGGCCAAGAGATCTATGGCTGGGATCTAATCTCTCACTCACTTAAATCTCCTAAGTGAACTTTACAACAAATTTTTCCCTTTGAAAAGTCATATTACCCTAAATATTTAAAAGTACACTTTATGACTTAAAGTCACTTTAAAAACATAACAAAGTGCGACTCACTTTTAAATCATAAAGTCACATCAAAAAGGTACTTTAATAAAAAACACATTACTAAAGTCACTTTAAGAATATAAATGAGACTCCAAGTTAATGACCCCTGCACCTAGGCACCTGATGCAGGAGTGCCACCAAGCTATCAAATGCTAACACTCCCTCTTAGCGAGGGAGGTACTACTTTCATCAGCTCCACCTGGATCTCTCCCTCCAATAACTGAAGCTCCCTCTGAATCTGAATGCCTATCAGATATCTGCACTGGATCAACCGCTGAAGGTCTCCGTCTGACAACTCTGAACTGAGAGTTCTCCTCACTCTCCTGCTCATCCTGAAGAACCATATCATACCAACTCTGTTTCCTCACAGAGTTGGATGAATCCTCCACGATGATAGCCACTGTTTCTGCCACTAAGTCTGATCTCTCACCAAGCTCACCATCCACCGGATGCCCCAAAACTCGGTATATCCGGCCATCACGGATGCCAAGCAGACTCGTTGCACCCAAGCCCCCACTCACCGGATATATATAAACATGCCCTCTCACATGAAGAACTGCATATCCGTCATCCTCCAAAGCTGAAACTGAGACCAAGTTCCTCTTCAGCTCTGGAACAAACAACACATCGCCAACCTCCAGATAACCACCAGACTCGAGTTGGAATAGGACTTTTCCAACTCCTTCTACTGCATGGGTGCCGGCATACCCATCCTCAATCAGTATAACTCTGTCAATATCCGTCAACTCTCAGAACATTACTCGTATCCCCGTCATATGGCGTGCTGCTCCGCTATCTATGTACCATGCTCCAGTATCCAAACTCTCTACTACACTACTGTCTGAAAGAATTGAGACAAGCGAGAATTCCTTCTCGAATTCCGCCGCAAACTCTCCCACTTCAGCTGGAGAGGCTTTCTCAGGCTCTTCTTTCTTCTTGTTCTTATTCTTGTTGGGACACTGCCCAGCATAGTGACCATAACTCTGGCTATCAAAGCATTTTACTTTGCTCAAGTCTTTGGCTCCACTGCTTGAGCCACCCTTTTTCTTTCTACCCTTAGCTGAAAAGGCCACATTCTCTTCATCAGCAACCTGCTCAGTCTTCCCTTCTTGGATCTCCTCCTGAGTAAAATCATCCCATAGTCTTTCCCAAGAGGGAAAGTTCTCTCTGCCAACTACACACTTCACGAACACGTCCCACTCCTTAGTGACGCCCTTCAGGGCTATCCGCACTAGCTCGGGATTAGGAATCATCTCACCAACTGCACTCAATTCATCTTTTATCTGTCTGAGTCTAGTGAGGTAAGAGGCTACATTCTCACCTCTCGCCATCTTAGTGCCATGAAGCTTATCTTTTAGGGCCATTTTACGATTTTCATTCTTGTTCTCATACAAACTTTTTAAAGTATCCCTCATCCCCTTAGCAATTAGTTTCTCTGCCAAATGTGGGATGAGGTGATCTCGAACACCATCCAGAAGCAGTCTCTGCGTTCTGGCCTCCTTCACCTCATGTATGTCAAGGGCTATAGGATCAGCTGTGGGAGGAGCCACTGTGGTACTAACAAAGGCCCATAACTTGTTTTCCTTGAGAGCAGCTGTCATCCGTGCTTTCCACTGTAAGTAGTTGGAAATCCTTTCCAACCTATATTCATACCGGATGCAAGCCATCATTCTCTTCTGATCTTTTTCCAACAAGGCACACTCTGCCTTCTTTGACCAAAAATATCAGTTGTACTGAACCAGCACTTCTCTGCTCACTCTCAGCAAAAAAAAAAAAATTAACAGACAACTGTTACTTCACATGCACTAGCATCAAAAAAAAAAAATCAGCACTTCTCTGCTGCCCAACAGTCTACTGAAATCTCAGAGCCCCAACTCTGATACCATGTTGAAATCTGAGCTTAATTCAACCCAAACACTTAGTAGAACTCTGATATCAGTATTCAACATTCATAAAACCAAACACATATCACATGCATGTAAATTTCATGTCTCTGTAAGCTGAAATAATGTAACTAAGTAAACTTTGCAGCGGAAGAAAAAATAACTCAAAATCAGTAGACTGTAAAACATATTTAAGACACAGTATTTTGGTCAAATTTGACCCTGGAAAAACCCCCTCAACCCCTGGGGGAAAACCAGCATGCAAGAGAAATTTTATTGAGCATGAGAGAGAAATTTCTGAAGGTAAAACAGTCATTAATTACAGCATAAATAATCTGAACAGAACTTCGATTTCTGTGCACAAAATCTACCTCGAAATGCGTGCCTGAACATACAAAGTCAGCTACAGAAAATATGCCTTGTACGGCCTCACTATATGTACCTCTCAGGCAGCATTTTCACCTTTGGTTTGAGTGCACAGACCCTCTTCATTTCTGCACCAACAGACAGGCTGCTACAGGCATTTAAATGTACTACCAGCAGCAAAACACTTGATGTACGGTCCTCTCCTCTGCTGAACAGCCCTCAATAAATGCTGCAATCACCTCGAATTTGAGCCAATATTTTTGTCTCGAAAATAGTGCCAAACCACTGCTGCATGGAGTACACAGAATTTCAGACTTCTTTTGGGGATGCACGGTCACTAACTATCTCAGCTGGTGCGCCCTTCTTCTGGAAAATCGTGCCCTTCTCTAGAAATTCGATCCCTCACTTTGGGCTTCTCCTCTCTCTCATTCTCATGCTCAATATCTTGTGATCTCTTGCTCAAGTGCTTCACACACTCCTCACCAAGCTCCTCTCTTGGAAATCGAGCCACTCCAAGAACTCTCTCTTGGTTAATGTGCCCAAATGAAGTCTCATGCACTTTTATTTACCCTATTAGGGTTATTCTCATGACTTTTCACCTTCAATGGACGAGATTAGATCTTGGCCAAGAGATCTATGGCTGGGATCTAATCTCTCACTCACTTAAATCTCCTAAGTGAACTTTACGACAAATTTTTCCTTTTGAAAAGTCATATTACCCTAAATATTTAAAAGTACACTTTATGACTTAAAGTCACTTTAAAAACATAATAAAGTGCGACTCACTTTTAAATCATAAAGTCACATCAAAAAGGTACTTTAATAAAAAAACACATTACTAAAGTCACTTTAAGAATATAAATGAGACTCCAAGTTAATGACCCCTGCACCTAGGCACCTGATGCAGGAGTGCCACCGAGCTATCAAATGCTAACAGTCTTGATGCTCCTTTACCCTGCTAGATATCTTTTGTATACTTTTAAGGAAAAATAATGGAATATTCATCTTTGCTTCATGGTTAAGATGATGCAAAAACCTGAAATGATACCTAAAAACAAATGCAAATCTTCCTTCACAAGTGATATAACTTTGCAGAATTTTAATTGGCTCTCTCCATTCCGGTTTGAATTTCTAGATATGTACTCCTTTACCCCAGTCTACAACCACATCTGGAAGCAAGTAATTCTATGCATCAAAGGTAAAATATACTTTTTTGAACTAGTATTTTCCTTCATCTGGGATCCCTGTAGCCTCTGTTATTAGTTCTCCGGTCAACTCAATCTTCAAGGTGTCAAAAGTAACAATATCTTTATCCAAACATTGGGAAAACTTATATGAGACCTCTGTGTGATGCCCATCAATTTTCTCAAAAAAACTTAACCATCATGCTTCTAAAAACAATCTTGCGCAGTCTGGGAAAGCTTGAACCCAAGACATATTTGAGGGTTCAGCTCTGTTTGTTTTCCTACTCTTCTTCATTTTAGATGACTGAACTTAAAAATTGCTTCTTTTAGTAAAGAACTCTAATTCTATTCAGATATTGGCAATTTTAACAGACAATGATATGTTGGGAAACTAAACCCCTGAACTGGATTTCATCACTTAAACTGATAAGTATCTTAATTCTATTGACAGAGAAAATTAGACATTGAGCATCAATTGGGTTTATATACTAGCATTCTTAGTTAAACTCCATAATTAATCTTCTGTCAATGTGAACCCAAATACATGGAATATGATAGTAATTCGCCTCCTACCTGTCAAAATAATGAATTCAGCTGCTAGAAATGCATTTTTTTTCTGTCTTCTAGGTGTCCAATTTCATTCTTTAATCCTTCTCTGACCGCCACGATAGTGCCAAACAGTCGCCCTTCAAAGCCCTAAATTACTGACCTTCTTCAAACCTTGATTACAAATTGTCTTCATACTGCATACTTTTATTCACTTCCTCAACTTCAATAACCTTCTTTTGTTTATCATGATTCTGTTTCTTTTCTAATACTGGATCAGACTGATGTTTAGGAGATAGAATTACCTTCTTTCTAGGATTTTGAACCACCTGTTTTCGCCCTGATCTTAAATTTAGGGTTTTCTTTGGATCAGTCTGATATATATCAGCATTTACCTCAAGATTTAAAGGAGCAGAGGTCTTCTCGTGGGTATTTTGGCAGCAACAAAAAAGGGGTAGTAGACCCAAGTTTTCTCCATTACATAAAATACATATTTTTGGTGTTTAAGAAGGGGTAGAGTCTGAGTTTTTTCTGAGGTGTTCACTGTTGTTTTGTAGCAGCTCCTTTTGTGAAGTCAACCACAGAACCAAGCCTTGACAAGGAGTTATTTAGACTAATTCTTGCACATATTTTTGGGTTTAGTATACACCACAGTCCACTGACAATCAAGGTTTTGGGTGACTATTGTTGCCTCCTTTGCCCAATTCTGTAAGAGTCCTGAATTTTATGAAAGGTATGTTTGCTTGAATTCGTTGAACAATATGAACAGGGAGTTATGTACATGTGTTGGAGTGAACATTACTAAGTAATGTACAGTGAATGTAAATAAGTACACGTATATATATATATACAATAAGTGTAGCATGTAGAGTGGGGTGTACAGAAGTCGGTAATTAATAGTACAAATAATTTATAAGTGCATAAACAATAAAAGAGGTATAAAGTAGCAGGTACAATATTGTGTCAAGTAAGCAGTATGGTGAGTTAGCAGTGACGAACTATGTGTGAGTAGTATTGGCTACAATGGTATATATGGTAAAGCTATGCTGCACTCCTATTTATGTGATAATACATGCTATAATACATACATGATGATGACACATGCCTTTATGATGACGATTATATGAAGATGAGCATGCATACTATGGTGTGATGACACTCTTCTATGCACTATGATGTATACTTGATACATGATGATGATGATAGTACATACTCTGTGACTTTGATACATAACCTATGATGATATTCAGTAATAGAAAAGCAAAGCTACTTCAATGATTAGGTTTGACAAGCAGTGAATGGCAGTGATGATTTGACAATGATCAGAGAGCACAAGTTATCAGCAGCAGAAAGTACAAGGTTTGGTATGTAACAGGTCCACAGGTTTGGAAATATCTTCTTATCAAGGTGGTAGGATAGGGCAAGGAAAGGAGGTTGTAGCCAAAGATCTAGGGAGTTGAAGCTTCCTTCAGGTTGTAGCATGTAAATTAGGGTGTTATAGCCTCCTTCTGGTTGTAGCTGGTAAATTGAAGTCATTGTAATAAGAGGGTTGTTTCCTCCTTCCAGTGATTTCTATAAAACTATTTTAAAAAGGATTCCATGATTCTACCCCCATAACTTCGGTTTCCACGTCAAAAATTATTGTGTACTGTGTAGCTTGTTATTTTCATACACATTGATGGTATGCTGTGATTGGTGGTTAACAACTTGATTTTGATTAAAATTTGATATTGTGCAAATACTAAATCACCCTCTCTCAGTATTTCAATAATTGGTATCAGAGCGGGTTCCTTCAGAACAGACTAACCACTGGAAGGGAATCATGGGCAAGTTTGTTAAACAAAACAAAACTGGAACATCCTTGTTTGATGGGAGAAACTATGCATTCTGGAGTATAAGGATCAGAGCCTTCATAGAAGCTCAAGGAATAGAAATATGACAAAGTATTGATAATGGATATAAGGCACCACAGATCGTACCAACAGATGCAGTTGAGTTGGCTCAATACAATAACGACTCAAAGGCCATAAATCACCTTCTAGGTGCTATAAATGAATCTGTCTTCAACAAAGTGATGCACTACCCCTTTGCAAAGGAAATGTGGGACAAAATCCAAACCACATATGAAGGATCTAGCAATGCCAAGGAAGCCAAACTTCAAACATATAGAGGACAATTTGAACAACTAAGGATGAATGAAGACGAAGACATAGCAACCTATATTCCTCGAGTTGATCAACTTGTGAATACCATCAAAGGTTTGGGAGAAGAAGTTGAGGAGGCCATAGTTGTTCTAAAAGTTCTAAGAACTCTTTGCAAAAGGTTCAACCCCAAGATATTTTCCCTAGACCCTAGAAGAAAGAATAGATTTGAAGACTATGACAGTAGATCAGCTGCGTGGGACTCTTATGGCTTACGAAATGAGAATTGAAGACAAAGACACGTCAAGAAAGAAAGTGAAATTCAAGGTCTCCTCCAAACAAGCTAGGAAGAACAAATCAATAAAGGACAAGCCAACAAGTGATGAATCTGGTGATGAAGAAATAGCCAAATTTGTTCAGAAATTGAACAGAGGCACTGGGAAATACAAAGGTAAGTTGCCTCTTAAATTTTTTTCATGTGGAAAGATAGGTCATTTTTCTTCTAAATGTATGTATGCAAATAACTTAGATAGTGGTGAAGATGATAGCTTCAAACCCTACAAGAAGTACAAGAATTACAAGAATAAGATCAGAAGGAAGTTTGCAAAGAAGAAAAGTCTCTATACCAAAAGGGACAACAACTCATCCAGTGGTGACTCCGACAATGATAGTGGCAGTGATTATGATGATGACTGTGAACCAAATAAGGTACTCTTTAAGGCAATAAAATAAAATGAATGGTGATGAAGAATTTGAAGTTGAAGGAGAAGTAGATCTAGAGGCGGAACTTATAACCACCTTGAAAGAGCTGAATAAAGTCAAGAATGAGAACATGGATCTTAAGGAAGAGGCACAAGGGCTCGAACAAACTATTATTGACCTCAATACCAAACTGGAAGAAGCAAAAAGAATCAAAGACTCTCTTACTGAACAACTAATGGAAAATATAAAAGAAAAAAAATTGTGAGGCTGAGATAGTATCTCTGAAGAACAAATTGCAGACGAAAGATATCGGTAAGAGTTATGAAAATAACTCCAAGATTCTAGAACAAATCATTAGCAATCAAAATCCATTCTTTGACAAGGCTGATATAGGATACAAGCAAAATACCGATAAAGCCTCAAACTCAATGATGACAGGTAATGAATAGAATCCAAGAAGTTATGCAAAAAATTTCAAGGACTCCACCAATGAAGACGAGATCGAATTCCAACCAGAACAACCCATACCAAAAGGAAGGCCAACAGAAAGACAAGATCTCAGTAGAACAAATCCTTCATATGCTCCCAGGTATGGATATTTCTTTTATGGGTAGTGTTTTACATGTGGAATATTTGGACACAAAGCTATAAATTGTTTTTAAATAAGAAACTTTGAAACAAGGAATAACCTTGCAAGCCTCAGATGACCACAGTACAGTAACAGGTTTGGTCCATTGAGATCAGAAGTTGAATGTTACAGGTGTAACAAATTTGGACATATAGCCAGAGATTGCAGAATGAAGATACCTACAATAAAAAATAAGGAAATGTCCAACAAGGTATGGATCAAACGCAAGGAAAACTACGAATGTGGAATTGCTCTTCAATATTAGAATAAAAAATCTGGTGAATGGTATGTTGATAGTGGTTTCTCCAAGCATATGGCAAGTAACAAAATTTCTTTTGTCAATATATAAAAGGATAAAGGATCTGTCTCTTTCGGAAACAACAATTCAGCAAAAGTATTAGGGAAAGGCACAGTGAAGCTTGGAAGAAAAAACTCTCTGGGTGAAAATGTCTTGCTTGTATACAACATGAAACATAATCTTCTAAGCGTCATTCAAATGTGTGATCAAGGACATGAACTCATCTTCAACTCAAAAGGATACAAAATAAGGAAGCAAGGATCGGGAAAGTTAGAATCCACAACCACTAGGAATCCCAACAACATATACATGTTGTATCAGATTGAGTCCAAGAAATGTCACTTGGAAAAAGAAGATGAAAGTTGGATCCGACACAGAAGAATGGGGCATTTACATTTTGACAATTTGGTCAAAATCTACAAAAACCAAGTAGTTCGGAATATGCTGAAAGTTACAAAGCCCTCTAACTCTGTATGTGAACAATGTAAACATGGAAAACAAACAAGAGAACATTTCAAGACAAAAGAGCACTCTTCTACAAAACCTTTGGAGCTCGTTCACATTGACCTATGCGGACCAACCAAGAGAAAAGGACTGAATGGTGAAAATTATTTCATCATTGCTTATTGATGACTACACCAGGATGACATGGGTATGTCTTCTCAACAGGAAGTCATAAGCTTTTGGATGTTTCAAAACATTCAAGGAACTGGTTAAGAATGAAACAGGGTCATGAATAAAGTGCCTAAGATCCGACAATAGTGGATAATTCACTTCAGATGAATTCAACAAATACTGTGAAGAGCATAGAATAAAGAGACAGTTTTCAATAGCCAGAACACCTCAGTAAAATGGAGTTGTTGAAAGAAATAATATATCATTAATGGATATGGCTCAAACCATGTTGAATGAATCCAAGTTGAATGGCAAATTCTGGGGACACACAGTTCATACAACAGTACTCATCTTGAACAGAGGATTACTCGAAAGAAAAAATGATAAAACTCCCTACGAGCTATAGATAGGAAGAGCAGCTAATGTACGACACCAAAATATCTGGAACCAAGTGCTACATCAAAAGAGAAGATAAGAATATTGGAAAATTTGACTCTCGAGTAGACGAGAGCATATTCATTGGATATTCATCCAAGATGAAAGCTTACAAATGCTACAATTTGAGATTAGACAAGGTGATCGAGAGAATCAACATGAAAATAGATGAGGGAAGACTAACATCATCCATAGAATACTCAGAAGAATTAAACGATGAAGAAGAGGAAGTTTCCGATCAGAAAGAAATGAAGAAAATTAAAATGGAAGAACAACTAGATGAAGTACAACTCTTGAAAGATGACGAAAAAAATCAACCAACTGTCAAACAAAAAGAATTTAAGGATCAGCAGACACCTAGGAACTGGTACCAGAAGAATCATCCATCAGATCATATTATTAGTGATAAGGATGCCGGAATAGGAACTAGAAGAAGACAATATGGAAGAAATAAGAAAGTACACTGTTTCCTATTGTCTACAATTGAACCAGGAACTTTTGCAGAGGCCAATACAGATTAACAGTGGGTCAAAGCAATGGAAGAAGAACTAGATCAAATTGAGAAGAATGAAACATGGGAACTTATTCCTAAACCAAGCAATAAGAATGTAATTGGCACAAAGTGGGTTTACAAGAAAAAATGAATGGAGATGGACAGGTGATCAGAAACAAGGCTCGATTGGTTTGCAAAGGATATTCTCCAATCAAAGGAATAGAATTTGAATAAACATTTGCACTAGTGGCTAGAATGGAAGATATCAAGATGATATTGACTTATGCTTACTCGAAAGACATCAAAGTGTATCAGATGGACGTAAAATCAACATTTCTGAAAGGGGAATTAGAAGAAGAAGTCTACATCGAACAACCAAAAGGATTTCAGCTTTCAGAAAACGAGGACTATGTATGCAGACCCAAAAGGGCCTTATATGGGATAAAGCAAGCTCCTGGAGCTTGGTACTCTAGATTGGACAGGTACTTACTGCAACAAAACATTAAGAGGGAAAGTGCAGATAGCAATTTGTACATCAAGTAGGACGATGACAGTATACTCAGCATTGAAGTTTATGTCGATGATATCATCTTTGAAAGTGATGATGATTCATTGAGTCAACAATTTGTTAAGGACATGTAGAAAGAGTTTGAAATCTCATTACTCGGTGAATTGACCTTCTACTTGGGACTCTAGATATCTCAAAGAACAAAAGGAATTTTTATTGCTCATACAAAATACATCAAGGAATCGTTAAAGAAATTCCAGATGGATTATTGTAAACCTGTGAGTACTCCTATGATCATTGGTTGTAAGCTTAGCAATGACAATGAATCTATGGAAGTTGATCAAATACTCTATAGATCAATGATTGGTATTCTACTATATGTAACAACCTCAAGACCAGATGTGATGCAGGTCGTTGGACAAGTTGCAAGATTTCAAACTGCCCCAAAGGAGACTCTAATATAGCAGTTAAAAGGATCTTCAGATATATCAAAGAGACTATGGGATTTGGACTTTGGTATCTAAAAGGAAATGAGGTAATATTCATATCTTATTTAGACGCGGATTGGGCAGGATGTGTTAACAACAAAAGAAGTACAAGTGGAGCAACCTTCTTTCTAGACAATTTTCTGGTATCTTGGTCAAGCAAAATACAGTCTTCAGTGTCCTTATCAACCGCCAAAGCAGAATATATAGCAGCAGCAACTTGTTGTACTCAAATTATTTGGATGAAGCAAACCCTAGAAGACATACACATGACATGTGATGAACCGATTCCAATTTTATGTGACAATATGAGTGCCATCAGTGTCCAGGAATCCAGTTATGCACTCCAAGACCAAGCACATTCCAATCAAGTTTCACTTTCTTTGGGAACAAGTCACATAAAATTATATCAAGTTGGAATATATTAGGACAAAAGAACAAATTGCACACATCTTTACTAAGCCTCTCCCAAGAGAGACTTTTGATTACATCAGAGAAAAAACAGAATTCATACTATCTCCTAATTGAATTGATCCATCTACAACAACACATCGGCATGATAGGGGGAGAAGTAATACTCCAAGGAGTACCCTTTACCATTGAGTCCAAAGGGGGAGAAAAAGTTGAACAAGGAAGATAAAGGAAGTATGCTCGAAGGGGGATACTTGTGAACAAAGGAAGCTCATTCTAAGGGGGAGCTTTGAAGTTGTCATCAACGACAAAGGGGGAGATTGTTGACTAAATTGTCGTTGATTCCAACAAGTGTGCATTGGTGTGTCTTGGTGCCCCTTGAGGATACCCTAAGGGTTATAAGTCAGTCAATCTCAAAGGAGACCTTTTGAAATTATCCAAGCCTTAATTTGAAACCCTTGGATCCCTTTGGGCAACGACAAAAGCCCTAAACACCCTGTAGAGTGTTTGAGTAACCCTAAGTTGATTTATGATTCCCCATTTGTTTCTTTAAGGTTCCCCAGTACCACAACCATGCCCTATTACCATAGAATGTGTCCTTGGTGGGTTGAAAAAGTTGCAAGTGTCGAAATGACTCTTTCAATGGTCATTTGTGCTTTATAGAGGTCACGATACCCTAGGAGAAGTCTAGGAACCCCCACACCTTGATGGTCATGTTTATAAAGCATGTGGTAACTCTAATGACCCAACTAAGGTCCAAAACCCTTCCCTTTGGTCCCTAAACCTACAATCTATCCTATGTTGTATGCATTGCCCTTGAAACACTAATAACACCCTATTATTACATAATGATTCCCATTACACCTTTACACTAACCCTTGAAGCCATAATGGTGACCCTTAAATCCCACAAGGTCCATTAAACCCTTACCTCTAAAGTGTTTAAGCGATAAAACTCCTTTAATAATTTAATGAAACCCTTCTCCTCCAACATTGACAATAAATGGTTATTAAAACATGCTTAAGAATTAATAAAAGTGTCATTACCCTCCCATAAAGTTGGCCCCATTAAATACTTAATTAATAAGACAATTTTTAATTTATTAAAGCTAATTAAATTCCTCCAATGTTGTCTTTTTTATCTTTATTCAAAGAAATATATATATAATTAATCCAATCCTCATGAAATTCATCCATTTAAACATGAAATTTAAATGTTTAAATATTAAATAAATAAAACATTTTTTAATTAATAAAAGGACTCAATCTATCCTAGAAGTCGGCCCCCAGGTCTTTCTCTTTCACACCTAAATAGCATATTAATATACCAACATTTGTCACTCTAAAAACCATCAACGAATTCACTAGCTGACTGAGGTTTTTCGGGTCTAAGGAGCAGAGGCCTTCTTGTGGGTATTTTGGCAGCAGCAAAAAAGGGGTAGCAGACTCGAGTTTTCTCCCTTACATAAAAGACATATTTTTGGTGTTTAAGAAGGGGTATAGTCCAATTTTTTTATGAGATGATCACAATTGTTTTGTAGCAGCTCCTTTTGTGAATTCAAACACATAACCAAGCCTTGACAAGGGGTTATCTAGACTATTTCTTGCACATCTTTTTAGGTGACCACTGCCTTCTGAATTTTATGAAAGGTATGTTGGCTTGAATTTGTTGAAAAATATGAATAGGGAGTTATGTACATGTGTTGGAGTGAACAGTACTAAGTAATGTACAGTGAATGTAAATAATTACAACTATATGTGTGTGCGTGTGTACAATAAGTGTAGTGTGTGTAGTTGTGTGTACAGTAAGTGTAGTGTGTATAGTTGTGTGTACAGAAGTCAGTAATTAATAGTATAAATAATGTACAAATGTATAAACAATAAAATAGGTATAAAGTAGCATGTACTGTATTGTGTGAAGTAAGCAGTATGATGAGTTAGCAGTGATGAAATATGTGTGAGTAGTATTGGCTACAATGGTATATATGGTAAAGCTATGATGCACTCTTATTGATGTGATGATACATGCTATAATACATACATGATGATTACACATGCCTTTATGATGACGATGATATGAATATGAACATGCATGCTATGGTGTGATGACACTCTTCTATGCACTATTATGTATACTTGATACATGATGATGATGATAGTACATACTCTATGACTTTGATGCATAACCTATGATGATGTTCAGTAATAGAAGAGAAAAGTTATTTTAGTGATAGGGTTTGACGAGCAGTGTATGGAAATGATATATATACAATGATGATTTGGCAGTGATTAGAGAGTAGAGGTTATCAACAATAGAAAGTACAAGGTTTGGTATGTGACAGGTCCATATGTTCGGCAATCTCTTTTTATCAGGGTGGTAGGATGGGGAGTTGAAGCTTCCTTTAGGTTGTAGCCTGTAAATCAGGATGTTGTAGACTCCTTCCAATTGTAGCTGGTAAATTGAAGTCATTGTAATAAGGGGGCTGTTGCCTCCTTCCAGCTATTTCTGGAAAACTATTTTTAAAAGGATCATGTGGTTTTACCCCCAGAACTTGGGTTTCCACATCAAAAATTATTGTTTACTGTGCATCTTGTTATTTTCATACACATTGATGATATGTTGTGATTGGTGATTAACAACTTGATTTTAATTAAAATTTTATATTGTGCAATTATTGATTCACCCCCCTCTCAGTGTTTCAACATACAATTAGTTTGCAGAGATAATAACCATGTGTAATTATAGTACCTAAGGTCTTATATCAATCCCCGTACTCTACTTATAAATTTGGGTGGGTCGTACATGATTTGGGAAGCCCTTTTGGCTCTCACCCTTGGGGGAAATTTGACCTCGTTTTCATCCTAAATTTGCCCCTTCTATTATTAGACCCAAATCAAGTTGTAGAAGTCTAAAGTAAGATCCTAAGTGCTCATAGGTCATATTGGAATGTTATAAGACTCTTTGTATCCCTTCCTTTCAAATTCGAGACCATTTGGATTCAGTTGGAACCCCCTAGAGTCATGCCTAGTTAAGCTTGAATTTGCTCAAATTGTATTTTTATCCAAAAGTCCAAGAAGGGACATTACAGAAAAAGAGATATAATAAATATACCCTTCGTTATTCACGCGTTCTCCTTATTTTTAGGTTCATCTTGTTCATAGGGACGCACCCTAGGCTTGATAATTTCACTAAGTCTTAAGTGTCAGTATCCTTGACTGACATGACATCTGAGTTCTTTCAGATGTCTTGGATATTGTAGGTCGGGACTTTAGTTGTGTTTCCCCTATGCCATCCTGGATAGGATATCCTTACAAGGCAACTACAAGATTCGTGATAACAGTCGCTACTCACATGAAAAAGCACAAGAATCCTTAAGAAAACCCTAAAAAAAATATACTCCCAACACAAAACCATATGGTTAGAAACACCCACATCTCAAAGCCTACACCTAAATGTTATGAAACTACATCTAACTTTAAATGTCCTAAATGTATATTTTGAGTTGGTGAGTAGAAGAAAATTCCAAACATTGATGGATGGTTAGGGGAAATCAATGCAAATGTAGTGAAGAAGTGTTGGGCTATCTGGGCAGACCCGGGTTTTACCTTTGACTTCGCACCAACAAAAGACCCACAATGTTGGCCCTTTCGGTAGCAGCCTGCGAACAGGCTACAGTCTCACCCGAAACAGCTATGGGGTGCCACAGAATCGGGTTTCTGCAAGCAGAAAAGAGAATCTTACTGTACCTTTAGTCTTTAACTATTAATAATCACGCAACACAATGCTTGTATTATCAATTACGTAGCTTCGCGGTTAGATAAACAAACAGTTACTTGCACAGCCCTTATCTGGGAATTCACAACGAAGCTAGTTATTAATAGCAATCTTACTTTAACAGTTATTTACTTAGCAGTGCATAAAATATAATAACAAATCAACACAAATGAACCACAACACCAGATGTAACGTGGTTCACCCCCAGTGTAGGGGTTACATCCACAAAACTGCGTTTTATTTAACTCTTTACAACTAAAATGACAGTTCTGATCTGCGCACTCAGCTGCAGATCCTTTCAGTCCTCAAAGCCGCGCACACAGCAGCAAGCCTCTGCGCACTCAGCTGCAGATCTTCCTTTCACCAAAAACCCCTCTGCGCACACAGCTGCAGAGGTCGTCCACGCACACAGCTGGGACTTAACCTTCTTACAAAAACCCTTATACAATCTCTTATCTTCGCATTACATTAGCTTCATAAGATAATCATTCAAGACCTAACCCTACTTCTTTACATAAGTGCCTATTTATATAGCGCAGTGTTACAAAACCATGGATTTACACCATGGGCGCCCAAAACCTTAACCCTGGATTTAACCCAAGGGTTGATTACAAAACAGGGGTTTCGACCCACCCGCGACACCCCTAAGACTATTTTAGGTTGTAACTCCGCTTACACTTCCACAAAAACCGCGGAGTTACCAAAACTTAAGGACCTTTAGGGTCGGAGCCCCAATAGGCCCTTAAGACTCACTTGTGGCCCGTCCTAGGGCACTCTGCGACTCTTCTGGTGGGAGAATCTTATTTGTAAGGATATGGAAACGACTGTTGAGGTTGTGTATAATGTCATCAGTTGCTTTCTCTTTTTCCACCAATTCCTGTAACACTGAGGATGATACTTCATTAGCCTTTTCCTGCGCAAAAGTATCATAGGTCTTCAAAATTTTGAGCTGACTCTCCGCAGCATTGCTCAATTCCAATGCTTCATCGACAAGTGGCTGCAGCGAATTTTCCAGTAGTGTTACCTTCATCCTGCAGGAGTCGATTTCCTGCTGGAGCTCCTTGCTTCGCTTCACCTTAGTCGTTTTCTGCATAGGAGGCAGCGTCTTAATTTCTGCTCTAACTGCATCTAATTCTGCCTGTCGCAGATTGATGGTTTCTTGTACCTTACCTATATCTGGGTGGTCCTGTAGGTTCGCCCATGCTTCAATACTGTCTTCCAGCAGCTTTGCTGCGCTGCCCACAATATCTGATATTTTTGCTGCTGAGGCCTAGATGTCCCTGTGGCGTTGTTCTTGGACCTCAGGTGGAGTTTCTGGAGGGATGCGGAGTTGAAGCTCTGCGATCTGATTCTGGTGTTCTATTTTTAACTTTTCAATTTCACTGCGAGACTGTTGGGTGTAGTCTCTTAGCTTGGCAATTCTCTGCTCTGGTTCTTCTTCGTCTTGGATGTCGAAGTCAGGAAGACTCCGACATGCCTCATCCAGCGCTTGCGCCAGTGTAGCTCTTTTATGTTCAGACTCTTTCTTCTTTTGCGCAACTTCTTCCAGCCTTGCTGCGAGATTCTGGCTTTGCTTCATGGTGTCTTCCAACTGGATTTGAGAATAGTGATCTCATGCGTGGATTTCCTTCGTGATGGCTAACTGGCAGAGGTGTAATTCTGTCATAGACAGCTTGGTGTAATCGATCCCAACTGTGATACTCATCTGCGGCCGGGAATCTGCATCAGTCAGTATTAGAGCTGCGCTCGACACTTGGCCCCTGTTATCTCTGGTCGGCCATTGCCTCATATCCTGCTGCGCGGGTGCTGGGGTACTACTTGTCGTTGTACTAGTCGCTGATTTTGTTGCTAACTCTTTCAGCTCTGACACCCTGTTTGCTACGCCCGTGAGCGCAGCAAGATGCACATCCGCAAACTGTGACCACTTTTGAGTTAGTGTTTCAGTAGATTTGTCGAGAGCTTGCTCAAGCTCTTCCAGCGTCACAGTGACTCCTTCGTCTAGATTTTTGTCCTTTGACGCTTTTGTCTTCTTGCGGGACTGAGGCTTGGTTACCTCCTCTACCTCTGGCGATTTGGGCTTAGTTGATCGATTAAGATCTGATAGAGTTTGGACTGACTCCTCATCCTCTTCTTCATGGTCGCCATCCCCACCTTGGTCGTTTCCATCTTGCTGCGAGTCACTTAGGTCTTCACTGTCTTCTAGTGGGCTTTGCTGCTGCGCCTGACTGGTACCTGCGCCTGTCTGGGTAACAGGGGGAACTGGAATGGTGGGTTTTTTTCCTGCATCTTTCAACCAGTCAGCCGGCCACTGTTGAACTATGCCCCAAGATGTCTACTTTGGTTACTACATATGGTAACTTAAACCACTGATGTGTTGGAACTGCACGGGCTTGAATGAAAACATGATGCATGTCGGCACTGAAGTTCGCGGCACCTTCATATTGAGAGAACAGCTCATTGGTAAGTCGTGGTATTCGCAAGATCTCGTAGTGTATACTCATTCCATAAAAGGTGAACACAGTGTTCGTCATCTGCTGAGATGTTTTTTCCGGCGACATCCAGAGGGATGCGTATCTTACTGCACCCAGCATGCCTGGGGGTGCCTCCACGAACTGAGCCTCAATGGGTTCTTTCCACCCAATTAGTGCAATAAGTATTAATAGCGAGGAATAATGAAAAGGTCTACCTTTTTCCTATGCATCACGGGCATCTTCCAGGAATTTCCTCGCAAGATATGCGGCCCAGTTGTAAGTGTAACCCTCAGCGCAGTTTACGGCGATTCTGATAACCGGGGTAGGCACTTCGCTGGGCCTGCACTTTCGTAGGAGTTTGCACGCTAAGAGCTCAGCTGCGAAGCGGATTTTCTTGTCCTCAATCGTGGAAGTGTGATACCCTCGTTTCCCCTTGGTCAGGCCGAAACGGTCCTTCATGCTCTGCGTGAGCTTCGTATCCTCATGTTTTGACGGAAATTCAATGCCCGGATCAGGCCCTGCTATTGGTAAGCCTATGATCTGATGAATAAGCTCGGCATTGATAGAAATTTGCTTGTCTCCTATCCACAAGTGGCCATCATGTACTAATGCTAGAATCTGCTTAACCACGACAGTCACCTGTGTACTGCGCCCAAAATGAGGAACATCAAGCATTTTTAGTAGGCCAGCTATGGCCAAGCCGGCAGCCCACTGCTGCACTTCCAATAGTGTCGCGCCATTGTCTGGGTATTTGACGTGATGCAAGTATTGAGCAGGTGCGAACTGTGGAAACTTGCTATGATCATTTGTGTCATGGTCGGCATACTTAAGCTGGTCTATTTTTCTTGTCATGGTTCCAACCAGCTGTACACCTAGTGGCAGCGAGGGCGTGATTAATGTAAACTGCTTTGTCCGCTGGGGTGGCTGGACGCCTGGCCGAACGGGCTGGAGATACAGTGGCCGCAATGGTTCAATGTGCTCATCTCCTCCAATCGGGACGTGTGCTGAACTAGGCGGGTTCATCTGGTGTGTCCCTGATGTTTGCCCTGATTTCCTGTGTCGGTCTTCGTTCCGCTTAGAACGAACTTTAGGTTTAAAATTTTTCCTGGCGGACCGTGTCTGCATCGGCCGCGGCGGGGCTGGGTGAGCTTCTTCACAGGGCACAGAGGTATGTGGGGGATCAGAACGACTCTGGAGACCCCTCTGTTCGAACTCTCTTACTAGATCCTGAAGCTCTCGCTCGTCTGTCATGGGTTCACTCGTAAGTGTCAAGGAAATGTAGAATGTGACTTTTGCCAACTTAGGGATCTTCTTATACACTTTATCAATCAAATTTGTTAGGACGATGCATTTAAGGCACCAAATCCGATAAAAATCTTGTCCGACCAGTACTGGATTTTCCATGATCTCATTAGTACAAAAAATTAAGGTAATTAAAGTGCCCATGCTGCCAATTCGGCTGTTTTCCAACGGTCGGATTTTAAGATTCGTCGTGTTTTTGTGCTCCAGAAAAATCACTGTCTTAGCTTCATCACAATGAGCAGTCTTGGCGCAACATTGCTCCGCAGTCCGTTCTGGTAAGATCTGCGACGGAGCTGTTAGGTTTGGTGCACTAAATTCTTGGTTATGCTCCTTAGTTTGGAACTCAGTTCTTTCTTGATCATCAACTGCCTTCTCATGGACCATGTTGACATCTGCATCTAAAGTAGGGCAAACTTCGTTAATAGAAAACGTAAGCATAAAACTATCAACAAGATCATCCCAACTTATAGTACCATGTCGAAGCTCGACCTCCGTATACCAGGTTTTTGCTATAGGTTCCAAAGTGTGCACAAACATATGCACCCATTCCTCGCGATGCACATGTTCCCATGCTGCATAACATTGCTTCAAATGTTCCTGAGGACTATTCTGCCCATTGAACTTGCTTCGCACCTCTTGAGATTGGTCTATGAATCTGAGGCGTAGAAATTTCTGGCAAGCTTCCCAACTGTGAATATACTTCCTGTGTCCATTCCACCATCTCGCTGCTGTAGCTCTTAATGCTGCTTCCAGAGTCTGCATTCTCTGTGATTCTGGCACTTGTTCTGAGAACTGCGCAATAAATTTTCCTGGATCTGTCAACCCATCATATGTAGGCAAATCTCTGGCCTGTGCACTAAGGCATCTGAGAGATTTGGTAATTCGTGTGCACCGATGGCCATGTAGCTCGTATAGTTGATTTTGCCAATTCTCTAGACCATCATCTGAGTCAGACATGCAGGAGCTATCACATTGCCAATCCATTACACCTTCGGCATTAGGCTCGACATAATCTTCTTCTTTAGCTGTGATATTATAGATATGGTCCAGAATATCCTGATCTTCCTCTCTGACTGGCTCCGTATATCTTTCTCCTTGAGAAGGATCCAATGGTAGTATAGCTCTCAATCTCTTCCCTTCAAAAGTCATTTGTCTCTTTTTAAGATTGATAACCGCATCACTATGTATTGCCCACTCAATTCCTAGCAAAGCTGGATAAGGGTTACTGTCATCAATGATCTCAATAACTTCAAAATCTGTTACAGTGCTGACTCCATCTATATCCACTGGTACTCTAGGGAATCTTCCTAAAGGCAGAATCCTCTGCTGATTGGGTAATCTCAATTGGATATGGGACCAGTCAAGGGTGGGATTTCCCATTTGTTCCCATGACTGTTTAGTTAAGATATTGACTTCTGAACCCAGATCTAAAATAATATCCTTCATGTCATATTCTCCTATCTGAGCATGTAGTCTCATCTCTCTTCCAGTCCTTCTAATTCCACTGACAGCTTTTTCCTTACCAAGGCTTTGCTGAGGTTCGCAAGACTGAATAACTTTTTGTAATTCATTTAAGGAATTCTGATTTCTTAACAATTTGATGCAACTCTGTAAAAACGATGACAGAGTACTTACTTGGCCTTGTGAGTCTTCCTGGGATTTCAGCTGCTGATGCTGCTTTTTTGCTGCAGGCAAATCTGGATCAGCAAAGTCTTGTCTGGCTTCCAAAAAAGTTTCTTTTTCTCGTCGAACATAAAATGTTGGAGTTTTCTCTACGGCCTTGCGAACCCAAGCTTCATCAGGCTGCTTCACCAGACACTGCGTATCTGTCGTAGCTCCACTTCTTGTAACCACATTAACAGATGGGATTGGTCGTGGCTCAACAGCAATCAACTGGACACTCGGACTAGGTTTACTGTTCCTTTCTTGAATTTTAGCTAGCAACTGTGGGCACTGCTCGATGACATGATCGACTGCTCTGCAGTATCGGCATGTCGTGGTTGGATTTTGACAGTCTCGAGCTAGATGTCCTGCCTGATTGCAGTTATAGCAAATAACTTGACCTCGACCTCCTCCAGGCATACCACGACCACGGCCTCTAAAACTGCCTCAACCACCTCGGTAACCATATCCATCATTGCCTTGTGCATCCGGGTAGATCCTATAAGTGTCGTAGGTCCGCTCCCTCATAAGGTCAAAGCTGCGACATTCATCTTCATTATGGCCTACTGACTTACAGAATTTACAGTAAAGGTTCTTCGGGACTTGAACATACCTCTGTAACAGATAGCAGTCTTTCGGTCTATTCTGGCCAGTAGTTCGACAGATCTCACAGTACAGAACAGTAGGATTCAGCGGGTTTGGTGCGCCAGTATTCAAATAGTTTCTCAGCGCCAGACACTGGTCCTTATCGTGGCCTTCTATTCGACAACGTATACACCATACCTCTTCGCGGGTGGATTTCCCTTTTTTCATGTCGCGAAGCTCTAAAGCCATCTCCACGAGCTGCGCTTGAATTTGAGCTATGCCAGAATTATCTTTGACAGGTGCAGTTTCAAGCTTTATGGCAATCTCTAAGGCCTCTTGCTGATCAGCAACCTTCTGTTGCATGAGTGGAGCTCTGATGTGAGGTAATAATGCTGCAATAAACCACTCCTTATGTTGTGCTGGTCCAATCGTGAAGCTAACTTGGTCAAGCAGAACTTTGAATCTCTTATCAAAGTCCCACACATATTCGCCTCGCCGCTGCTGAATCTCTTTTAACTCAGTGATGCACTGCGACTCTGATTTAGGTTTCTTAAATTCTCGGATCGGTGCTGCTTTGATGTCAGCCAAGACAGGATTCTGCGTGCTAGCAAACTTCATAAACCAAGTTAGGGCTCGGTCTCTGAAAGAAGTGATCAGCTGCACTCGTCGAACATCTATGTCCGTAATATTCTTTGCGGTCCACACAGCTTCGCATAGAAACCAGAACTGTTCTAGATCTTCTGACCCAGTTCCTTTAAAAACCGGTAGTTTGATGTCATCATGAACATGGGCCATCTAGGATCTAGGGGGGGAGGAACGGTTTGAACTAGCTGGGGAAGACTGACCTGTGACAGGGTTACTCAGGCTAGGGTTACTTTCAGACTGCGACAGGTTCTCAGGGATAATAGGTCTCTGTTGCGGGGTTATCGAAGGGTTTCTAACAGGCGGGGCCTCAGCAGACTTAGAGGCTTCAGAGCTTAAAGGGGTATACTCAGTAGAGGAACCGAGATCTCTCTTATATCTTTTGCCACTTTGCAGCAAACCACTTTGCTCATCGAAGTCCCAATCACTTCCAATCATAGGTTAGCAATACGCAAGATTCCTTTTTCAGCCAATAGTATTTTAATATTCAAACTAAATAGGTTCAAGTACTTACCCCTTGGTCCTTTGAAAAATTGTCGTTCAGCTTCGCTAAAGGAGGTACTTGTGTCGATGGTGAACTCCGTCACAAATTCTTCGAGAGTTCGCGCAGTCCAGAAATCCACGGCTCGTGAGATCGCGTTGTTCACTCTTTTCAAGATAGCGATTCTTGCGGGGGTCCAGGGAGGAAACTGGATTTCGTGGAAGTTCGTCGTCCTTTCTGTTAACCTGGATAACCACTGGTGCAACTCTATGTGTATAGTACCAAAGAAAATTTCATGAACATCAGAAAAGACGTACCTTTGCAAAAATTGTTCCGCACTACGACGGGGATCTTTATTTTCCTGTTCTGCAAACTTCAAATAGGTCGCTTCGATCCAATCACCAATTTCTTTTACAGAGGGTCGCCAAAACATAGCCCTCGAGGTACGACGTAGATCTCTCTTCAACAGATACTGAGTTCAACCGGCAACGGAACCAATTTGTTGGGCTATCTGGGCAGACCCGGGTTTTACCTTTGACTTCGCACCAACAAAAGACCCACAGTGTTGGCCCTTTCGGCAGCAGCCTGCGAACAGGCTACAGTCTCACCCGAAACAGCTATGGGGTGCCGCAGAATTAGGTTTCTGCAAGCAGAAGAGAGAATCTTACTGTACCTTTAGTCTTTAACTATTAATAATCACGCAACACAATTCTTGTATTATCAATTACGTAGCTTCGCGGTTAGATAAACAAACAGTTACTTGCACAGCCCTTATCTGGGAATTCACAGCGAAGCTAGTTATTAACAGCAATCTTACTTTAATAGTTATTTACTTAGCAGTGTATAAAATATAATAACAAATCAACACAAATGAACCACAACACCATATGTAACGTGGTTCACCCCCAGTGTAGGGGTTACGTCCACAGAACTGCGTTTTATTTAACTCTTTACAAATAAAACGACAGTTCTGATCTGTGCACTCAACTGCAGATCCTTTCAGTCCTCAAAGCCGCGCACACAGCAGCAGGCCTCTGCGCACTCAGCTACAGATCTTCCTTTCTCCAAAAACCCCTCTGCGCACACAGCTGCAGAGGTCGTCCACGCACACATCTAGGACTTAGCCTTCTTATAAAAACCCTTATACAATCTCTTATCTTTGCATTACATTAGCTTCATAAGATAATCATTCAAGACCTAACCCTACTTCTTTACATAAGTGCCTATTTATATAGCACACTGTTACAAAACCATGGATTTACACCATGGGCGCCCAAAACCCTAACCCTGGATTTAACCCAAGGGTTGATTACAAAACAGGGGTTTCGACCCACCCGCGACACCCCTAAGACTATTTTAGGTTGTAACTCCGCTTACACTTCCACAAAAACCGCGGAGTTACCAAAACTTAAGGACCTTTAGGGTCGGAGCCCCAACAAGAAGTCTATGCAAAGCAAGGAAATTAAATGTCATTTCCAACAACAACAACAAAGTAGATGGGTGGTATTTATGAAAAGGTGTTACAATAAAGTATTTTCTTCCAAGTTTGATGGCATGCTTGGTCATCTTAAAATATTTCATGTTTGAGCTATAGTAATATCATATGTACAAAAACACTAGATTAACTTGAACTATGACCCAACTTACAAGAAATATTGATACCCATGCACTAGGTGATTTGAACAACCTTTATCATTGACCAAAAAACATTCATATGTTGGGAAAATAATGGTATCATCTGATGTTAGTGTCACAATTTTGTATTCTTCATTAACCATGATTATCAGTAAATTAAATTAAAGTTGAAGGGCTGAGAGATTACTATATAAATTTAGTTGTTGTAATTGACTACAGAAGCCACGACCATGATGCATTATTCTTCCCTCCCTTGCCTCCCTAAGCAAAAGTGTGCTAATTTTTCTAGCCCCTATTAACTTTAAAATATCACTAAATCGATGACCATTTTCTCTCCATCTCTATAATGAAATACCCTTGACAACTCCAATAGCACAACAATCTCAAAGATTTTGATGTTGGACCTTGATTTGAGTTATTCTTATCAGAGTTTTCCCATCATATGGAGGTCATATCTATATCTATTCTTCATTTCTTCTGGTTCCCGATATCATTGGAATGAATTAAGGATTTAGTGAATATATGAAGTAGAGTCACATATGACAGAGTATGAAAAGATGGTATGAGCGCCACTTTTCATGCCCATTTACCAACGATGGTGCTTCTCTAATCTAGGAAAAGGTATTCATATGAAATAATATTGTCTAGCCTCAAATGACCTTGCAAGTCCATCATGCGGCTAGAATGACCACACAATGGGGTTTACATGGATTTCATGCTTCTAAAAGGAATCGAATTTCATCACACATGAGATAAAAGTTAAACCTACATCTAGCCCAAATTCTACGTAGATTGCCCCAAAATTATGTAGCAGAAATATATAGTTTTGAAAGCTTCAAATTTTTAGAGAAGAAAATAAAATGAGAAGAACACACTTAGGAAGCTCTCCCCACAAAAATAAGAGCCACCAAACAAACAGTTTCAAACAAAAACCAAAGTTGGGGGTCTTCTTTCAACTTAGGAATTGGAGTGAAGAAGTTTCCATTGGTCTTCTTGAGAGTTCCTTGCATGTTTAACCCTAATTTTTTGTAGAATATGAATAAACAAGAACAAACAAGAAACATAGACAATTATTCCCTATATCTATGCTCCTAAATGTAACGAAAGTAAGAAAAAAGTATCCCAAATCCCATACATGGTTAATTTGGGATGTGAGAAAGAATTTTCTTTTTTGAATGACTATCTCATGAATTTTACAACCCCCAAAATTCTAGGCCTCCAAGGAATTTGCAAAGCTTACTTTCTCTTTTGTTTGGAATGAAGAGCGGTTGCAGGATTATGATGCATGGAAACCAAACCACCTCACGATTTTGCACACAACCTATATTTGCTTAAGACTTTCCTAAGTGTGATATGTTGCTAGCCTTGGAGCCTTATGTTGCTGCTGCAACTGCTTCCCCAAAAAAAATTACATTTTAGGGCCCCTCCTTCCATTTTTTATTTTTATACTTGTTTCTTAAATCAAATAAGCCCCCCTACATACCTAGTATTTCCTAAAAGCTTGAGCAGAAGGATTTTCCTAAGCCTGAAGTGTCATTTTTGTAAAAAATCCTTAGGCGCGACCTTGAAAACATGGCTTACATATAGGGTCTACTTTCGATTTCATATCAATGGCTGAGAATCGCTCCGACATGAATCAATGGGCCAGGAAATAGCGAAAGCGGAAAAGATCAAGTTTTGGTTGTGAAAAGTTAAAGTTCCATTTTCCGCTTTTCCGCTTTTCAAAAGGGCAGAAGTGGAAGTGCAGAAGCGAAAAGTTAAAATTTAAACTTCGTAAAAATTGAAAGTTCTGCTTTCCGCTTTCCAGAAGTGCGGAAGGGGAAAGTTAAAATTTAAACTTCGTCAAAAGTGAAATTTTTGCTTCCCACTTTCCGCTTTCTAGAAGGGCGGAAGTGGAAATTTAAAGTTTAAACTTCGTGAAAAGTTAGATTCCCACCTTCCTCTTTCCGCTTTCCGGAAGGGCGAAAGAGGAAGTGAGGAAGCGAAAAGTTAAAGTTTAAACTTCATGAAAAATGAAAGTTCCGCTTTCCAGAAGGGCAGAAGCGGAAAAAAGTTTAAACTTCGTGAAAAGTTAGATTCCCGCCTTCCGCTTTCTGCAGTTTCAGATTGACGATCCAAAATCGCCACTCACAGATCAACGGCCCAGAAGGCTTCTGCGAAGATTGACGATGCGGAAACATTGTTGCGAAAACCAAAATGCATAAATCCAAACTGCGGAAGTTAGAATGTAAATTTGGTGAATCCGCAACCCGCAACTTTGGTCTCAAATCAACGGCTGAGGATGACTCCGGAATAAAATCAATGGTCTAGGAAAAAATGGAAAGGAGCTTGTAGGGTCGCATGATTTAACGGTTCAAATCAAACCCGATCCATCTTTGAGATGATCTAAGTCATCCAACCTCTGTTTTGTTTTTTACTGAGAACCATTGGAGAAATTGAGAGATCTTCCTCTCGAAGCTTAAACTAAATAGAATTGCTTGCATAACAAGGCATTAGTCATTATCTGTTTTCTTTTCTGTTTAATAACCAATGCATATCATTAAATTGAAATACTATGAATTATGGTTGTTTCCAGGTTAGATATATATCTCATAATGTTTTCTTTGTATATCACAGGTATTATTGTTCGCCAACTTAGGACGGGTGATTGCGAGATCAGGTAAAGATTGCATCTTTGAATGGCTGCGATTCATAGCAGATCAAGATCTTGGTCCTAAAGATTTTTGTTGTTTTAACATGCACGAAGAAATAAATGTCTTAGATTGGCGGAATGTGGTAGGACCTGCACTTTTCAATGGCCAAGATCAAAGGTGGAATCAGATCTACGGTGGAGGTGAATTCTGCTAATTCTACATGCTTGTGGAAATTAACTTTTGAAATCTGTGGAATTGGTTGAAGGGCTACATTTTTCAAGGGAAGAGATCTAATCAAAATTAGATCTACGGCAGAGAAAATTTCCGTTGATTCAACAAGCACAAGGAAATGAACTTTTGAAATCCGCGGAATTCGGTACAAGGCACAGGTTTCAACGGACCAGATCATCCTTGATCTCATATCTACGGCGAAGAAGGATTTCACTGATGAACTTGCACACTCAAAGTTGGAGGGCGCCTACGCAATAAGAAACGTGCTTAAATGATGTGTCCCCTCCCCATTGGATATCGCGCTTGGAGATTGGGGGTACAAAGTCACTTTTGTGGAGTGCGATGGTTTAAAGATCTTGCATATTTCAATGGTTAGGATTTGAGCAGAAGAGATCTACGGTGGGTATGCATTTTGCAGCCAAAACATGCAGGAAAATAAAGAAGCATGAAACAACACACGTGGAGGCGCAACAACGTGACTGGTTCTTGAGCCAACGAAATACAACTCAAGCGCATGAGGAGCTGATGCACAGACTGCGTGTATTTCCAGCAGGGAAAGGCCCGTATAAATTTTATTTGTTTTATGAAATCGTTTGTATTCAGCCAGGTGGACAAATAAGAAACTTGGGAATATCATGGGTGACGTATAGAGATAGTATAAATAGGGGTGTAGAGCACCATAGAAAGGACTTTTGCCTGGTGAAAAGAACGTTGGAATATTTTGTAAAAGATCTAACTATTTGCTAATAAGAATGATCATTTTGTTGGAACAAAGGCTTGCACAGAGATTTACTCAGAATGTGTGGAATGCATACTATATAACTATTTCTTCTTGCTTCTATACATCATACAATGAGATTGTTCTAACCTCTTGGAACTATTTCCTTGGTCATGAATGGTCTGTTGTCTATATAAATGTCTGTGTTGGCAAGGTAATAAATGGTTCAATTATATCAGAGCTATCTTTGGTATTCTTTCTGATATGAATGTGATTATTGTGTTGGTACAACTATATGTTGAACTCTTATGAGCATTTACAATATATTACTCTGAACTCTAAATTTTCTCCCTGGTCGGGGATTGAATAGTTTAGTTTTAGATCTAGATTAGAATTGCATTTAGCTTAGGCATCTGCATTTTATTCTTTAAACAAAAATCATATAAACAGTGGATTGGGCCGTAACCAGTCAAATATTTAAAGAACTTAATATGTGGTAACCGGAACTGTAAACCAGACGGATTCCCCACACCAAACGGTGGACTATCTAATTGTTATTGTTTACCAAGGAGAGTCCCTATTGTCTGGTACCTAGGATTTTTCCAGGAATCAACAGATTTGGCGCTAGAAGGAGGGCATCAGCCAGTGCATGGATGATAGAGGAGATCCATTTTTTGAAGAAGATTATACTGGAACAACATCATAAAATACTTTCCCTGGAGATCTTTTTCCTGAATTTAAAGAACAAGAACATACAGGTTCTGTCAAAGAAGAATCGGAACGTTTGTATGTTGTCTTGTTTGAGGAAGTAGATCAGTTTAGGAGACATACAAGATCCTACGTCGAGAAACTTTGGGGGTTAAAAGTTTTTCCCGTGCTACCTAGAAGGAGGACTTCCAAGAAAGTAGCCTCATACACTAAGGATTCAATTCTTGTGGAAAAATTGGAAGAACTGATAGATCTATCCATCCAAGAAATTGTTCATCCTCTAGATCAATTGGATCCAGAATCCCCTGCAATTTTTGTTTTCAGTGAGTCTCCACCTCGAATCATGGTTGTTTTTAATGAACCCGCATGGAGAGAAAGAACTCCACTCAACCTGGTTGCTCTTTTGCATGATTTACCTAAGCACCCAGAAAAGGTATTACCAAAATTTGATCATGGAAATGGTGTTTCTGCTAAAGATCACTTAAAAAAAATTTATATGGCTTTGAATCTTTTAAATTTTGACCATGAAGATGTGGTTTGCAGACTTTTTCAATATACTTTTGAACCTAAAGCATCTTCATGGTACTTTAGTTTGCAAGCTAATTCAATAGTAAATTGGGATGGTTTTGAAAATACATTCGTAGGGAAATTTGGCAACCAGAAAATTGTAGCCACTCTCATGAAAGAATTATTGTCTATGAGGATGAAAAAGAAAGAAAAGGTCCAATACTTTAATCAGATATTCACCACTTGATTGAATAACTTTAGTGCTGCAACAAAACCAGTTGAAGAGTCTCTAATAGAATATTATACTACATCACTTGATCCACCAATAGCAATGTTTGTAAAAAGGGCTGGTAAAGTTACTTTGGTAGAAAAATATGAAGAAGCCAAGAAAGTAGAGGCAGATGTGGATAGTATCGCAAAGCATACTCTAGAACCTGAGTTGAAACATACGACAAGAAAAAGGCCTTTGCTGTTAACTGATCCCAAAGAAGAACACTCTAATGAGTTAGAAAATGTAGTGAAAATGGTGCAAAAATTGTCAAACAAAATAATAGACATAGAAAAGGATAAAGGAGCTAGTTCTTATAGAAATCCATTCAACCCTCATTACAAAAAAAAAAAGAGTGGACAACCCCAACCACCTGTGCATAATTCTATTGTTTTAAATTTTAACGAGGTAGGCATGGATCACTTTTGTAATTTTCACCAAGAAACTCATTCTGAAAAAAAAGTTGTTCACGATGGGTTAATACAATGACTCTTGTAACGAATCAATTGTTAGATACCCAGTTGGCAAATCCTAAAGAAGAGCAATCCCAAACTAATGATCCAAAACAAACAAACGAAGAAACCACTATGGTTTTGTGGGATTGAGCACCTACTTTGGGGCTTAGTGAAGATGAACCTACTAAGGAAATTCAAGTGTCATCGGTTAATGTCATGACTAGAAGTAAAGGGCCGGTAGTGGATGAGAGTTTTATACTGCCCAAAATAAAGAAGTTGAAAGAAAACATGAAGAAAATTCTCATTACTACCCAAACAACACTTAAGCCTAATCTGATAAATATGAAAGAGGCAATCCTAGTAGTTAACAAACCAATGAAGATCGTGATAAATAAATCAGAAGGTACTAGAAAAGGCTTGGTAGAACATGATATGGAGTATGATATTGTAGAGGATATTAAGAAAACAAAAGCAAATATTTCTCTATTTGAACTATGTAATTTGCCTCAGCAAAGAAGGAAACTTCTAGAAGCTTTTGATCCACAACCTAGCATTATCCTAGAAACCATGAAATTTGATGATGAAGTAAATGAAGCAAGCATTGGGGGAAAGTCTAAATCTCAGACTTTACCTTTTTTGCTATCATTTGAGATTTGTAATCATAATGTGCATAATTGTTTGGTAGATTTTGGTGCTTCCTCAAATGGCATGCCACTTTCAATATGTAAATATATAAATGGCCAACCCATACCATCTCCATCTCGGATAATTCAATTAGACAGATCTGTTGTTAAAGTCATATGGGAAATGAAAGATGTTTTGATTCGGTTATCTGCAGATCCCAGAGTTTGTCAGTTTATAGATGTTATGGTAGTGAATATACCAGAAAAGCATATGGGTTAATTTTAAGTAGGGACAAGTCAATGGTTACTTTGCAACCGACTGGTCTCACATGTGGCTGCCATAAAACAATAGTCAAAATCAAATTAAAATACTGAGGGAACCACACATGAAGTATAATGTAACTTAGTTAGAAGGGGAGAATGAACCAGTGAACTTCTCGTCTTCAGTTTTGGGAAACTATTTTTTGGAACTCGAACCAGGGAACTACCAGGTTGAAGAAGCTAGTTGTGAACCAGACGCACAATCTGATATCCTTCAATTCTCACAAGCTGATGATATTGATTGTAATATATTAAACTTAGTGACTAACATAGGAGATGATACTAACCAGGTAGAGTTAGAAGATAGATCTTGGTTTCTGTATTTTGATGGTTCTAAAACCCAAGAGGGATCAGGGGCAGGTTGCATCCTGATTGATCCAGATAAAAATAAATGATTTCTCTCTTGTAGACTAGAGTTCGAATGCACAAATAATACTAATGAGTATGAAGCTCTAGTTCTAGGCATGAAGAAAGCCATTGGGTTAGAAGTGTGGGGAAGGCACGGGAGTGTCGCTCCTTTCCTTGGCAGCACTTGAGACTTCACGTACAGCTCAAAAAACCACTTACAGTCAATGTTTAACTCTTCTCAACAATGTACAACTTTACTAACAGAGCTCAAAATAAAAACCCCAGCACGTACATGATTGTTGCAGCTCGGCTGCTACTGCTACCGGCACTTCCAAGATTGTGTTACAGCTAGCTGTTACAGCCAGCAACACTTTATATGTTTAAATCCACTAGCTGGGACTGCTCACAACTCTCTATTTTTGCACTGATTTGATGGCCCCTGCATCCAGAAACTTATCACAAATATTCTACTTAATACATAAACAACATTCAAACTAAAAACATGAGCTGCTACAGCAAGCCAATATAAAAAAATAAAACTGATTTTTTTCAAAAATAGAATTACACAGGAAATTATCAGAGTTCCAACTCTGTTTCTATTACGCTCTATTGTTTGTATTCAGGCTATGAAATATGGTTTACAAAGCAAGTATTTATAGAATTTTAACTAAGTCGGCCAATTAATGCTAATTGGCCCTTCGCTAACAAAACGGGCTTCTCTGTTCAAATGATTTACAATATGTTAATGCTCTGTTACAATATGACAAAAATATAAACTACGCTGCCTCTTCAAAAAATAGATCCGCTCAGCTGACATATAAAAATGGTTTTTTATGTTTTAATAATTTGTTGTTTTGTCAGGTGTTGAGGCGATGTGGCGGTGCTGTGACTCTTCAATGTTGCGGCGGTCACAAGCTGAACGGTGATGGCTCTTCAAATTTCCGGTAGCTAATGTTGTTGCTTCAAAATTTGTTGCAGTCTGACGGTTGAGTAATTACATAATTCCAATATTCTCCCCCTTAATTACTACACTTCAAAAAACAAAATTTTGTAACACTTGATTTCTGTTACAGCTTATAAACACCAATGTTTTTCCTATGAAGTTCAAACAAATCTTTTCCCAATGGTTTTGTAAACAAGTCTACAAACTAATTTCATGATGTGAAAAATTCCACATTGATTTCATTGTTGTTTATCAGTTCACGAATAAAATGATATCGTGTATCAATATGCTTACTTCTTTTGTGAAAGACATGATTTCTTGATAGTGCAATAGCTGAGTTATTATCACAAAAGATTGGAGTTGGTTCATTTTGTTCATGCTGTAACTCAGAAAGAGTTCTTCTCATCCAAACTGTTTGACATGCAGCTATTGTTGCAGCAACATACTCTACCTCAGTAGAGGATAGTGTCACAATGGGTTGCTTCTTCGATGCCCATGCTACTGATCCTGATCCAAAACTGAACACATATCCAGATGTACTCTTTCTATCATCAATAGAACCTGCAAAATCACTGTCAGTGTATCCAATCAAATTAAAATTTGAATTAGATGTATACTGGATACCAAAATTTGTTGTTTCGGCAATGTATCTTAGGATTCTCTTTCCAACTTGTCAGTGGGTGTTTTTTGGTGTTTCCATAAACCTTGAAATTAAACTTACTACAAACATTATATCAGGTCTTGTTGCAGTTAAGTACATGAGACTTCCAACCAGTATCGTATACATCGTTGGATCAACCTTTGACCCATCATCTTCCTTACTGAGTTTTGTGCCAGTTGCTATTGGAGTTACAGATGGCTTACAATTCAGCATTCTGAATCTTTTCAATACATCATTTGCATATTTAGACTGACATAAAAATACCATCTTTAGATTGGATTACTTCAATACCAAGGAAATATTTCATCATTCTTAAATCAGTCATCTCAAATTATGTTTTCATGGCTTTCTTGAACTTATCTACTGACAGATCTCCATTGAATATCAAATCATCCACATATAAACAAACAATCAGAATTTTACCTTCTTGGTTTACCTTTGTATATAATGTTGGTTCACGTGGACTTCTGTTCAATCCTTCACCATTCAAATATTCATCAATTCTGCTGTACCAAACTCTGGGTGCCTACTTCAATCCATACAACGCTTTCTTCAATCTGTAGACTTTGTCTTCTTGTCCATCAACCTCATATCCTGGAGGTTGTCTTACATAAACCTCTTCTTCTAAAGATCCATTCAAAAATGCAGACATTACATCCATTTCATGTACATACCATTTATTATGAGCAGCAATAGCTAATACCATTTTTACCGTATCAAGTCTGGCTACATGTGCAAATGTCTCATTATAATCAATTTCAGATTGTTGACTAAACCCCTGAGCAACAAGTCTTTCTTTATATTTTTCAACATCACCATCAGCATTTAACTTAGTTTTATAAATCCATTTGACACCAATACAATTTTTATCTTCATGCAAATCTACAAGATTCCAAGTATTATTTCTTTCTATGGCATCAATTTCTTCATCCATTGCTTTTATCCAAATATCATTTTTAACAGCTTCATCAAAATCTATAGGATCACATGCTATAAATGAAAATTTTGAAACTTGATCTACTTCATCATTCTGTTCATATAATTCTCTTAAACTTCTAGTCTTCTGACCTCTAACTCTGTTTCTTAATGATGCCAATGTAGGATTTGATTCATTACTTACCTCTGATCTTGTTCCTTGCCGTCCACCAACACTTAATGGTTCATCATGTTCATGAGCTCTGGGTGTTCTAGCAGGTGTCCTTGCTGCTGGTGTATGTGGAGTCAACTATCCTCCATGTGTGCCCTGTTCATCTTCTTCATCTTTTGCATGAGGTGTTACAGCTTTCTCACCAACTAATTTATCAATGCTCCCATCCCATGCGTCTTCTTCTTTAAACACCACATCTCTGCTAATTACATACTTCTTGGTGATGGGTTTATAAAGTCTATATGCTTTAGATTATTCACTATATCCAACAAAAATACATTTCTGACTTCTGTCATCTAACTTTCTCGTCGGCTCTTCAAGTACATGTGCATAAGCTACACAACCAAAAATTCTTAAATGAGATATGCTGCTACACTTACCGCTCCAAGCTTGTTGAGGAAGTTGATCCTTCACGCTTTTCGTTGGGCTTCTATTCAGGATGTACACTGAACAAGTAACAGCGTCTCCCCAATATTCATTTGGAAGATGCTTCTCCTTCATCATACTTCGAGCCATGTTCATAATGGTTCTATTCTTCCTTTCTGCTACATTGTTTTGTTGTGGAGTGTAGCATGCAATAATCTACTTTTTAATTCCATGATACTTACAAAAATCCATAAATTCATTTGACATATACTCACCTCCTCCATCTGATCTCAAGACTTTAATAAATTTGTTACACTCTTTTTCAGTCATAGCTTTAAAACTTTTAAACACATCGAATGCTTGAGAATTTTGTTTCAACAAATACACCCAAGTTTTTTTACTGTAATCATCAATAAAAGACATAAAATAAAGATTACCCGTCAAAAAAGGTGTTTGCATCGGTCCACACAAGTTATTGTGTACTAGATCTAATGGTTCATTTGCTCTATTTGAGACTCCAGAAATAAATTTCTCTCTATGATGCTTTCCTAATATGCAACTTTCACATGAGCCACCTGGTTGTTCAATACTAGAAAATCCTTTTACCATCTGCTTCTTCTGTAGCAATTCTAAACCACCAAAATGTAAATGACCATATCTCAAATGCCATAACCATGATTGATCTAAACTCTTAGTTTTATAAGCATTCAAAGAGTTAGTCAAATCATTTCTTATAATCAGCGGAAACATTCTATTCTTTGTCATCTCTACTCTGGCAATCAACTGTTTACTTGGATATTTATCATAAATAGTGCATACATTTTTCTTAAAGAATACTTTGTACTCTTTTTCCAACAATTGTCCGACACTCAATAAATTACGCATCAAACCAGGAACATAATAAACATCATGAATAGTTCTTCTTTTACCATCTTTTGTATACACAACAATCACACATTTACCATTAACTTTTACCTTACAGTCATTACCCAACTTTACTTTAGACTGTATGCTGGTATCTAGACTTGAAAATAATTCCCTATTTCCAATCATGTGGTTGTTGCATGCACTGTCCAAAAACCAAATATCTTTTGAACTTTCATGGGTGACATTACAAGTTAAAAACATAGGTTGTTCTTCATTTTCAGCCTCCTCTGTCATGTGTGTAGACAACTTACTAGCATCTGCTTGTTTCTTCCAACACTTGTTAGTAAAATGCCCAAATTTCTTACAATAAAAACATTGAACTTTAGATTTATCATACCTCTGATTTCCTGACTGTCCTACTACTCCCCCTTACACTAGGAGTACTCTGCTGTAACTTCTCTTCATTTTCAAAATCATTTTTGTTGTCACTATGACCAGCACTTCATCCTCCTCTTCCTCTGTTACTAGATCTTCCTCTGTCTCTACCTCTAGTAACATTTAACTAAGATTTAAAAGCATTTTCTAAAGGAGTGTCATCATAGATGTTCATTCTTGATTCATGAGCAAGCAATGAACCAGTCAGCTCATCAATGTGCATTTGACTGAGATTTTTAAACTCTTCAATTGGAACAACCACAGCTTCAAACTTCTTCGACAAACATCTCAGCAATTTTTCAATCACGCGTTGATCTGGAAGATCTTCAGCATACTGTCGTAGCTAGTTTACAACACTCATGAGTTGTGTCATGAAATTATCAACAGTCTCACTGTCTTTCATCTTCATATTCTTAAAGTCTCTTCTCAAATTCTGCAACTTAACGTTCTTCACCTTGGTCACACCTTGATAGCACGTTTCAAGAGTCTCCCAAGCTTTCTTTGAAGACTCAGCACTTGATATCTTCGGAAAAATAGATTCACTCAGACCTTGCTGAATGAGACCAAGAGCTTTATTATCTTTTCTTTCGATTTTCCTTCAACAGAACACGTTCAGCATTGGTCAAAGCCAACTCAGCCGCTTGATTGGCTGGTTCAGGATATCCAATCATAACAAACTCCCAAAGATCTTGAGCACGCAGAATAATTCTCATCTTAATAAACCATGTGTCATAATTCCTTTCAGACAACACTGGAATTTGTGGTTGTACTATACTGCTGTTAGTAGCCATTTAAATTAATTTCAAAAACAAATGAGCAATAAAACTTAACCAAACTCTTAAACTAGAGATGAAACTTAATCACGCTCTGATACCACTATGGGGAAGGCAGGGGAGTGCCACTCCTTTCCTTAGCAGCACTTGAGACTTCACGTACAACTCAAAAAACCACTTACAGTCAATGTTCAGCTCTTCTCAACAATGTACAGCTTTACTGACAGAGCTCAAAATAAAAACCCCAGCACGTACATGATTGTTGCAGCTCGGTTGCTACTGCTACCGGCACTTCCAAGATTGTGTTACAGCCGGCAACACTTTATACGCTTAAATCCACTAGCTGCGACTGCTCACATCTCTCTATTTTTGCACTGATTTGATGACCCCTGCGTCCAGAAACTTATCACAAATATTCTACTTAATACATAAACAACATTCAAACTAAAAACACGAGCTGCTACAGCAAGCCAACATAAAAAAAATAAAACTGAGTTTTTTCAAAAACAAAATTACACAAGAAATTATCAGAGTTTCAACTCTGTTTCTATTACGCTCTGTTGTTTGTATTCAGGCTATGAAATATGGTTTACAAAGCAAGTATTTATATATTTTAACTAAGTCGGCCATTAAATGCTAATTGGCCCTTCACTAACAAAACGGGTTTCTCTGTTCAAATGATTTACAATATGTTAATGCTCTGTTACAGTCTGACAAAAATATAAACTACGTTGCCTCTTCAGAAAATAGATCCGCTCAGCTGACATATAAAAATGGTCTTTTATGTTTTAATAATTTGTTGTTTTGTCAGGTGTTGAGGCGATGTGGCAGTGCTGTGACTCTTCAGTGTTGCGGCGGTCACAAGTTGGACGGTGATGGCTCTTCAAATTTCCGACAGCTGATGTTGCCGCTTCAAAATCTGTTGCAGTCTGACAATGGAGTAATTACATAATTCCAACAAGAAGTAAAAAACTTGAAAGTGTTTCTGAGATAGTTGTCAGACAATAAACACCATTCATTGTTTGTCTCCACATCTGAAAGGGTACCAGTCTGAGGTATGGAATTTGATTATGCACTTCAATGCTTTCAATATAAATGCAGTACCTAGATTGCAAAACGTTGCAGCTGATTTATTGGCTACTTCTGCATCTAGATTAATACCAACTAATAATAAATGTTCTATTGAATTGGTTTTCAGGCCATCAGTATCTGACAATGTTACAAATCTAAGGGTATTTGATGACGATGAGTATATTATCAGTTTTTTAACGAATGAAGAATCTTTTAAAGAATCAATAATTGATGAAGAAGAACATTTGTCAGGTTTACAAATGAAGATGCAATTGAGGGAAATTTCATGCCTAAAGCGGTAAGAACCCTCGAAGGGATGTTTGATCTGCAGAGTAAATTCCGGAAACCAACCAATGTGAAGAAGAGCAATTCATCAATGCAGCACGAGTTGGTCAATCTGGGATCAGCAACTGAACCCAAATATGTCAATTTGGGAAAATGTTGCTCGCCTGGAGAAAGATGTAAGTCCATCAAGTTGTTTCAGCAATACAAAGACATCTTCACCTAGACATATGAATATCTGAAGACTTATGACACTCGCATCATCCAGCATGTGATTCCCATCAAAACAAGGGAAAACCCATTTCAACAACAACTTATAAAGATGCACCCGAAGTTAGAACCTCTGAGCCATAACGAAGTAAAGAAGTTACTGGACGCAAAGATCATCTTCAAGGTTCCACATTCTGAATGGGTGACCAATATAGTCCCGGTGATAAAAAAAAAATCAGGAGAGATAAGGCTGTGTGTTGACTTCAGGAACTTAAACAAAGCATCAGATAAAGATAACTATCTGGTTCCACCAATTGAACAGATTTTACAAATGGTTTCAGGCTCATAAATGTTCTCCCTATTAGATGGATTTTCAGGGTATAAGTAAGTATTAGTGGTTGAACAAGACCGATTAAAGACAACATTTCGTACAAATTTAGGAACATTCACTTATAGAAGAATGCCTTTTGGTCTCATGAATGCCAGAGCCACATTTCAGAGACCCGTAAACATTGCATTCAGAGGTTTAAATGGCCACTGTGTAGTAGTGTACTTAGATTATGTAATAGTTTTCTCCAAGAGAAGAAAAGACTATGTTTTCACTTAAAACTGATTTTTTACCACTATAGAAAATATGGTGTATCTCTGAACCCAAAGAAAAGCATCTTTGCAATTTTTGAAGGAAAATTGTTGGGACACATCATCTCAAAGAATGGAATCTCAATAAATCAAGAGAGAGTTGAGGCTATAACTCAAATTCTCATGCCCCATAATAGGAAAGCTATGCAATCATTTATGGGCACAATAAATTTTGTTCGAAGATTTGTCCCTGATTTTGCTCAAATTGTGAAACATTTGCAGCAAATGGTGAAGAAAAGTGTACAGTTCAAGTGGACTGCCATTGAGAAAGTAGCCTTTAAAGATATTAAAATAGCAATAGCTCAGGCACCTTCGTTGAGGAGTCCAGACTTTGAAAATGACTTTATTTTATATACCTTTGCTTCAGACAACTCTCTCGCAGCAGTGCTTGCGCAGAAAGGAGAATTGGGATATGAATTCCCAATGTCATTCATGAGCACTGGATTACAAGGGGCTGAATTGAATTACCCAACTGTGGACAAACAAGCATATGCGGTCTTCAAGGCAGCAAAACAATTCAGACCCTATATTCTAAAAAATAGAACAAAATTTGTAGTTCTTCACCCGAATGTTAGGTCTTTATTTTGCAGAAAGAATTGGGCGAGTGAAGAGGAAATTGGGTGACTGCCTTGCAAGAGTATGACCTAGAATTCAAACCAGCTACCATCATCAAAGGTCAAGGGTTGTGCAAGTTAATAGCAGAAAATCACACTAATAAATATAATGAGTAGGAAAATGAAGATGAAGTGAACTTGATTGATGTATGTCCTATCTTTACTGCCCCTTAATATTGGTACAGAGATCTGGTGTACTATCTTCAACAAGGATATCTACCATAGCATTGGAACTCCAAGCAGAGAAGGGCACTTCGTTTGAAGTCAGCCTCCTATCAAATCATGGATAGAGTTCTCTTCAAAATAAATTATGATGGAGTTTTTCTCAGATGTCTGGAAAGAGAGGATGCCTCCAAAATAGTCAAAGAATTGCATGACAGACCAATGGGAGGACATTATTCTGGGGATACCTCAGCTCATAAGATACACAAAGCTGGATATTGCTGGTCAATTTTGTTTAAAGATGCCCATACCTATGCAAGAAAATGTGATGTATGTCAAAGAAGTGGTGGCAAATTGTCAAAAGCAGCGGCACCGCTACAACTTGTTACTATTTCAGAGCCATTCGTATAGTGGGGCATAGATGTTATTGGGGATATCAATCTGAATTCTTCATTACAACATCGGTATATCCTTACTGCTATAGATTATTTCACCCGATGGGTGGAAGTGACGCAATTTCGCAAAGTGAACAAGGATGAGGTCATGAACTTCCTGCAAAATAACATTATGACCGAGTTTGGAGTTCCAATTTCCCTTGTTTTTTATAATGCATCTTATTTCTCATCTATTAAAATAACTGAGTTTGCTTATGAAAAAAGAATTAAGTTACACTACTCAGCAAATTATTATCCTAGGGGAAATGGTTTAGCAGAATCAACAAATAAGAACCTTATCCGAATTTTGAAGAAAACTATTATTGAAAATCAAAGAGATTGGCACTCAGCCCTTCCAAATGCACTATGGGAAGACATGGTCACTCCAAAGAATTCCTTCATAGTATCTCCATATACTCTAGTATATGGAAAATAAGCTATTTTGCCCCAAACATTCTGCTCCCATCTTCGCAGTTAGCTCTAGCCTCAAGGGGTTCCAGTAGTGAAGTTCTACAAGCACTAATTGACACTTTGTTAAAACTGGAGGAATTATGGAAAAATGCTAAAGATAATTTCAATCAACACCAAGTTATCATCAAAATATGGTTCGACAAAAGAAAATATGGTACAAGAAACTTTGATGTAGGAGACCTAGTTCTGAAATGGGATAACCTGCATGCAAAAAAGGGAAAACACACAAAGTTCCAACATTTATGATTTGGCCCTTATCTAATCACTGGAAAGTTAGGCCCTGCAACTTACAAATTGCAATATTTACAAGGACAGGAAGAAGGTCTTCCTGTAAATGGCCTTTGTCTCAAACATTACTTTACCTGGGATCTAGAAACCCTTCGTACATAAATAAACTTGATTTTATTGATTTTGTTTTCCAGTTTATTTATTTTCCTGTTTGTTTCACCTTATTTCATAGCCTTAGTTTGTTTGCTTTCAATAAACTAGCTCGATTTTTTGTGCTTGGAAGCATAGGCATCTGATTTAACTCAAAATCTTTGGATGTCAACAATTGCTTATGGGAAAGAGAAAATGATGAATTTCAATCATAAATGAGATTCTTTAACTGTTGACAGACGATGGAAATGGAAGCTATTCTTCAAGCCCACAATTGAATCATTATAACCCCTCTGAAATAAACAAAATTCATGAGGTCTGGAGTACTATCTTGGGGTTTCATCAATTCTCACATTAATACTTGTCTCAAGAAGCATATCATGATGGACCCATGGAAAGGAAGCAAATCTAACAGATGTATGGTATTCAAAATGATCCCATTGCTACAAATCAAAGAGGCCAAAAGGCTTAGATTTAAAAGTCATTTTTTTTAAATGTTCAGTCTTCAATTAAAGAAATGATGCTGAAGAAATAAATCATCAGAACAGAAGGGCTGTCAAAACAACAAATATCAGCAAGGTTCTTCTCCATCCGTGAGCATGATGAGCAAACAAATTTGTCACTCACACAAAAAGACGTTGTGGATGGAAGAACCTGTACCAAATTCTCAAAGTAAAAGAAGTAATCAAGGAAGGCTCAGAAGACATTTTCAGTCATAAAAAAAGCATCAAAAGAATGCTAATAGCATGGGAATGAGAAACAAACGAATACAGTTGTCTTACTCTGTTACGATCCTGTGGAATCTTATCTGGTGAAATCTTAAAAACAAGGGGGTAAAATTAACTTCATACTCTGGCCCCAGGAGAGTTATCAAGACATTGAACTCTTGGTTACCTTACTCCCAAAGAAATGGTATCAAATGTGATTCTTGAAAGTTGCATCCCCGAATAAATCTGGTTTAAAGAAGTCTCGGAAAATACATTTTAAGTAATCATGAAACATTCACAGTACAATATCATATGGAAATCTTGTTGTTCAAAAAAGGTTTTTCAAAGATCTGTGTTCACCAGTGAGTCGCCAATTGTTGCTGCTACAACTGCTTCCCCCAAAAAATTTACATTTTAGGGCCCCTCCTTCCATTTTTTATTTTTTACACTTGTTTCCCAACTCAGATAAAGCCCCCGTGCATACCTAGTCTTTCCTAGAAGCTTGAGCAAAAAGATTTTCCTAAGCATGAAGTGTCATTTTGGTGAAAAAATACTTATGCGCAACCTTGGAAACATGCTTTACATATAGGGTTCGCTTTCGATTTCATATCAACAGCTGAGAATCACTCCGACATGGATCAACGATCCAGGAAATAGCGGAAGCGGAAAAGATCAAGTTTCGGTTGTGAAAAGTTAAAGTTATTTTTCTGCTTTCCTCTTTTCGGAAGGGTGGAAGCAGAAGCGGAAAGTTAAAGTTTAAACTTCGTGAAAATTGAAAGTTCCGCTTTCTGCTTTTCGCTTTCCGGAAGGGGGAAAGCGGAAAGTTAAAGTTTAAACTTCGTGAAAAGTGAAAGTTCCACTTTCTGCATTCCGCTTTTTGGAAGGGAGGAAGTGGAAGTGTGGAAGCGGAAAGTTAAAGTTTAAAATTCATGAAAAGTTCGATTCCCACCTTCCGCTTTCTGCTTTCCGAAAGGGCAGTAGCGGAAGAGCAAAAGCGGAAAGTTAAAGTTTAAACTTTGTGAAAATTGGAAGTTCCGCTTTACGCATTTCGAAAGGGCAAAAGCGTAAAGTTAAAGTTTAAACTTCATGAAAAGTTAGATTCCCGCCTTCCGCTTTCCACAGCTTCAGATCGATGGTCCAGAACCGCCACGCACAGATCAACGGCCCAGAAGGCTTCCGCAAAGATCGGCGGTGCGAAAACATTGTTGCGGAAACCAAAACGTGGAAATCCAAATTGCGGAAGTTAGAATGTAAATTTGGTGAATCCACAGCCCACAACTTTGGTCTCAGATCAACGGCTGAGGATGACTCCGAAATAAAATCAACGGTCTAGGAAAAAGTGGAAAGGAGCTTGCAGGGTCGCATGATCTAACGGTTCAAATCAAACTAGGTTCATCTTTGAGATGATTTGAGTCGTCCAACCTCTATTATGTTATTTACTGAGAAGCATTCAGGAAACTGAGAGATCTTCCTCTCGAAGCTTAAACTAAATAGAATTGCTTGCATAGCATGGCGTTTGTTCATTATCTGTTTTCTGTTTAATAACCGATGCATATCATTAAATTGAAATACTGTGAATTATGGTTGTTTCTAGATTAGATATATCTCTCGTAATGTTTTCTTTGTATATCACCGATATTATTGTTCACCAAGTTAGGACAAGTGATTACAAGATCAGGTAAAAGTTGCATCTTTGGATCACTGAGATTCATGGCTGATCAAGATCTACGATCTTGAAGATTTCCGTTGTTTTAACATGCAAGGAGATATAAATGTCTCGGATTGGCGGAATGTAGTAGGAACTACACTTTTCAATGGCCAAGATCAAAGGTGGAATCAGATCTACAGTGGAGGTGAATTCTCTTGATTCAACATGCTCGTGGAAATTAACTTTTGAAATCTGCGGAATTGGTTAAAGGGCTACATTTTTCAACAGAGGAGATCTAATCGGATTTAGATCTACGACAGAGAAAATTTTCGCTAATTCAACAAGCACCGGGAATTGAACTTTTGAAATCCGCAGAATTTTGTACAAGGCGCAAGTTTCGATGGCCCAGATCATCCTTGATCTCAAATCTACGACGAAGAGGGATTTCGCTGATGAACTTGCACACTCAAAGTTGGAGAGCGCTTGCGTGATGAGAATCATGCTTAAATGACGTGTCCCCTCCCCATTGGATATCGCGCTCAGAGATTGGGGGTACAAAAGTCACTTTTTTGGAGCACAATTGTTTAAAGAGCCCGCATATTTCAACGGTCAGGATTTGAGCAGAAGAAATCTACGGTGGGTGTGCATTTCACAACCAAAACATGCAGGAAAATAAAGAAGCATCAAACAGCACACGTGGAGGCGCAGCAGCGTGACTGGTTCTTGCGCCAACGAAATACAACGCAAGCGCATGAGGAGCTAATGCATAGACCGCGTGTATTTCCAGCAAGGCAAGGCCCGTATAAATTTTATTTGTTTTATGAAATCGTTTGTATTCAGTCAAGTGGGAAAATAAGAAACTTGGGAATCTCCTGGGTGACGGATGGAGATAGTATAAATAGGGGTGTAGAGCACCATAGAAAGGACTTTTTCCTGGTGAAAAGAACGCTGGACTATTTTGTAAAAGAGCTAATTCTTTGCTAATAAGAAGGATTATTTTGCTGGAACAAAGGCCTGATAGAGATTTACTCGGAATGTTGGAATGCATATTGTAGAACTATTTCTTCTTGCTTCTATATATCATACAGTGAGATTTTTCTAACCTCCTAGAACTATTTCCTTGGTCATGAATGGTCTATTGTCTGTATAAATGTATGTGTTGACAGGGTAATAAATGGTTCAATTATATCAGAGCTATCTTTGGTATTCTTTCTGCTGTGAATGTGATTATTGTGTTGGTATAGCTATCTGTTAGAATTTTATGAGCATTTACAGTATATTACTCTAAACTCTAAATTTGCTCTCTGGCCAGGGATAGAATAGTTTAGTTTTATATCTAGAGTAGACTTGCATTTAGCTTAGGCATCTACATTTCATTCTTTAAACAAAAATCATATAAACAGTGGACTGCGTCATAACCAGTAAAAGATTTAAAGAACTTAATCTACGGTAGCCGGATCCGTAAATCGAACAGATTCCCCACACCAAACGGTGAACTATCTAATTGGAATTGTTTACCGAGGAGAATCCCTACTGTCTGGTACCTGGGATTTTTCCAGGCATCAACACCTTCTTGCATTTGTAAGTTGGACTTGTTAAAGCTGCTAATTCTGGATCATATGGAGTACTATCCTCTTTTCATCCCCATCAGTATACATATATTTTTTGTTCCATTAAATATTTAAGCCTTAATAAAAGTTCTGATATAAAGTTTTAATGCTCAATTTCTAATGTTTCCAAACTTAACTAAAAATCCCTAACATCAGTCTCAAGTCAGCACCGATATGGATCAGAATTAGAGATTTGTATTTTAACTTATCGTCCTAAAATAGATCAACGCCAAGTTGTATTTACATCTCCAGGTTGTTTTTACATCAGGTTTTTTCTCTAAAAATAGAATCATAAACATCTAGAAAATAGCAATGCTTTACCAACCAATGCACGAGCCAAATTTACCCTATTTATAGGACCTACCTTCCTCTCCAAGCAAGCACATCCATTACTCGCTTAATTTGTTCCCCAAGAAAGATGAATTTGATATCCATGTATGGGATAAGCTATCCATTCACAAGAACGTCTCATCCTAATACCACACATGCATTGAGATCTTTGTCTTCTGAATGCTAACTGGTTTTTCAAACTCTGGTTCCTTCTTTAAGACTGCGAATATGGGTATGAGTCTTAACACATCTAATAAGAGAATTCCCACAAAAAGGGAGATGTCTATGAGGTCATGTTGAAGACAATTATAGAAAAGTAAAGGGCATAGTGAGAGATGCTCCAACAGCTAAAGCATAGTAGCAAATAATGTTTTTAGTATGAAAATTACCATGGTTTTCCATAAAGAGCTTCTAGAAATCAACTGTGTCGGAGTTTTGAAACATCCCAATGTTTCGAGTGGACACTCCAGCTATCATCAAGGGAACTAAAATGAAGAAGTTATAAGATAAAAAGAGTGAGCCGCCAAGAAGAATAAATAGATGGATAAAATATAGGTTGATAGTAAAAAGAAAGAAAAAAATAGTCGTTGAAAAGAACAAAAGGATGGGTATTGCAACGTAAAGCAAAGTGGAGTAGTAATTTTAAAATATAAAAGAGGATTTCATAATTAAATTATAAAGAAAAAGGAATTAATAGTTAAAGTAAAAAAGGGGGGCATGGGGTGTTAAAGGGAGGAAAAAGAGAAATGAATTGAAAATAAGGTTTAAAGCAAGGAGGTGAGCAATTAAAAAGAGTGTGAAAGTGACTAAGAGAATAATGGGAAAAGGAGAAATATGTCAGGGGGAGGAGAACTACACAAAAGTGAAAGGGGGAAGAGGGAAAGGTGGGTAAGAAGTTCAGATTAGACAAAGAAGACAAACACAAGATAGAAAAGTTGAACAAGCAGAGAAAGTAGATTCTAATTTAACCTATGGATGATGGGTTTCCAGGAATGGCTGAGATTATAGCCATCCTCTCAATTGAAATTGTTGGGGTGTTTCTCAATTTCAAGGACTTCTCTGATAATCTAATATGAATAATGGGGGCTCAAATGCGAAGATTTTGGTTTTAGCAAACCAGATGAGATGTTGAGAATTATGGGAGTGTTCCACAATGGTTGACTTCATAGTGCAATTGTGGGCAGTGTCAATTGTTTGTTCCTTGAGTTGACTTTCCAATGATCTTCCAGTTTGACCTATGTAAGATTCCCATAGAAGCAAGGAATTTGGTAAACTCCAAAGCCAAGCATGGGGTTAGATTTATCCTTAACACTTATGAATAGTTGTCTTAGGGTCTTTTGGGTTTTGAAGAGGGTTTTAATTTTCTTTTAGGCCAAGATCTTGGAAATGTGGTTAGTAACTCCATGAATAAAAAGGGAGGGAAACAAAGGCCTTGGGAGAGGAAATAGTGTGTCAAGTGGCCTTCGAGGTCCACAATGATACTCTAAAGTTGAGAAGTTATATAACATTCTGACAGCCAGTTGCAAATCACATTGTCATCGTGAATTCATCCCAACCCAAGATATATCACTCCTTGTACTTCTATCTTTCTCTTTATTTCAAAACCTCGAGGAATTTTGGTTTGTGAGTCTAAGAACTTTCAATAGGGGTCTATCAATTGTAGAAAATTGACAAAAAAACAGACCTCAGTCATTCAAATATTTTGTCAAACACTTAGCATCAACCAAATTTCATTGTTAAACTGTCATTAATTAAAAATACTTCACATGAATTTAAACCAACAACCATGAACCTAAAACACTGAAAATAAGTTTGCTGCAGCGGAGATATAACATGTAACATCAGAGTGATACACCATTTAAACAACAAAATTTTGGTCAATGACCCTCAAAAAAACCCTCTGGGAAAAAACTAATCCAAGAGTATTTTATTCAGCATTTTCAGGCAAAAATAATTGAGTTACAACAACATTTAACCAGCAGTAAATGACTATATCAGCACCTCGATTTAAGTGCAACACCTCAATTTGCGTGCCCAAACAACAATACAACCTGCATGGCCTCCACCACATCAACACCTAGAAAATTGTTCCCAACACCTCATTTTGTGTGCCCAACAAATATGTACAGCATGTACGACCTTCCTCAATTTGCATGCAACAAACACCTCGAAATTTGTGCAAACAGAAAAGTACGTCCCAACAGAAAAATGCTTCTTGAGAAGCATGCCTCTCCTTGAGATTCATGCCCTCTCCTTGAGAAATGTGCTCCCTCTCTGAAAATCAAACTTGCCAAATGCTCACTCTTGGAAAATGTTTTCCTTCTTCTTGTTTTGCACACTACCCTAGGCTCTCTCTTGTAACAAAAAAGTGACTTTTCACCTCCCCCAATTCTTAAATCCAAAGGCCAGGATTTAATCTTTCATTTACATGATCAACGGTTGAGATATTTTTCCTCTAAAATCGGTTCCATTTAATTTTTAATAAAAGTCACTATTCACTTTATGAAATATGTGCACTTTATTTCAAAAAAACACTTTTTAAAAATAAAACCAAGGGATACTTCATAAAAAGTCACATTACATAAAAGTCACTCTAAAACAACTTTTTAAAACACCATTACAAAGTCAAGTAGCCTAGCTAGTGCATGGTCACTTTCGCATACAAAACAAAACTATGTGGAGTGCCTTCAGAGCTGAAATAGCCAACACTCCCTCTTAACAAGGGAGGTACTCACTACCATCATAATCATAGAGTCCCGTCTTGAAATATATCACACTGTTCGCAGTAGGAGCTCCCTCTGAATTTGAAACTAACGCTATTACATGCTTGAACTTGTATCTGAAGATAACCTCTTGGCAGCCACCCTGAACACTAAGCTCCTAGGAGAATCCACTCTTCAATCTTCAACATTGGTTCGCTCATACTGGCTCAACGTCCTGCCAGTACTCATAAGAGACTCCCTCTCTTCCATCGAAACTCGAGACTGTAATCTTGGTGCCACTGCAGCCTCAGGAGCCTCCTGCCCCTCGTCTGATTCATCAACCGTGGGTTGTGCACTAAACTTGTACAGCTCACCAAACCGATCACCAATCAACTGTGGATCAATTAGTCTCACTCTCTTCGAATATATATAAACATGTCCCAGATCATCTCTCTCTAGAAAATTGCACACATGTCCCCTCCGGAACAGTGTCGAATACCCTGCATCCTCCAAGGCTGAGACCAAGAGAAAGTTAACCCTCATCCTTGGAACAAAGAGAACCCCATCATGCTCGATGTATCCTCCATGACGAAAATGAAATATGACATTTACAACTCCTCGCATTGCACGTGCATGTCCCCCTTCTGACTAAACAAACCGGTCTGGACCAGTCTAAAAAATGATTCAGAATATATGCCATATTCTGGTCATATGACGAGAGGCTCCACTGTCAATATACCAACTACCATTCTAAACAACTCCATTGCTACCGGCACTAGAAATAAGGGAGAACAACGAGAAGTTCTTTTCGAACCTTCTCGCAAAGTCCTCTACCTCTACTGAAGCTGCAACAATTGTATCCCCCTCCTTCTCAAGACACTGAGAAGCAAGGTGGCCATACTCACTGCAAGCAAAACACAACTTTGTTCAAGTCCTTCTTGGACTTATTCTTGCTCTTAGCAGAAAGAGCAACATTATCTTCATTAGCACCCTCCTTCTATCCACTGCCTTGAGATCTTTCGCGGATCTCCTCCTGAGTGAAATCATCCCATAATCTGCTCCAATCTGCAAGGTTTTCTCGAGCAGTCACACACTTCACAAAGACTTCCCATTCCTTGGTGAAGCCTTTCAAGGCTATCCTCACTAACTCAGAATCATAATTGACTTCTCCAACTGCAGCTAGCTCATCTTTTACCTGGGCACCCAGGTAAGATAGAATACTACACCCTCACCCTTGGCCATCTTCGTTCTATGCAATTTTTCCTTGAGAGTCATCTTCCCGTTCGCATGCTTAGCCTCAAACAAACCTTTCAGTGTAACCCACATATCATGAGCAGTCTTCTTTTGATCGACATGTGGAATAAGGTGGTCCCTTGTACCATCCAAAATCATCCTCTATGCTTTGGCATCTTTTGCTTCATGAATGTCCAAAGCAATAAGATCAAATGCAGGAGGAGTTACAATGGTGCTAACCATGGTCCATAGTCTACATTATTTGAGAACAACAGTCATCCTGACTTTCCACTGCAAGTAGTTGGACATACCATCCAACCGATCCTCATATATGATACAAGCAACCATCTCTGTTGTCAAAAGAGACAATAGACCACCAAAAAAAACAAGAGTTTCACTCTTTCCCCACCACTTGCAAATCACATGCAAATAAGGTCTTCCAATACACAAGTTGTAAAAAAAATCAACAATAACCCTTGCCCAACAACTCAACAATATTGATGCACACACAATCAACTGTTATCACATAGCCTCAGCTCTGATACCATGTAAAAATTGACAAAAAATCAAACCTCAATCATTCATACATTTTGTCAAACACTTAGCATAACCCAGATTTCAGTCTTAAACTATCATTAATTAAAAATACTTCATGTGCATTTAAACCAACAACCATGAAGATGAATCACTAAAATTGAGTCTGTTGCAGCGAAAAAATAACATGTAACAGCAGACTGATACACCATTTAAACAACAACATTTTGGTCAATATGACACTAGAAAAAACCCCTCTGGGGAAAACCAGCCCAAGAGTATTTTATTCAGCATTTTTAGGCAAAAATAATTGAGTTACAGTAGCATTTAACCAGCAGTAAATGACTGTATCATCACCTCGATTTAAGTGCCCAAACAGCAGTACAGCCTGTATAGCCTCCACCATAGTAGCACTCCTTGAAAATTGTGCCCTACACCTCGTTTTGCATGCCCAGCAAATTTGTATAGCCTGTATGGCCTTCCTTGATTTGCATGTAGCAAACAACACCTCAAAATTCATGCCAACTAAAAAGTACGGCCCAGCAGTCTGACCCAACAATCCATACAATACGACCCAGCAGAAAAATGTTTCTCGGGAAACGTGCCTCTCCTTGAGATTCGTGCCCTCTGTTATCACCTACCTTGTAGTTGCTTGTGTGAGGTGGATCCAAGATGGATGGTAGAGGGGCAAGCAACTAAGGGGTGGAACCACGACTGCCTAGACTCCCAAATGGATGGTTGTCACGTCAATCAAGGTAGCATTTATGTTATATAAGTCCTAGAGAACAATGGGGGAGACCCGAATCTGCTCTCGACAGGAGAGATCAAACCTAGACACGAGAATAGATCAAATGGGGCTTTAAGGTATGTAAGGTGCAAGGTAAATGGAAACCCTAGCTCTAGGGTTTAAGTACTAGCAACTAATGCAGATGACCACTGTCTTGGGAAACGTAACTGTGACAGGGTAAGCAAGGATAGACTTGGGATTGTCTAGTACCAAGGAGACAGACTCAGTGAAAGATAGGTAACTTGAGTTATCAATGAATGTTGGCAAATGGAATGGGAGTGAGGTCAAGTTAGGGCTAGCGCTAGAGATAGGAGATTAGTGCCTTTAATGCATTGGGCAATGAAGTCAGCATCAACGCAACGTTTCAGTGAACCCACCTGGGATATACCCTGATCTATGGACCCAGAAAAAGATTTGGCCCGGAAGACTCAAGTTACAGGAAAACCAGCAAAAGGAAGGCTAGCGCTAGGGCTTGGAGAGGCAGATCTGCAGCTCTATAGCCACCAGGAGGCTATCAACTCAGCGTTGGAGGGGAAATGAGATCAGGCTAGCTTGATCTACAAACCCAAGTCAGAAAATTTCATTAAAGATCAAATCTGGAAAAGTCAAAATCTGATGAGGGGGGCTAGGGGGCTGAAAACCAATTTTTTAGATCTAGGGAAACCTGGAAGGAACTAGCTCAGCGTTGGGGGTGTTCTAGAGTGCTCAAGCCCTTATCTATGGGCCTAGCCTATCAGATTTCAGAAGAAGAAGAAGAAGAAGAAAAAGTAAACTCCGAAAAAGTCCAGTTTTTAGTGAAGGCGCTAAGGCTGTTTCAGTCAAAAACTCAAATCTAGGTCAAACTGCCATGAATCTAAACAGCATTGAGGGTGATTTGGACTGTGTGGGACTCGATCTATCCATCTGTGAAGTCAAAAATCAGAAAAAGTCAAAACCCTAGCAAGTCAAATTTTCAGTGGGGGTTTATGCAGTTTTCTGGCTAACAATCAAATCTAGGTCAAACCAACAGGAATTTGACCATCGTTGCAGTAGATTTAGTGAAGAGGAGGCCCGATCTATGAAACCCATAAGTGGTTTGGCCAAATATCGGACGATTCCCAGATTTAGTGCTTTTTAGGGTTTTTAGTATTTTAGGAGTTTTCAGAAAAATTGAAGTAAAGCAAGGTACAATGGATTAAGATCTGAAGAGAAGAGACTTACCTATTAGATCTTACCTGGAAATTCTTGTACAAGTCTTTAACAATGATGATCCTTGATATCTCGATCAATTCTGGAAGATCCAAATGATTTCTATGAAGGATGTAAGCCACCAATGCGCTCCCTATCCTACATGAGCAAGCCTCAACAATATCAGATTTGTCAATACAAGATAAAGAAACCAAATGCTACAAGAAAGTAAAACGAAGTAATCATAGATCACAATGAAACTAATGAAAACCCCATGATCCAAGACGAAGAAAACCAAGCGAGTTGAGGTCCCCCTGCAAAAACGCTCCAGCCAAAACGTCCTCCTGTAGGCAAAACAATGACAGCAGAAAAATATAGATCTCACAAAAATTTCCACAATGTTAGGAAGCAGAAGACTATCCAATCACCATTTGAGAACAACAGATGCAAAGCAAATCCCGAAAATATCCACAAAAAAATATTTCTATTATTTAGATCCAAGAGCCAAAGACCCCTTACAAATGAGAAGCTCTCTCCTTTAAATAGAAATGAGAGAATCAAAATCCTAACCACTTTCAAAACGAGTGGCTAAGATTAAAAGATAAAATGTTCTCATCAATGGTTGAGATGAGCTCAACACACAATACATGGATCAATATAACCATAAAGTACCAAAGTGGACTTAGATCACCCATAAAGAGGGTACCCCACTCAACAAGAAATAAATGAAGCACATGGTGGGTCCGTGGAGTGTTAACTAACTCCCTCTGGGTGCCCCATGGCACAATAAAATAATATAGTATTTTAATTTTTTGACTTTGTGACTCCTTGAGGAAATCGTGAGCCTCCCAAAAGCTCCAGAAAATAATATAAAAATGTCCAAAAAATAGGTGTGGGCCCAATCAAGTGTTGCAACTGCTGGAGAAGGTGTGGAGGACATCACTCTCATTATTGTGACTCATCCCCTGTCATTTCCTTGCCTCAGTATCCCAAATTGATTTCTTCAATAGCCATTTAATCATTTTTTAATCTGCCTCGAGAAACATGATCCTGCCAAAATAGCCTCCTAGGGTACCTGCGTTGTCAAACTAAGCCCCCCAGGCTCTCTGAGATGGGGGTACTATGGTACAAACAAGTGGCTGCACCCCCTATGCCCATACAACGCCCTAGGAGATCCAACTAAAACATCTTCCTGCTCAGACATATCAACCTGTGAAGAAAAACTGCATCAGAAAGGCAGAATAAGCTTGATCATATCTGCAAGTGCCCGGAACTAGAAATAAATTGTCTCATTAGACTCAGAGAGTCCAAATCCATCTAAGGTATATACTCATACCCCTCACAGGTCTCTATCTGATCATCAATCATATCCAATAAACAATATAACCATCTGTAAATGATCAGACACCAAGAATAACTCAAAATATCGTCCATCTGCTACAAATGTTAAAAAGCTAAGACATGCTCTGCAACTCATTCAAGCAACAATCACAACAAATAGCATTCATTTCACTAGCGGTAAATCAACCAATACATATATAAGGCTTTATTTATTATTACTCAGACTTAGACTTTCAGGACTATACTCACTTCATAGCTGTAGTCAATTTGCTAGTGAAGGGTGAAGGATGAAATTTACAAGGCTAAAGCAAAGGATGACTTCCTGCTCAACATCATAACACTTTGGATAATGGAAAAGGAATACTCAGTATAACCAATGTCGGACAAACACCAACACAAGGAATGGTAGTGCCTCACAAATGGGTGAGTTGTTTAGAGAGTGCTTATTCAATTTAGGCATCATGACTACATCAAGCTTGATCCAAGTTCACTAGGATCATCATTTTATTCCATGACCTTTTTGGCATATATGACCCTTTGGGACTTCACCAGTGCTTAAGAGCACAACTAATTGCAGCTTTCATCCGGGACATTTATTTTTATAAGGTCAGCAATATTTGGATATAGCATATTTTTAACCATTGCTTTTTTTTTGACATTTTCTTATACTCTTCAAGTAGTATTTTAGCATTTCATTGCTCTTGCCCTCTTTACATATGTTAAGAAACACAGTTTTATAATTTTCATTTTCCATGGGCGCATATTCAATATTTTCAATACAAGTAGTACATGAGCTTTCAGTTTTAGCCAACAACATCTCAAGTGACCAATGGGAGTTCTGCACAATGTCAAACATCGGGACAACCGACCAGAATGATTTAGGCATAAAATCCAACTTACCAAAGGCAAGTTTTGTCACCAACTCAGAGCCGAGACACAATATAAACAGGGAGGCTTGTCCAACAAAAGTTCTAGCGGGGAAAAAGGTCCTCCATGTCATAAGTCAAGAAGTCAATCGGGTTGAAAACAAAAATAGAAGGTAATGGATGGGTGAAGACAATGAATGATGGAGCCAACACTAGCAAGCCAAAACAATGGTGGGAATGACTACCTCTATTCTCCCTTAGGAGGGTAAAACCAATACGTATAGATCAGGAACTTCCAAGTCTAAGTAGAGACATCAATACATAATACAAAATACATTCAAGTCCATATAATTATGACCGCCAGATCATGATACCACAAGTTAATACATGTCACAAAAATCAGTATAAGAGCAATAATAACCATAACACAATATAAAAAGCTGAGTCATAATCATGCAATATAATCAATCTGAGACACCATCTGTCCAATAAGAAAGAACTGATATAAAACTGGGCATCAATGAATGCTCAGTAATGACATAAATGGCTACATCGGTCCTCAAATCTGAGTGTCCTGAGACTCAGTCCTAACATGGGAGAGTACAATAGTCCACTAATATAATAATTATCCGTCAAAACTGCTCATCTCAGCGTCTCATATGTAAGAGATCTGGCTGAAAAATGTACTGTATCTGAAAAATAGAATATGGTAGCCTGGCTACTATATATGTGATAACATCTGGCTCCAGCTGGGACAAGTGCTCTGCTGAAAAAAGCGCTTGAGAACCTCAGAATCTCTGGTCGTCATACTTTGCTTCTCGCATCCTCGATCAATCCATCCAACTCTGCAACCGCTACCAAAAATGTACCTGACTACCTACAACATGTCCAAAGCTATACCAAACTCACATACCGGTCGTCAGAACAATATGTGGATAATATATAAAATACTGAAAATAAAGATGCATGAAACTGAAAAGCAAAAAATAAATCTAATCTATAACCATAACTTTCAATAAAAGTTTGATTTTTTATTTTGTAGGATAATAAAATTACACTAAGAGCTTCAAAGGTGAGCTTCAAACAAAGGTGCAAGGTTCTACACTACTGCCGAGAAAGGCTTATTCATGTCCTACCTACCCTACTCTAACCAATTTAGACAAGTGTTAAGTAAAATCATAAATCCAATGCAACCACTTGCTGAACAAATCTATTGAGCTTTCTTTACAGTTAATGATACAGCAAATCAAAAATGGCTTGTAAGTAATGTAGATGAAAATTGAGGCCATTATAACTTCTTGTTTGAAAATCAAAGAAAGATATGGATCAAGAGAAATGAAATCATGCCAGGGATGAGATTGAATTTCTAAAAACTCATCCATCAAGATGCTGATAGGGTCATAAAAGGAATGCAAGTTCGTTCTTGATGGAGGAAGACAATATGATTCATGACTCAGCCACTCCAAACAGCTCTTTGTTTTCTCCTCTATCCTACTAGGAAATTCAATTCTATTCACTCTAAGAGAATAAAATGGGGACAAGTTGTAATGTAATGAAACTATGAATGAGATCAAGCCCATTTGTTGTTTAAAAATGGAGAAAAGATGAAATTGATCTTTATACACCTTCTCCAGCCATCCATAATACAGATTTACAAATTGAAAAAATTCATTCATTACGGATGACTGAGAAGAGACATGAAATGCCTTTTCCCCAATTACTTGATAATGCTTAAACTCCTGATTCAAAATTTGGAAAGTAATAACTTGATTAAAAGACAAACCGATACAAGAAGACTTGAAGAGTTGGGACGGAAGGGTGGATTGATGAGAGGAAAAAGCATTTAAATTAATTCTATGAGTGATTTCAAAATTCAAAACAAGGTCAGTATTCCACACATTGAACCAACATGTTCTGATTAAGGATTGGATGAAGAATTTTATCAATACTATCAGGACAAGGCTCTTCATTGCAATGTTCTTGATCAAGTTCACTTATAATCGTATCATCATGTGATTGTTCTTCTTTAAGCTCTAAATAAGGAAAAACAATCAATAAGCTCAGTTTTAGTTTCCTTATCACTCTTACAGGCATGCTCTTCAATCACAGTATGACCACAAGATTGCAATTGAACGGAAGTTTTATTGATTTCAAACTTTTCTTCTTCTACAGTGATATGATCAAGGTCTGAATCTAGATTCGGATAGGTGGTATACTGACTCAAATTATCATCAATTAGGCAATGACTACGGAGTTGCTCTTTTAAAAGCTCTTTAATTACCTCACCAATGGAAGGCTCAACTATAGATGTTTATTGATGGTGTATGTTAGGTTTCCTTCCACGGATCAAATCCAGGATTTGCTCTGTGACTGCTTCAGGTAATAATAACAGAGTGTCTCGTATGATTTGATTGATATCCCTCTTAGTTTCATCATGAGGTTTTGAAACATTATTCTCGAAGTACTCTGTAACATTTTTATGGATTGCAGGCACACTCATAATTTGGAACATATCAGGAGAGAAATGGTCCAATTGAGAAAGCACTTCGTCAATTTATTGATTATCAACGGCATAATCATTGCTAGACTGACACTCCAAAATTATATCAGTGTTCCTACTCCAACTATAAATTAACAAATCTGTGAACATGTCATACCCAGTGATGGATCCTGGTGCTAAATGATCAAACCATAGTTGAACATCCCCTTACAAGGATTCTCCTAAGGCTCGCATATAAACATCTCCATTGCTTGCACCTCTAGATTCCATGTAATCCCACAGAATATCCAAATGACTTTCAATAGATATATCCTTATTTCCATTTAACCGGGGCATCCTCCTAATGTAATTGTTTGGCATAGGATGAGGTGCCCCCGATATTTCAGAAAAGTCAAAAGGAGACTGTCTGTCTTGTTTTTTCATAGCTCGGGTTACTTGGCTATAAGGATTTGACTGGGACTGACTTCTAGGTTCATGTCGACTTACAGATCCACTTGGGATGGTTGGGAAATCTTTATTGCATGGGTGAGGAAGTTGGTGGGTATCATAAAGATTGTGATAACTAGATTCATACCCATAGTCATGCTCGAGATCATCCTCATACCCGTAGTCTGACCTCCATCTATCCCTTTCGTTTATTTGCCTTGTAGTTTCAATCATGTTTTTGGTTACTTCTTTCATGTGCCTCAGAAATACATCCGAATTCATTATGATTTATGGTATGCTCTAAGAACTTAAGATTAATACGTTGGGCACGGTCCTCAGTGGAGTTGCGGGGTGGAGTCGCTAGGTGAACCACACAAGTAATTCACCAATAAAAGATATGTCGTAGGGAAAGGTGAGGTATGTTGAACCAAGGTAGGCCTCTACCTCCCCGACAACGGCGCCAAAATGTTATCACCAACCTTGTAGTTGCCTATGTATGATGAATCCAGGATGGATGGTAGAGGGGTAAGCAACTATAGAGCTAGATCCAGCCTGCTTGCCCTAGATCTGAAGAAATCAGTTTTTCACCTTCTCAGCCTCATTCATCAACTTTGACTTTTTCAGGATCTGACTTTTTCCAAATTTATCTGAACCAAGTGTGTAGATCAACCCCTCCTGGTCCCATTTCACCTTCAACGTTGAGCTAGTTGTCTGCTGGTGGCCTCAAATCTACAGATCTGTCCCATCCATCCCTAGCGCTAGCCCTGAATTGACCTTTTCCCCTTGAAATTGGTTGTTCCTTGATGACTCAGACAATCACACCAGTTCACCTTCTTCATTGAGTCTGTCATCCATGTACTAGATAGTCCCGACTTTTTTCCTGCCCATCCTGCCTCGGTTACGCTTCCCAAGGCAAAGATCATCTTCTTTAGTTGCTAGTACCAAAATCCTAGATCTAACCATTTCCCCCAAAGGTCATCCGATTACTGCTTTGGATCAACCAATATACTGCTGAAGTCCTAATCCATCTACTGAATCCTACTGTAGAACTAGAGTTCCTGAACACCTTACACCTTACGTACCTCAAAGTTTGTTTTGATCTGATCTAGTGTATAGGCCTGATCTCTCCTATCGGGAGCATATCCGAGTCTCCCCCGTTGTTGTCTTGGACTCAAACAACATAAAGCAAAGACTGCCTTGATTGACGTGACAACCATCCATTTGGGAGTCTAGGCAATCTTGGTTCCACCTCCCTAGTTGCTTACCCCTCTACCATCCATCCTGGATTCATCATACATAGGCAACTACAAGGTTGGCGATAACACCCTCTCCTTGAGAAATGTGCTCCCTCTCTCTAAAAATCAAACTTTGTCTAATGCTCACTCTTGAAAAATGTTTTCCTTCTTCTTATCTTGCACACTACCATAGGCTCTCTTATAACAAGAAAGTGACTTTTCACCTCCCTCAATCCCTAAATCCAAAGGCCAAGATTTAATCTTGCCTTTACATGATCAATGGTTGAGATATTTTTTCTCCAAAATCGATTACATTTAATTTTTAATAAAGTCACTATTCACTTTATGAAATATATGCACTTTATTTCATAAAGTCACTTTATAAAAATAAAACCAAGGGATACTTTATAAAAAGTCACATTACATAAGAGTCACTTTAAAACGACTTTATTAAAATCAATTACAAAGTCAAGTACCCTAGCTAGTGCATGGTCACTTCCGCATACAAGACAAAACTATGTGGAGTGCCTCCAGAGCTAAAATAGCTAACATTAATGTAAACCCAAACTTTTTGGAATGTGAGTTTAGAATTTAGAAATGGGAGTTCAGGTTCAAGGAAGCATTTGCACAAAAGATTATCAGAGAAATGAGAATTAGAGGTTGAAGCAAAGTTATGGATTTGGCAACAATAGTGTTAGTAAGTGATTTCAGTCTCCAAAAAATTATGTTGGTGTTGTTCAAAAGTTCAAAACAAATCCTCATAAGAGTGTAAGATAATATTGGATGTGTATTAGAAAATCAACCTAGAAAGCATAAAGAAGAGATCTTGATAGAACTATCTATGGGAAAGAGTTTCTAAGGAGACATTGGACCAAATTTGGCCAGATTGCCACTAATAAGCATACTAAGATAGTCACAACTTTATGTTGAAATTGTGCATGTTGGTTCATTACAATTAACAAGATATTGTATCTATGTAGCCTCAAAGTTTATGGCATGCGAGAGAAGAGCTTATAGGTTTTTATTTTCAAAAAATAGAAAGATACTTTGATAGAACCATCTACAGGAAAGGGCTTCTAAGGATATTGTTGTTCCTTGAGATGTTCCTGGCTAGGGAACTATGACAAGGCATCCATACTCAGATTCAAAACTCAAATAATTGTGATAAAGATTTTGAACTTATGTTCAAAGAACATAGTCTGTAACTTTCTCACTCAAATGAAGTTGTAATAACAAAACTCAAGATAACCAGAAAGGAATATTGATTATAATCTAAACCCTCGAGGCATTATCTCAGTGTATCAGAAAAAATATATTTGAAAATGGTTAGATAGAAGGAAAGGGATAAACACAATATAGGAAAGGGCAATATAGTATGAATGAATGAATAATGTAAACTTGTCTAGGAAGAAAAACTGCTAAGCAAATGGAATTTAACAGTGAAGAGTATTAGTTTTTCTCATAGGTCTCCACTCACTCTGAGAAGTCGGGATAATCAATTTGTTTACTAAACCAATATGAACAATACTTTAAATCTATTTAGAACTTGCAGCACATGAAAATCCTTACTCAATCAAGCAATCACATATGACACGGAATTTTACCCTGGAAAACCCAATGGGGAAAACCAGCAAACTATGGAGCTTTCTACTTTCTCAATCCCATAGCAAACAAATAAATATAGAAGAGGTACCAATGAGTTAAGATAATCAAGCAGATGAACCTGAAGGGCCAAAGCCCTAGATTTGCAACAGTTGCAGCTGCTGCCCTTGGAAAATGCACCCCCAACAGTACACCCCCGCGCTAGATTTCTCAACCCAAACTCTATTAGCCACTGAACACTATACTCTCTGTCTAACTCTCTAAAGAATGCTCCCTCAGCTATCTGCTTTGCTATGCTCGGATATGAAAGTGAAACTACGCCCTCAAACACTGAAAAACGTCCCTAACATTTATAGTTGCGTCTTCTCTGCTCAAAAAAACATCCCAACTATTCTGCACTTAGTCAGTCTCTGACTGATCACTGAAGATCTTTCCTGATCAGTCACTGAAGAAGACCCTTAACTCTCTGGGCCCTCTCAGCCTCCCACACGTGTGCAGCAGCTCCCTCACGTCTCACACATGTGACGTGTTGTTGCTCACGTCCTCCTCCAGCTGCTCACTCTGTTGTTGTTGCTGCTGCTCTTCAATCTCTGAAGATGCACAGTGAAGACTCTCTCACTACCCTAAAGATAGGTTTCCTTTCTCTCTGAGAATCTGATCTCTCACTACCCTCAGGAATGCACCCCCAGCTTTCTCAGATGGCACGCCCTCCTTTGGTCAACTACTTCTCGCAGCTGCTTTGATCTCCTGATGCACACAAAAGATGATTGACATATGCACCCTTAGTGCCTTTTTATAAGTCAACTTGAAATTAAGTCACCAAACCCTAATTAAGGTTCCAAAACTCTAATTTCACTTTTGGTGCCAAAAATCAAATTGCATGCAAAATTACATGCATGCACTTTTGCATATAACTAGCAAAAGTGACTTGATACACTGCATATGTCCACTACTAGATCCATGACACATGGCAGAGTGCATCTCACACTCTACCCTCCTGCCTGACCTGATATGTGCCTCCATGCCAGGCAGTCTGCATGGAGAACATCCTGAGTTACACCATAACTCAACAAAGATAATGTATCTGAAAAGAACTGGCTTATAAATTCTGAAGTATGAACAGTTAATAAATTTTATGTGGCTATTCAAAAACTATCAAGGCTTTTATAGAAGGAACAGGTAATGCTAATACTCGCAGTATTGAACAAGAAACCTGAAACTTCAGACAGTCACCTTAATAAATTTATTACAGTGATAGAAGTACCAAATTGTTGTTTGCAACTTCATTGAAATGGTCAAAAACTTCAGATACATAGATAAGAAAAGTTTATGAAAAACAAGAAGAAGAAAAAAACTGATCTTGTACAGACTGATACAGGTGAAATTATGAATCTCCACAGGTTACAGGCTAAATTTAGGTATTCTTTTTTCCTTCCTGAGTCATTCAGCCTTCGATCTTCTTTCTGCGAGGACAGATACACTCTCGCTCCCAAATCGACCCCTTTCAGAGTTGATTTTCTTTTTCCTTTAAACTTGTTTCTCTTTGCCGCCAGGATAACTACTTCCCTGACTACTTTGGAAAACCACTGCTAAAAAATTAAAATAGATCTTGATGCCTCCAAGATCTCCGAAATGCCTAGTGACCATAACTGCCTATGGTGGAGTTGGAGATGAAGTGAAGTTCTTGTCTAAACGAAGAAGGTGCAAATCCACAAGCCACAATGTATGGCGTTCATTGGATTTAGGAGCATGCAGCGCGGACATATGAAGTAAGATATAAAATCTGGATTTTTAATTCATAAGCGCCAAAGAGAGGTAAGTTTCTATCCTTTAGCGCCCGTCTTGAATAGATGACTCGACACTTGACTTGGATGTATGATTTTGAATGGCGGTCTTTCGAAACTTGTTGGATTTAAAAAATGTGAATTCAAGCACATGTAACCCTTTGTAAAAATCTAAAGTGCCCTCATTTTTCCAAATAACTCGTAAAGCATCTATCATGTGTCTAAGTAGCTTATCTTGATATGGCGTGCCAGCTGCTCCAATAATTACAGCCCTAAGTAAATCCATCCGGACCTTGTAGACTCTAACATAAATTGTGTCTGGCATATTCTTTTCAAGGATGGTCCACTCTTGTTGTACTTTCTTTGTCCATTGGCGCTGACTGGTAAACTGACCAGTTTGGTTTAAGAAAAAATGGTCTACAGAATTCTTAACACCATCAAGGTCTTTTAAGTATCTAGATCCATCATTGAGATAAACAGACAAATCAGACCAAGGATCCTCCTTTTTCTGTTTCTTGATAGTATTAAACATCCATTCCCCTAAATCATCTTCACACTCTTTGAAGCTCTGTATTTGATCCTCAACCTACAACAACTGTATTTAATTTATCTATTGGAGTGCAGAACTCTGCTTCCTCTTTCCCTTCTTTCATAGATTCCAGCAGATAATATTGTCAACCTCTCATGAATTCTTTTTCCTCAAAAATCTCCAAATCAGTCCTACCAAAAATATATTTCTGGACACATTGTCTATGATTACTCAAATTTGATGCATCCAACAGCATATTGGACTCTCGAAACCCAAGCAAAACCCTTGCAAGCTGTGCAACAAACGAAAAGCAGCTTGAGAAATTGAAAGAGTTGCACTGTTGCCTTGTTTCAATCTTTCTCCTGCATGAATAGCACTTTTCCCATGTGCAATGTCATGATCACTGTATGCATTAATCTGGCCCATAGAATATTCCTCAACCTGTTTCCTTTAATCATGTATACGCATTCCATCAGAATCAACAGTGTCCCAACTAGCATCATCATCCTATCATCCTGAGTTTGCTAATGACAGCTGCTCTGGGTTGTATCACCTTCATATTCATCTTTGGCAACAACAAACATATCTTGTGATCCAGCCGTTCATTATCAGTTTTGTCATCTTTATCTGGTTCAGCAGCTTGAATCATAATCTTACATCTTATTGCAGAATATGTCAAGACTGTTGCCATAGTCTTTGACAGTGCACCCAAAAAAAATGCAGCAAATGCTAAGATGATAATTAGAGAAGATGCTGCTGTAACTGAGTAATTTCTGCTTCTTTTTCATGCCATCAACAACTTCTATTTTAACTGCTCTAATACTGTATACTGGGTAATTTAAACTTCTAACATTGGCTCCAGGGGGGATAGTGTTTCCCTGCGAGACACTAAGAAATATGTACACATGGCGACTTCTCCATTAGGCCATGGAGTCATTTTCCCATCAAAACATTTGGGTTTTCTGAAGAAAGTCTGCACAGTCTCACACTAAAACTTCAAAAAGCTTCAAAATTTTAACTAATAAACTAATCAAGCTGAAAACTTAAAGTCTGGAATTTGCAAAAATTAATATGTAGAGTCAGGAAACCCCTAGGATCTTAATACTGGATAAAGTATTTCAGAAACTGCCCATTCACAGGCCCTCCTAGAAGCTAACCATCCAAATTTTTCAGAAGGAAAGTATTATTGTCTTGTGCTACTGCAATTAGGAAAGGTCCAAGCCATAAGTTATCAAATTTCCCATGCTTTCCATGATCTTGTTTCTTCACATTCCATTTCAACACTAAATCACCAGGTACAAAATTCCTGTCCTTAGTTTTTCTATCAAAGATAGTTTTCATTTTGCCCTGATATGCTTGAGACTTTTCATTCACCTGTTGCCTAGTCTGCCACTCTTCAATTAACTGATTCATCCTTCTCTGCAGATCAGCTGTCTCCTCCTCTCCTGTAATAATTTCAAGACTGGGAGTCCAAGCTGTATTGGAAGAATAACATCAGCACCATATACCAGCTGAAAAGGTGACATACCTGTGGATTTCTTGGAAATTATCCTATCAACCCAGAGTGAGTATTTAAGACGTGAATCCCAGGACTTCTTATTCTGAGATAGGGTCTTCTTTATTATCCTCATGAGATTCTTGTTTGACGACTCAGCTAACCCATTAACTTGAGAATAATAAGCTGTTGAATGTCCCATCACTATATTATATTTTTGACAGAAAGATGTTGTTCGTCGAGCTGTTCCTGGCTGTTAGGAACTATGCTAAGGCATCTCAGAACCTGCTTTAGGGCTCAAGCTGGCTCTTGGGCCAGAGGGGGTAACCCTCGATGATCAATAAAAGCTGGCTGCTCACTGACTAAACAGCAGCTTATAACATTTCAGCAAAATGATAAATGCCAGATTTATAATGAGTGGAGAACAGGATAAAAGCACGATAAAAGGTTGAAGACAATGACAGCTGACTGGAGCTAAAGACAGTAACCTCTGAGACCAACAGCCTTTCCATTGGGCACTGGAGTCTCAAATAGCAGAGCACAAAATCTTATAATAAAAAGTGGAGGAAATTTTAAAACAACAAATCTGGGGCCTAATAGTGAGTAAGGAAGTCACAATAAACCCTAAGATGAGGAAAAGTGATTTTCTGGGCATGAACAAATGAATACAGCAAATATTTAATGCCATGAACTGAGCACAATCAAGGAATTCAGTAACAAGACATTTGCAAAAGTAACTTACACGTATAATATATATATATATATATTCAGAGTACAAAGAAAGGGGTTGACAAGAATTAAAATCCTTTAATCTGAAACTCCCTATCTTGCATAAATATTCCATACAAAATAGGAATGAATAAAACCAAATGTAGAACAAACTGTTTTCTATTCATCTTCAACATACAAATTTAACCTGCAAATTGCAATAAGAACTAATAAAGAACAGAAGCGAGAATGTGAGAGAGCTTTAATAAAATGAGGAAAACCGGGCTTTACTATAAATGAGGAATGAATCCAAAAGAATTTAATTGAACTCATGCTTACAAAAAATAGCCCCCAGACTTTTACATAAGAATCAGTCTTTCCCCTGCCAAAAGATCCTCCAATTACATCGTCGACTGGTGTCTTTATGCAGCTCGGATGCTCAATTATTGCCTGTAATGGAGGAGCTGTTTAGTAAAAATAGTCAGGATAAGAATACTTTATGAGCTTGACACCACAATGCATGCACTGTTTCATTTCTTCTAAAATATAGGTGTTCTGTTGATAGACCCTGCCACCTGTGAGCCAAGTAGTCATCGTTCTGTCATTGAGCTGGTATTCATATCGTGCCATTGGATCTGGGGCATAAAATTAGCACCTATTCAATAGCTCTTGGGCATATCTCCTAGTGCCTATCCTCCAATGTGCTGATGGATCTGGACTAGCAGCGTGGGCATATGAAATTGGATGTAGAGTTTTGAACCTTGGCAGACTTGGTTTGACCATTTGACACAGAACTCAACCCTCAATTTGTCACTTTGGCATATGACCTGAAACTCCAACTTATGGCTTGGCAGTGTAGGGTCTGGAAGCCTGGGGAATCTTGCTCTACACCTGGATTCATGGTTAATGGTTTAATCATGCTTAGCTCTTAGACATATGGCAGGACTGGTAGCTTGAAATTTTAAAACCTAAAAACTTTCCTGCCTAACAATTTGTTGAAATAATGTAACTTCGAAGAAAATTCTACTTGTACTTTACATCGTTATTATTTCTCCTTCGGGAGATGTCACTGATGTAAAAGGTCATGTAAAATTCATGAGGTAAACCCTCCATTGTAAATTGGGTCAATAGCACCCCAAAAAGAATAATATAATTATTATTGTGAGATTTCATAGGTAGGTCGGCCCTGTCAGTTAGATAGGTCGGCCCAGTTAGGGAAAATGCCAATTGGAAATATCAGTATCAATAGGGAGGCGACCTCCCTCATTTATCACACTCATGAGTCACTCATACTTGTATTGCACAAGAGAGAGAAAGAAAGAGGAGGACCAGTATCTTTGGTGTTTTGGCTCTTATGCTTGGGGTTAAAGTCTCTCGCTTGATGAGACCTTGGTCTTTGGTCATTGCATACTGGTAATCTATATTGAGGAATTTTTTGTTGGGTTTTTCCCTTTACGGTTTCCCAGGGTAAATTGTTGCGTACCTTGTGATTGTGTTTTTTTCAGTGATCCTCCTTATGTTGTTATTGTGAAAATGTATTAAATGCTAATCAAGTTAGGACTTAAGCTATGGCAGCATAGAAAACTTAACATGGTATCAGAGCTAGCCTGAAAAGAGCAGCTTTCATGAGGTAAATCTCTTTCTCCTTCTCCGAACAAGAAAATTAGGGTTTTCTACTAAAGTGGAATTTTTGAGTGCAAGTGACATAGGGAAGTGCGCCCCTCCTAGATGCATCTTTTGGCACCAAGATCAAAGTTTTTTAGTGGCCAGATCCTCCGAAAAGTCAAGCCCTAGTTTGGCTTGGAACCAGAAAACCAGAAACTGCAGTCCAAGATCTTGCAAGTCCAGTTTCAAAAGTTAGAATTTGGATTCTTCACAAATTGACTGTACCAACATACTTGCCTCAATCAAGCGCATCTTTCGATAAGTACAGCTTTCATTTCTCAGAAAAATTCAATTTTTGTCATTTTATGAACTCCGGTACAAGATGTCTCCAAGCACTAAGCTTGATGACAAGTTGGAAGGCAAAGAAAACTTTCATGCTTGGAAATACAGAATAGGACTCATTCTAGAAGAGAATGTTCTTGCAAAGTTTATCAAGGAAGTTGTGTCGAAGCCCGAAGAAGATGAAGCAAAGGAAAAGTACAAGAAAAACATGATTAGAGCCAAGAGGACAATAGCATATTCTATCAAGGATCACTTGATTCCTCAAGAATCCTCTAAGGATACATCTAAGGAGAGGTTTGATGCCTTATCAGTAATGTACGAAGGAAGAAACATCAACCGAAAGATGAACTTGAGAGCCCAACTCAAAAATACAAAGATGAGCAAGGGTGAATCTATCCACGAATACTTCACAAGGGTCTCTCATTCAAAGAACAACTAGAAGCAATTGAAGACAAGATTGATGAAATTGAACTAGTAGCGACCACTCCCAATGGTCTTACTAAACCATGGGACTCCTTCATCCAGACAATATGTGCAAGGAAGGAAAGCCTAAAATTTGATGTCCCATGGGAAGAATGTGTTCAAGAGGAAGCTAGAGTAGCTAACCGAGAAGCACTACTTAGAGATGATGACCATGCTCTAGCTACTCATACTAGAAGAAGAAAAGGAAAATATCATTTCAAGAAGGAAACTCACAAGGGGTCTTATCCTCCTAAGAAGTTTCAAAAGAATAAAAAGGGAGATTACAAGCAGAAAGACTTCTCCTCTTATTAGTGTTACCACTGCAATAAGATAGGACACATTGTCAAAAATTGTCCATCAAAGAAAGAAGAATATAAGAGGAAGAACAACAAAGACATCATGCTCACTTAGCAGAAGAAGAAGAAGAAGAAGAACCTCCCAGGAAGTTAGCAAAAGAAGAAGTTGAAGAATATGTTCTCTAGAAGATGTATCTGTCATTTGGACAAAAGAGAGTGACCTATATAAACTGAACGGTCACTCAGAGGCAGACTTGACTCATGATACTACAAGTCCATGTGAACTATGGCATAGAAGGCTTGCTCACATAACCTACAAAGCCCTATCACATGTGAGCAAGGTAATCATAGGTCTACTAGACCTAAAAATTGATCATGAAGGAATATGTAAAGAATGTAACCTTTGATGAAGATACAGCTCTCAAGAAATCGAGAAAGTGCCAACATATGAAGTAGTAGCTCCTAGAGCTGCAGAATTGATAAAAAAAGTTGCACCTTCTCCTGATAATGAGATTCCGAAAGAACATGATATGTTGGAGCCCCAAGAACCTCCCCACATGAATATCTACCACAAGAGAAAGCCAGCTTGGGCTCATGAGATTATTCAAGAAGCAGAAAGGTATGGCAGTCCAGAAGGCTCCACAAGGCAGAGCAAGAAGCCAAAACCATTTCCTAGTTATGTGGCTTTGATGTGTGATCTTGTAGACAAAGAACCTACATGTTTTGAAGCAGCTATTCAAAAGAGAGAATGGCTAGAAGCCATGATGAAAGAATACCAATCCATAATGAAGAATGATGTGTGGGAAATAGTTCCCAAACCAAAAGATAAAGGTGTGGTATCTTCCAAATGGATCTACAAGATAAAACATACAATCGATGGGAGAATCACGAAGTACAAAGCTAGATTTGTGGCCAGTGGATTCTCTCAAAAGGAATGAATCGATTATGAAGAGACATTTGCTCCTGTAGCAAGGTACACTTCTATTAGAACCATCATGGCACTAGCAGCCAAGACAGAATGAAAGTTACACCAGTTGGATGTGAAAACAACCTTCCTAAATGGTGTTATTGAAGAAGAAGTGTACATAGAACAACCACAAAGTTTTGAAGTCAAAGACAGAAGGACATATGTCTGTAAATTGAAAAAAGGCTCTGTATGGATGATGAACCTGTCATATTTTTGTTGTATGTGGATGAATTATTCCTAACAAGTAATGAGAAGCAGATCTCAGAGTGTAAGAAGAAGCTCACTGCAGAATTTGAAGACCTTGGCTTGATGCATTATTTTCTAGGTCTTGAAGTATGGCAGAGCCCAAAAGGAGTCTTCCTTAACCAAGGGAAGTATGCAGTGGAAATCCTAAAAAGGTTTGACATGTTGGAATGTAAATCCATGGCCACACCCATGGATACACACTTGAAGTTGTTGGTTGATACTTCGTCAGAAATAGTGGATGTGACACTATACAAACAGATCATGGGTTCATTGATGTATATGGCGAATACCCAGCCAAATAAATGCTTTATTGTGAACACTTTGAGTCAGTATTTGGTTGAGCCCAAACATGTTCACTTGGTAGCTGCAAAGCATGTGATGAGTTACCTAAAAGGCATGATGGACTATGGTCTCAATTATACTAGAGATCATGGCTTCAAACGATATGGTTATACAAATTCAGATTGGGCTGGAAGTGTCTCGAATAGAAAGACCACTTCAGGAGGATGTTTCAGCCTGGGGTCAGCCATGATCTCATGGCCAAGCAGGAAGCAGTCCAATGTTGCTCTTAGCACTGCAAAAGCGGAATATATTGCAACTTGTTCTACCAATTGTGAATCCATATGGCTTCGGAAGTTGTTATCAGATCTACTCGATTTGGAGATGGATGCTACTATGATTCTATGTGATAACCAAAGTTGCATGAAGATGACAAAGAACCACGTGTTCCATGATAAGACGAAGCACACAGAAATATGGTATTTCTACATTCTTGACATGGTGCAGAAGGGAGCTGTAAAGCTCTAATATGTGAGCACAGATGAGCAAGTTGTAGATGTGTTGACTAAGTCTCTGTCTCATGTGAAGTTTGAACACTTCCGAGATAAGCTTGGTGTTGTCCGTAAGGACTTCCCTCGAAAGGGGGAGTAGTATTGATACTATGAAATCCTTATCACAGCAAGTAGCTCAGTTGGGATTGATCATCCTTAGACTTGATCCCGTAATTCCGAAAGGAAGGATCATCTTAAAAGTTGATCGTGTTGGACTTGATCCCGTAATTCCGAAAGGAAGGATCGTCCAAGATGTTAAGACTAATTATCCTTATACTTGATCCCATAATTCCGAAAGGAAGGATTGTCTTAAATGTTGATGTGGATGGAGTTGATCTCGTAATTCCGAAAGGTAGGATCGTCCAAGATGTTGGGACTAATCATCCCTAGACTTGATCCTATAATTTCGAAAGGAAGGATCGTCTTAAATGTTAATGTGGATGGACTTGATCCCGTAATTCTGAAAGGAAGGATCGTCCAAGATGTTGGGACTAATCGTCCCTAGACTTGATCCCGTAATTCCGAAAGGAAGGATCGTCTTTAATGTTGATGTGAGTGGACTTGATCCCGTAATACCGAAAGGAAGGATCGTCCAGGATGTTAGTAGTGGACTTGATCCCCTAATTCCGAAAGGAAGGATCGTCCAAGATGTTAGTAGTGGAATTAATCCCGTAATTCCGAAAGGAAGGATCGTCCAGGATGTTAGTAGTGGACTTGATCCCGTAATTTCAAAAGGAAGGATCATTCAAGATGGACTTAATCCCGTAATTCTGAAAGGAAGGATCGTCCAAGACGTTAGTGGTGGATTTGATCCCGTAATTATGAAACGAAGGATCGTCTTGTGTATGTAGATGTAAGTATGATCAATATTGGTAGCTCCGCAAAGACTTGATCCCGTAATTCCGAAAAGAAGGATTGTCTGGGTACCACAAATGTGTTGTCCATGATCCCGTGATTACGAAAGGAAGGATCATATTGGTTGTTGTTATCCCTGNTGATCCCGTAATTCCGAAAAGAAGGATTGTCTGGGTACCACAAATGTGTTGTCCATGATCCCGTGATTACGAAAGGAAGGATCATATTGGTTGTTGTTATACCTGCCATAGATAATGTTGCTCCAGCCTTAAGCTATTGATGATGATGTTGTTATGCCTGTAACATGTTGTTGTTGTTATTTCAGCTTTATGTCGATGAGCCAGTCTCGTAATGTTGTTGTTGTTGTTATTCCAGCTTTATGTTGATGAGCCAGCCTCGTGTTGTCGTTGTTGTTCCAACTTCATGCTGATGAGCCAGGCTCGTGCTGTCATTGTTGTTCCAACTTTAAGTTGATGAGCCAACCTCGTGTTGTCGTTGTTGTTGTTATTCCAGCCTTATGCTGATGAGCCAGCCTCGCGCTGTCAATTTTAGTGATGTATCAGTTTTTATGTAGATGATGATGTTCCATACTGCAGATAATGATGCCCAATCCCATGCTGCAGATGATGATGTTCCATACTGCAGATGATGATGCCCAGTCCCATGTTGTAGATGATGATTTAGTTCCATGTTACATATGATGATGTTCCAGTAGATGATAATGATGCTCCAGTTCCATGTTGCAGGTGATGCTCCAGTTCCATGCTGCAGATGATGATGCTCCAACTCCATGTTGCTTATGATGTTCTAGTTCCATGCTATTGATGATGTTCCAGTTCCATACTGCAGATGATGATACTTTAGCTCTGTACTAAAGATGTTGATGATGATACTTCAACTTTGTACTGAAGATGTTGATACTCCAGCTCCATACTGAAGATGATGTTGTTCAAAACTTTCGATTATCTATAGATGTACCAAAAGATGTTCCAAAAGAAGATGTTGACAATGCCTCCTCTCTCCTTCAGATGATGTTGTGTAGAGCCACACCAGTTGTTGTTGCTGTTAGTAGAATACCCTTCTTGTTTAGGGAAAGTGCTGAAATAATGTAAATTCAAAGAATATTCTACTTGTGCTTTACATTGTTAAAATTCCTCCTTCGGGAGATGTCACTGATGTAAAAGGTCATGTAAAAGTCATGAGGTAAACCGTCTGTTGTAAGTCGGGTCAATAGCACCCCGAAAAGAATAATATAATTACTATTATGAGATTTCCAAGGTAGGTCGGCCCTGTCAATTAGATAGGTCGGCCCAGTTAGGGAAATTGTCAGTTGGGAAGATCGGTATAAATAGGGAGGCGCCCTCCCTCATTTCTACACACTCACTCACACTTGTATTGCGCAACAAAGAGAAAGTAGGAGAGACAGAGAAAGAGGAGGACCAATGTCTTTGGTGTTTTGGCTCTTATGCTTGGGGTATGGTCTCTCACTTGATGAGACCTTGGTCTTTGGTCATTGCATACTGCTATACTGGTAATCTATATTGAGGAAGTTTTTGTTGGGTTTTTCCCTTTAGGGTTTCCCAGGGTAAATTGTTGTGTACCTTGTGATTGTGTTTCTTTCAGTGATCCTCTTTATGGCGTTATTGTGAAAATGTATTAAATGCTACTCAAGTTAGGACTTAAGCTATGGCAGCATAGAAAACTTAACACAATTGTACCATCCCTCTTTGCATGTGTAAAGTTGGATGATCTCACTTTTGTTTGCAAGAAATTTCAAAAATTTCATCGAGGTCATTTAATGTTCTAACAGAGATATTGGACCAGATTTGGCATGATTGCCACCAAGGAACATACCGAGATAGTGAAAACTTGATGTTGAAACTGTATACGTTAGTTTATTCTAATTATTAAGCAATTGTATCCCATTTATTCTAATTATTAGGCAATTGTATCCCATGCAAACTCATGTCTATGGCTCGTGAGAGAAGGATTTATAAGTTTTGTGATCTCAAACAGAGTCTTTGTTACACATTTGTAAAATAAAACAAACCAATTTTTCATCTTACCTCTACAATAAAAGCTTGCTAAACTTTACACAAAATTTTAAGAAATTTACATATATTCCATATAAAGATAATAGAATGTCTAAATTTTGCAAAGGATCAGAAAATTTCTAGAGGAAATTTTTACTGGACCAAAATCGATGACCCTGCTATGTGTCTCAGACTCAATAGTTCTTCTCAAAATTGCCTCCCATTCTTTCTTATACTGAATGCATGCCACATTTACTGCTCCATGTCATGTCCTCGACCACCTCGGTGGCCTTTTGAGGCGACAGAGAACTCTTTCAAACAACCCTTCTTCAATTTTTCTTGCTCTGATACCATTCTGCCACGTTTCCCTTCGACCAAACTAATCATCGAAGGAGACATTGCAAGAAACTGGGCTTCCAAATTTCGCCCAATCCATCACTTTTGACCTCATAATCTTGTACACATATGCAGAGCTAATTAGCACCTTAATCTTGGCTAATCAACTCCTTAATTAACCCTATAAGCATTTTCAACTGTTAAAAACCACTTCTGCTGGCTAAATTCCAACCTTTCGACATTTCTCCACCTTTCCAACTTTTCCAACATCGGAAATCAAAAATCAAAAAGCAAAACTGGTTTTTAACGAAACCTTCCCGACTCCGACTACTATACTTTGTACATCGGGAGTGGACCACCCAACAAATCTCAATGTTTATCCTCCGACTTGTCGACTTCGACTACTACCTTCTGTACGTCAGGAGTCAGAAGTAAAAATCATAAAACCAATTCTTCACCAACCCTCCCGACTTCCCGACTCCAATGTGCCAATATTGGAAGTCAAGACCACAAAACAAGTTTTTCGCAAAACCTCCTCGACTTCCCGACTCTGATATTTCAATAACGAGGGTCGAAAGTTGGTACTGCAAACCGATCCCCTTACAAAAATCTCCCTGACTTCTCGACTGCAATGTTCCAAGGTCAAGGGTCGAAAGTCGACACTACAGAACAGATCTTTTGTAGAACTTCCCCGACTTCTCGACTCCGATATTCTAATATCGGAAGTCAGAAGTCGGCACCGCAGAACAACCTCGACTTCCCGACTCCAATGTTTCTGACATCGAAAGTCGGGAGTCGGAATCACCAACTGCTCTTTGGCGAACAACTCCACCAAGCCCGCCTCGACGTCCATACATCGGACCTCAAAAGTCCATACTCCCCCGACTTTTCGACTCCGATATTCTAATATCGGAAGTCAAAAGTCGGCACCACAAAACAACCTCGACTTCCCGACTCCTATGTTTCCGACATCGAAAGTCAGGAGTCGGAATCACCAACTGCTCTTTGGCTAACAACTCCACCAAGCCCACCTCGACGTCCATAAAGTGGATCACTGTTTCTTTCAGTGATCCTCTTTATGTCGTTATTGTGAAAATGTATTAAATGCTAATCAAGTTAGGACTTAAGCTATGGCAGCGTAGAAAACTTAACACAATTGTACCATCCCTCTTTGCATGTGTAAAGTTGGATGATCTCACTTTTGTTTGCAAGAAATTTCAAAAATTTCATCGAGGTCATTTAATGTTCTAACAGAGATATTGGACCAGATTTAGCATGATTGCCACCAAGGAACATACTGAGATAGTGAAAACTTGATGTTGAAACTGTATACATTAGTTTATTCTAATTATTAGGCAATTGTATCCCATGCAGACTCATGTCTATGGCTCGTGAGAGGAGGATTTATAAGTTTTGTGATCTCAAACAGAGTCTTTGTTACACATTTGTAAAATAAAACAAACCAATTCTTCATCTTACCTCTACAATAAAAGCTTGCTAAACTTTAAAACAAAATTTTAAGAAATTTACATATATTCCATATAAAGATAATAGAATGTCTAAATTTTGCAGAGGATCAGAAAATTTCTAGAGGAAATTTTTACTGGACCAAAATCAATGACCCTGCTATGTGTCTTAGACTCAATAGTTCTTCTCAAAATTGCCTCCCATTCTTTCTTATACTGAATGCATGCCATATTTACTGCTCCATGTTACGTCCTCGACCACCTCGGTGGCCTTTTGAGGCGACGGGGAACTCTTTCAAACAACCCTTCTTCAATTTTTCTTGCTCTGATACCATTCTGCCACATTTCCCTTCGACCAAACTAATCATCGAAGAGACATTGCAAGAAACTGGGCTTCCAAATTTTGCCCAATCCATCACTTTCGACCTCATAATCTTGTACACACATACGCAGAGCTAATTAGCACCTTAATCTTGGCTAATCGACTCCTTAATTAACCCTGTAAGCATTTTCGACTGTTAAAAACCACTTTCGCTGGCTAAATTCCAACCTTTCGACATTTCTCCACCTTTCCGACTTTTCCAACATCGAAAATCAAAAATCAAAACGCAAAACTGGTTTTTAACGAAACCTTCCTGACTCTGACTACTATACTTCGTACATCAGGAGTGGACCACCCAACGAATCTCAATGTTTATCCTCCGACTTGTCGACTCCAACTACTACCTTTTGTACGTCAGGAGTCGGAAGTAAAAATCGTAAAACCAATTCTTCACCAAACCTCTCGACTTCCCGACTCCGATGTGCCAATATTGGAAGTCGAGACCACAAAACAAGTTTTTCGCAGAACCTCCTCGACTTCCCGACTCTGATATTTCGATAACGAGGGTTGAAAGTTAGTACTGCAAACCGATCCCCTTACAAAAATCTCCCTGACTTCTCAACTGCAATGTTCCAACGTCAAGAGTCGAAAGTCGACACTGCAGAACAGATCTTTTGTAGAACTTCCCCAACTTCCCGACTCCGATATTCTAATATCCGAAGTCAGAAGTCGACACCACAGAACAACCTTGACTTCCCGACTCCTATGTTTCCGACATCGAAAGTCAGGAGTCGAAATCACCAACTGCTCTTTGGCGAACAACCCCACCAAGCCCGCCTCAACGTCCATACATCGGACCTCAGAAGTTGACACAGCAAACATAAACTTTCCACGACTTCTCCAATGTCAATATCGCTACTACTCACTGAGTCGAAGGTCGAAAGTCAGATCATCACCACTGCGCTACTACGCAATTCTGATTCCCGACTTTCGGAAGTCAGAAGTCGGCACCGCAGAACAACTTCCAACAAAACAACCTCGACTTCCCGACTCCTATGTTTCCTACATCGAAAGTCGGAAGTCGGAATCACCAATTGCTCTTTGGCCAACAACTCCACCAAGCCCGCCCCGACGTCCATACATCGAACCTCAGAAGTCGACACAGCAAACATAAACTTTCCACGACTTCTCTAATGTCAATATCGCTACTACTCACCGAATAGAAGGTCGAAAGTCAGATCATCACCACTGCGCTACTACGCAGTTTTGATTCCCGAATTTCGCCATCGGTGCCCCAATATCGGCATTTCGACGTCGACACCGATACAACAACACATTTGCCACTTTCCACGTCGATTTCGATGTCGACACATCAGCATACAACCTCTTGTTCAACACAGCCAAATTTCCTTTTTGGCCTTAGACTTTGGCCTTGCTAATTCGGCCATGGAAACTCTGCAGAATTCTTTTGATTTGAGGATTAAACACTTGGCCGATTCAAGCACACGACTAAGGTACCAATACCATCTTCTTGCTACAAGATTTATGCATATGCAAATTAAATATTCATAGTGGAAAATGCAATTGAACTACAATGCACTGCATGCATGAACTAGCCTACTCATCACAGGCATATCAACAATAAAATCATACACAGCAACAAACTCATTTCCAAGCTATGGACAAACATTCTATTAAACAATTCCAATGGCCCAAGCAACTGGCTCTGTGAGGTCAACATTCCACCCAACCGTAGGTTTTTGTCCACCCTATATTATTTCAACTAAGAGAGCACCCCCGATCTGGTCTATGTTATCCACTAAGGAGATCTACACTCAAGCTCACTCACAGTAATGGATAAACACACTCAGGTTAAGCCAGCACTCTATTGGGTTCATCAATCCTATAGAGCAGTAAAGACTATGACTGCTAAACCAATGAGCTCAACCATAGATCTACAAGCTTCTCCATTAGCTTCAGCTAGCCTTGGCACCCACATCCCTACCACACCTAGCTCAAGGAAGGTCCCCTTCTCTGCTACATAGTCCCTTAGGTGCCCCTTCCTTTCTAGAGATACTCGCAACTAGTATAGAAGGTCCAATCCGCTAACCCGACAGAGACTTCATGCCTTCACCAATTTTCACAATCCACACAGACTCTTGGCTTTCTCAACGCTCTTCAACTTGACTCTCTCTCAAGATACCAATTCTACCATGATCGTTGTTGGGTATGCAACACGCACGGCCAATTCACCAGTGATTCTTCCACATGGGTTCAAGATAAAGGATAACACACCACACCCTGCTCAATCGGGTTGCAGCTCCTCACACACGATTCAAGGATGTACAGCAACGCACTCTCCCTTGTCAATTCCACCACCACTTGCCCATACTGGGTTCTAGAGTTCATGGAACGCAATTCCACAAAATACTTTAACTGTTGATTCCATCAATTCAGTCCATAACTTGCCAAACCAGTTCTGAGCTCAACCCCCATGCTTCATTAAATGCAGGAGTAAAAAATCCCAACTACTCTCTTACATCATTGTTAAGAGTGGCAAGGACGCCTTCTTGGTTTCTCAAAATGACACTTGGCATTAGAGGGTTGCTCTCCCACACCCCCTCACCTCACCCTAGTGGATAACACACAACCCCTCATTTTTGTTGTTGCCTCCATAACCAATTGCATAATAAATATTACAGAATTTTACAGTTTCCATGGCTTACTAACGCATGGTCTACCAACATAAATTACTTGCCCTTATAAACAGACCATTCACTAGCGGGGCCTTGGCCTTGAGCTCCTCGCTATGAATCATACATTGTATGTACACAATATTTACACATCACACCAATATATACATCAGGGGTCAAAATAGGGTATTACACTCTAGATAAAATAATTTTATTTATGTCCACTAATGACCACAAAGTAGGTCAACGGGACTGCCGGTTACAATGATATCCGTGCATGTGGGAGGACCAAACGATCCCCCTATAAAAGGAAATACAGTGCAAGAAGTAAAGTAGAATAGAATAGAAGTAAAAGTGTACAAAATGAGTTGGGCTGAAGTATGGAGCTCACGGCTCGGTCTCAACATCATAATCCTGCATAGGGGTGGATAAGCTCTGGTGCACAGGATCTTGGAGCCAGATCTACCGAGGAAGTTCTGATACTCCTAATATCCGAGGCTGAAAGAGGAAAACCAAGGGAAGTGCAATAGTGTCTATTGGCCCGAATAGGAACTGGTGGACGCCGAGCGTCCTTTGGAGTGATGTCGATGGAGTCTGGAGGATCTCGCATGTCTTTCAGAGGGAGGTTTGGTACGAAGCTGTCACTGAGATCTCGTGGGTCGACATCCGAAAATCTTTACTGATCTGGAAATTGGATCGAAGTCTAAGTTGGTAGATCGCTTGGTGCCCCTGGAAGGTGACAACATGCTAAAGAATGTCGTGATCCTCTGTGTGGTATCGGGTCTGGTGGGGGGCTGGAGGACCTGCATTCGAAACCTGAGAGCCTCCTGAATATAAAGTGCTAGACATCTCTGATCGATGTATCTGAAGAAGGCAGCTAGAGTTTGGGGTCCCCTAAACAAGCAATGGAAGTGTCCTCTGATCTCGTAGTATATATGACATCTGAAGATGAAGTGCGACTCGTTTTGTACTTCCTGTAGATGACAAAGTTGACAGATCCTGTCTTATCTATCAATTTGGTGGTCAGTCTCTACCTGGAATCTGTGTGATCCTACTCTGAGTTGTCCAAGAGGGATCCGAAGAGCATGCATCCAATGATGAAAAGTGTATTGGGGTCGGACAATGAGCCCATCTCTGATCTCCAGGAAGTGTTCAGCATAAAAGGCCATCTTTGGGTGCAACCCTCCCGGAGGATTGACCCATCTAATCTGGACGAACTGCTTGTAGATGTCCTCCCTAATGATCTTGTTTAACTCCTGTCGTGTGGGTAGAAGGTGGTTGAGGGCATCCAGAGAATACTGAAACGAGGGGAGATGATCTAAGTGGATCCCCACTGAGGTAAGAAGGCTCGAGACTCTTGTGAACCAACACTTGGATTTGCCTGAGTGGGTAGCGCGGGCAATGGTCTCAAAAGAGCGATAGGCTAAATAAGGATACTTGTCCCGACCTTTTGACGAGTCGGCAAATCCCCGAATCCGGTGTAGGAAAGAAACCAATCTGAAGACCGTCTCAAGGCAAAGGGTTGAGCCCCAAACTCAGCTAGGATGATGTGCTGCGGCATTGTCTGCTTACACTTGATGATACGTCGAAGAAGAAGGATCTGGACTCTCTCGGCTGAGGCCCAATCTGACTCGAGTAAAGAGGGCCCCCAAATTTCTGATCCGTATAAAACAGTGGGACGGATCAAGGTATTCAACAAGTTCATCTTGAATGAGATATCTTGGAAGTGATGGCAAAAACACTGTCTCTCAAGAAGAGCTAAGGACCCGTACCCCTTGTTGATTTGGGACTAGAGAGCTAGTCATAGAATGAAGCGAGGACCTAAGAACTGCACTCCCAAGCAAGTATAAGCACTGGTGATCTCGACTTCCTCCCCTTTGAATAGGAAACGAAATTTCATGGTTTTCTTCACCCCATTGAAGATCATGACCTTTGTTTTTCTCAAGTTCACAGTCAGTTTCCGAAGATCACAAAACAGGGCTAAGGCATCAAGCTATTTCTGCAAACCTTCCGAGGAGGAAGATAAGAGTACTACATCATCTGCGAAGAGGAGAATAGAGATCAGGACATGGTGGAAGAGGCACCCATCTGCGTCCTGGATATGCTCGTGGAGAAAGGTTTCCAACTCATCAATGTAGATTCCGAAAAGTGTGGGAGATAGTGGGCAGCCCTGTTTCACCCCAATGGTGCTTTGGATGAACTCGGATAAGCCTCGAGCTATGCAAAGGCAACCATAGACAGACTCGTAAAGGCGCATAATAGCTGTCAATAGGATCATAGAGATGTCGATGTCTCTAAGCCGCTGCAATAGATCTTCTCTCGGAACTGAAGTTGCCAGGAAACGTGGGTACAAGGACGGGTATTGGTACGGGGACAGGGACGCCACTTTTTGAAACAGGGTACTTGGGTACGTCGAGGGTATTGTAGACATATATGTGTGTGTGTGTGTGTGTGCGCGCGTGCATGTGTGTGTTAAAATTTATAAAAATAAAACATTTCACACACACATCATACATGCATATTTCATATTTCTAAATTCAATGATTTATATGAACATTCGCATTGAAAATTTGAAACATAAAATAATAAATTTGATAAATCATATGACATAGACTCATAGTATATATCAACTGGAAGACTGAAGTTATATTAATATAATTAACAACATAAAATATTATATGTCCATGACACCATGAGTTCAAACTTCATTGCCATAGTACATCCAAAATTTGCCTAAAGGCATTTTTAGACATGAAAAAGAAAGTTCAAAACAATTAACATTGAACATGAACAAGATAGTTGATTTGGCTTCCTCAAGCCATGTCATCAACAGCCTTAGGATCAATGTCATTAGCATCACTAAGGTCCTTTGTCACGTCGTCGTTGGAGTAGTGAGCACAATGCACTAGCAGTGAGAAATGCAGTGTTGCATTGGTTTAGGTAAGGGGCAAGCGCCCACATAACATGTGTTTTAGTGTTTTATTATTTAATTTTTTAAATTTTGAACTTCAAACTTTGCAAATTGACTCATCCCGAACAACGAGCTAAGATAAATTGTCCAACGGCTGTACCGGCCGCGTACCCAAACACGTGGTACGACATAACAAAATCCACGCGAGTACCCTATTTTCATACATGAAGTACCCGGCACGTGAGATTGGATCTAGGTACGGCTGGGTACGGTTGGGGTACGGCTGGATACGGTTGGGGACGTACCATTGAAGTACCCAAATACCCAGTACGTGTACCCGGTACTGGTTCGTGTACGGTTCGTGTACCCGACCCCCCGGTACAGGTACCCATGCAACACAGCTCAAAACTGAATCGAAGGCTTTTCGGAAGTCTACGAAGCAGCAGTATACTTTCGAGGAACGATGGCATGCCTCCTCAATTACGGCCCGGAGAATAAAGATATGGTCGATAGTCTGATGTGCAGGCCTGAACCCTTCCTGCCCCCGAGCTCTAAGGTTCCTCTGCTCGAGATCACTGGAAAGCTTCCTGTGGAGGACGGCGGCATATAACTTTGTGAACGTGTGGCCTACCATGATCGTTCTATAGTTGTTGGGATCAGAAGTGGATCTTGACTTATGAATCAGATGTATAATGTGATGTGACCAGACAGAAGGAAAGTTGAGGAAACCCTTCACGAACCACATGGTTGAAGAGATCAGTCAAATAGTTAACCAGAGCGCGGAGACCATGTTTGAAGAACTCTGCTTGGTAGCCTTCCTCATCTGCTGATTTCCTGCTGCTGATCGCCCGGATGGCCTCCGTGACATCGCTTTTAGTGAAGAGGTGGCAGGAAGAGGGAGGGGAAGCACATGAATTTTGGTCTGGCCGGGAATTAGCTGAGTTAGTCCAACTACATGTAATTCAAGACAATGATGCACATTGAAAATTCTGTTTAGATCGAAATTTTCAAACAAAATATAATATTAAAATTAGACTTGGATTCACAAAAATTATAGGCAAACAAAACAAAAATATCTATGATAACCAAAACAGAAAACTAGTAAATCAGGTTGAAATGGATGAAAATAAAACAAACACTTCTAAACCTAGATGTTGATCTTCTCCCTTCAAAACTCAGAATCAATCTGTAAATCACTCTTCAATGCTGCTTATAAAATTTCAGCTTCAATCAGATCAATTTAGATATTCTAGTAAGAAATCTGAAGACTTCAAATCTGGAGCCAAAACTCAAAAAAAATCTCCACACAAGTGTGAAAGTATAGGCGATATCTTTCTCTCCTACTCATAAACTGAGATCTCAGATTAGATGGCAGTTCCTGCAATACCATTGATGTTCCTATGACTTTAATGTTTGGAATTTATTCATTCTAAAGGGTCTTTGTAATTACATATTGGAGCATGCTGAATCTGGGACAAATTTTGATCATCTTCCAAAGTAAGAGATGTTGACTCTGATCCATGAAAACTTTTTGCATGTTACAACTTAAATACAAAACAAGTATACATTTTCTAGAAAACTGCAAAAAACAATAGACTCTATATCAACATATTTTACTGAAAAGTGGTTCAATCACTGGTAATATATCGTACAAAATGATGCAGTCTGTACATGGCAGACACTAGTAACTAGTGCTGCACGTTTCTGGACTAAGACCACATGCATTCAGACCTGTGCCCCCTATGTAGACAATTTCCATTTCATTATGAAAATAGTACTGGTGGAAACAGGTATGCCTAAAGATGAAAGCCCTTCAAATGGGGTTTGTGGCCAGCTAGAAAAGCCTAATTAGTTCTGTCCAAATCCCAAGGGCATAGAAAACCTGCAAACACTGAATCCAAATATTTTGACAGAAAAACTGAATTCAGCTTGCTTGCTTAGGTAACACGTAAGTTCTCAGTGCTTGGGAAATTAGTTGATGAGAAGGATCCAGATCCAAATATGCATTAGTATTGCCAGAGAGTAAGGCAACTGGATAGGGCTGTGCATAAAAGAAGAAGCCTTTCTTCCCAGAGATAAAATATTCTCTATTTTGTATCAGTCATATTTATGTGGTAGTCACCAAGCTTGCGATTATGCAAGATTTCGTTAACTTGAAAAGATAAATAACACGGGCAGTTCAATCTAAACCTACCCATCTTTTAAAAGCCATTACACATTCTCTTCTTGTAAATTGTGCTTCAGTTTCTGCTTTACGAGCCTTTTTATTTTTATAAAGGTTTCTATGATATTTTAAGTATACCTGTCTGTATTTAAATTTGTCAATAAACATTTTCTGCTGTTCCATCATAGAAATCACCTCAAGAGCTCTTGCAAAATAAGTCCCTCTAACAAAATTGTACAGTACAGTGTCAAGCAGCTCCTGGTCAAAATTTATGTGATTAACTCCAGTTGCTGGGAATGCAGCCGCCATCCTTCTCATATCTGCCCACAGCATTGTTATTTCCTGATACATGCCTCCAGAAGTAGAATAGCCATGTATCAAAGAATGAAATGTATGTGTATTAGGATGGTATCCCAACGCTGTCATCTTCTTGAAAGCTTTCTGAGCATCATTCATTAGGTGCGCCTTGCAAAAGAAGTGGATGACAGAATTCCAATCATGTGTCCCAACAGCAACCTGCTTGTTGTCATTAATTTCAACTAACAAACGGGCCGTCAAATTCGGTTTACTTTCCTTTGCAAATCCATTCATCTGTGATTGATAGCTATTTGTAATGGAAGAGACCTTTGCCTCTCTCATCTCCTTGAAGAGGTCTAGAGCAGCATGCAAATCTTTATTTGCAAAACGTGACTCGATAAGAGCATCATAACAGCTCCCATCAAGCTGAAGCCCTGCTTTCCTGACCTCCTTGAGAATTGCAGCGACCTCCATTGGTCGCTGGGCTTTACAATAAGCTTTCAAGAGCGAAGAGTACGCCCCAATTCCAACTGGAATTTCGGCTGCATTCATCTCATCAATAATATCATGAGCCTGGTCTAGCCAACCCATTGCAACACAAGCATCAATTACCTGAGCACTAATCGAATTTTCCATTGAGACAGGACCTTCTTCTCTATGCACCTTGACCAGAAACTCTGCTAAATCAATAACTCTATTTCCTTCTAAGTAGCCCTTCACCAATCTAGCATAAGCCTTCTGATTTGGAATAAGTATACGGTTTTCAAAACTGACCAGCTCTCCATGACTACTGACTTCAACTGGGGACGGTGCTTGTAACTTCTCAGCCTTGAAAGGCATGGCAGAACAATTGTGCTTCTCTCCATTATCCATTGATGTAGCATGGCCTTGTGAACCCTTAGCAACGGCGGCCAGTACCGACTTGGCTGCCGCAAGTGAGCTCCGAGCTGCTTTCGCACGCTTTAGCATATCCAATAGAAGCCCTGAGGCTGCAACCAGATCACCAAATTTCAGATGGGTCATCAGTAAGCTGTTGTAAAATTGCTGATAATGGTAATCAAGCATTCCAGGACTTTCATCAATATTCCTCTTTAGTTTCTTCAATTCTTCTCTCCTGCCATTGCTCTCATATATTTGGGCCATTAAAGCAATTGAAGTAGCATCAGCCTTCACCCCTACTCTAGGCATCAGTTCCAGGAGTTCCTCTGCCTTTCTAGTCATCCCAAAGGCCAAAGAACCATTGAGAGCAATGTTGAAAGCTTCAGTGTTGGGCTTCATTGAAAGCAATGGCCGATTGCTCACCTTCCTCGGATCCACCCTTCCATCTTTGAAGAAATAACACATCTCAATCACTATCTGTGAAGCTAAACATGCACCATTATATGTTTTGACCATGTGGGTCAACACTGTACTCCACAAATTGACAGATGGGTATTCCTCCCTGTCCACCATTGTTCTCAGGATTGTGGAAGCAGGGACCGGCATTTGTGCTGTTGCGAGCCTCAAGCACAATTGGGTCAGAACTTCTCGGTCCAATAGTTGTCTCTGCTTCTTCTCCTCCAAGATTGAAAGCGCCACAGCATAAGCGTTCTCGAGCCATTTTGAATCTCCAGTGTGCGCTAATACACTGATCAGCCTGTTAACAAGAGACTTCCTTGGAAAACCTTCGAGTCGCTTGTAATGATCGTAGCCCTTCATGGCATCTTCGATTCTCTGTTCGTCGAGGGCATTTTCCAGTTCTTCTGTCAACATAGCCGGATTACGAGCTTGCCTCAAGATTGTGTGTGATCCTGCAGGAGAGAAATATCTATACGAAGGGCTAAAATAGACCAACCCATGAAGAGGAAACCCACTGATACCTTCGTTAGAAAAGGCAAACTTGCGATGATTACAGTAATGGTTTAAATACATACCACCATTATGTTGGCCTGTAACTCCAGCCGATTGATTGGAAGAAACCAAGGATGAGATAAATTTGGACAAGGAGCAAGTAAAAATAGCAGCCGGCCTAGGCCTATTCTGCTGGAGAACTGCAACTGTCATGGCTGGTGAAGCAAAATCTTTTGATGCCTCACCCCTAAATTTTCATATTTTTGTGTGAAAACCCAGTCGTGTGTCTTCCCTACCCTAACAAAAGCTCCTAAGTTTCAATGATAAGTTTGAAATCATTGAGCCGCACTGGCTAAATTCATCCCCACATCATTGGAACCCGGGTTTTTCATCTAAACATTTTTAAAAAAATTATTATTTTTAATTATGTACAGTGAATTTTTTTTTAATTTTGTAAAATGACAAATAATATTACAACTAAGAAGTTTAAACTTACCATTAATTCAAATTTTTTTTTTACAGTTTTGGTTAATAGATTAAATATTGTTCCGAGGAACAGGCTTCGGTTCTTGATATGATTTGGACCCTCAATATTCCTCAAAAGACTGGTTGCTTCACTTGGTTACTGGGAAGGGGTCGAATACTGACCTGGGATCAACTTCAACTCCGCGGTTACCAGGGGCCTAGTAGATGTGTTCTTTGTGGGCAGAATGCAGAGGATACTCAACACCTTTTTCTGGGCTGTACTTTTTCTTTTAGTATCCATTCTTACTATGAAGCTCGCTTTGGGTATTCTTCTCCCCATCATGCTTTTGTTTCAACCTTTTTGGATTATTGGTTCTACCATACTGCATCTTATGCTCCCTTCAGATACCTTTCAATTTTCATATTCTAGTGTATTTGGAAACTTGGGAACAGATGCCTATTTGACTCTGGATTGCCTTCTATTCATTTAATTACCTCTCAGATTGACAGTCCACTGAACTTACACCCTGTCCCACAAAAAAAACAAAAACTTAGAAACATCGGTCAAGGTCCTATGAAGTTTTTTCCTTGTGGCTTCTTTGACGGGGCAGCTGCTGAGCATATGGGTGGTGCTGGCTTTGTGATCTTTCTCAACAATGATCACTTCTTTAGCTACTCCATAGGTTGTGGTAGCAGCTCAAATACTCGAGCAGAATTACTGGCACTTTGGGCTATTTTGAAAGTGAGTAAGCTAATGGGGTTACCCATGCATTCCATTTTTGGTGACTCACTTGTTACTATATCTTGGCTTAACAGACACACATCACTAAATGTTCCATCTCTGAATCATTGGTGTGATGATATACGATCTATGCTGTTACATGCCCCTCTTGTGATTTTCAAACATATATATCGTGAGCATAACTCGATGGCGGATGGTCTCTCCAAACAGGCATTGAAGTTGGATATGGGTTTTGGAATCTTCTTTGAATCTCTGGAAGGATTGATCATAGATCGAGGCCAATTTATGCTTTTCTAGCTTGTGCTGAGCTTCTGTTTCCTTTTATTAGCTCTCAGTGATTGATATATCTATTATATTGTATCTGCTTGTTTGAGACTATCAGCCGGCAAGTTTTGCTCAAGATTTGTCTGTTTGATGATTACTCTCGATATTATCTAGCATATTCTGACCTGTATTATCAGGGATGATGATATAAGTCTGCTATGATCAGACTTAGTGCTCCTACTCTATGGAATGGTTGTTTGTATGTTCAGTACTATTCTGTCGTGCCATGATGTGGGTTTATACTTGCTTTCTTTACCAGGAAAGTTGGTTATTGTTTAAGATGTCTTTTGATTCCTATGAATAGCAAATACTGGTATTTTTTCCTCTGAAAAAAAAAAGATTAAATACCTAAAAAACTGGCAGAGATAATTATATTCAAGTATTTAAACACATTTATTTAAAATTTGATAAAAAAATTTCAAAATTTATAAGAGATTCAATAGAAATTGAGCTGACTGAAATTGTAGCATCTTTAGGCTACATGATATTACAACTAGCAACCTTGCAAAAAGTACCTCATAGTAAGGGGTATAGTGGAAGTGATGTAATCATGAGATAATTTTAGAAGTAGAAGTCATGAAGTTTTAAAAAGTGTAAGAAAATGTTAAATATGCAAAAATCTATAAAATATTCAAGTATTTTTAGATGGGCAAATGTTAATTTGATGAGTCATCTGAATTACTTATTTTGTAGGGAAAAAGAGCCTTTCAATAGCACAAAATAATTTCAATCATTGAATTTGATCTCTATATAAAATGCAATGATGAGTTGCAAAGTAATCGCTCCGAGAGATTTGATGTGCCTATTCTGATTGGCCTTAACAAATAGAGATTGTTTTGTTGGAAGGTTGTACGATTTCAAACAAGGTATGTGCAAATACTGAAGAGAATCTATGGGTAGCAAACAACCCTTTTGATCTATAGCCAAATTTCTCCATTAAATTCAAACACAAAAGCATATAACTTTATTCGTTAATAGCCTTTATCCTTTCAGTGGACTAATTCAAACAACTATGCTTTTAAGGTCAAAGTAATAAAAATCCAAAGTTGATGAAAATCATTTCACAATCTTCAAGTAGTGTATTTTCCACAATTAATAGATCACACTATTTGGCATAACTTGTGATGCAAGCAGCCAATAATCCTTCTTCTAGATCCATAAATGCATAACTGTTGCTTGTGGCTTACGCACTCTTTTATTAATATATTTGTTGTCACAACCGCCTCAACATATCTACAAATCAATTCCAAATTGTAACTTGATTTGGAATGTGAACCTAGAATAACTCAACACAATATAGTTTAGTATACACCAGTATAGATCCATCTTAACTTCGAATATACCGCGCGCAAAGAGGGATCAAATCCCCTTAGGTGAAAACTTGTCCTCAAATTTTACACTTAAGTTTGCACTTCAAGGGATTTGATCCCTCTTGGCACTTGGTAGATCTGTAGTTAAGATGGTTTTATATTGGTTTAAAATGTAAACCTCTCGTATTTGTCCAAATTCCTCGTATGTAAATCATGGTTTGATGGCTCAACTCCCATATTGCATAGCACGAAGTATCCAAGTTTCATTAATTTTTTTTAAGTTTAATTAATTGGAGTATATATCTCTTTGGCTTTGAAGTTTAGGCAAAGGCCAACATTGTAAAAAATATATTTACTTAACATTTTATTATTTTACTAAAGTGTCATGTGTCACAGAGATTGAAAAAGTTTTAGTTACTTAATATTTTATTATTATATTAAAATGTCATGTGTTAGCTCCATGTTGAGCACTTAATTACACTTCCTCCTCATAGAGTTGTGAAAGCGCCTCTCGATGCAATGATTGTCATCATCATATGTTAAATTTCTTAACAATTTTGTTAATTCTCTGTAGTAATTATTGTTTTTTAAAAAAAATGGGGAAAAAAAAAAGCATGATAACACCTCACAAACCATGGAATGGAAACCATGCAAACTGAGCTAAATGTATTATGCCATATATATAACATGAGTTTAAAATCATATATATATATATATATATATAGAGAGAGAGAGAGAGAGAGAGAGAGAGAGAGCCATAACATGCTCAACTACTTAGTGGTTGTGGTTTACTTAGTTTTGAGAACTTCAAGTTGTAGTCGTGAAAAACCTGGATCCAATCCTAGCAACCACATTCGTTGTATTGCGTTCAATTGAATTTTGATATCTCAGTACAAGTTATTGGAGTAGTAATGACCTATGCATAAATAAAGTTGTACAAGTTATTGGAGTAATAATGACCTATGCATAAATAAAGTTATTTGGTCTATCTCTGATAACCTTTCTTTGATCATGAGAAGCTCTAACAATAATATAATGAAACATCCCAAGCTTCAACATACCAATATTTTATCTACAAATCCTACCATATATATTCTCACTTTCATTTTAAAGTGACCTTGGAAACCTCTTCTGGGTACAATGCTCTCCAATCTTGACCTGCGTCGAGATACAATGCTTCCAATAACTATAGTTGGTCCTTGTGAAAGTGTCAGTGTAAACAATTATTCTATAGAAAATTGACAAAAAATAAGTAATTTACTCTTTATCATGCACCTTTTTCTATTCATTTGGAGTATCTTCCCCTCCCTTTTATTCGCATCTCGTTGGTCATCTCAAACCATTGTTCATCGTGTGTCATTAATTTGCTTGATTTACTCACTAGCATAATATAATGACTCATATACTATGTCAAACAAACCCTTTAAATTTTTCCATATACCTCTCTAATAAAAACATTCAATGACATGAGACCACCCCAAATAATTAGAAGATGAACCTACAAGTCTATGAAATTCATGGGTAGTTCCTTCTCAAACATACAAATAATACTCATCTATCTCTCAATGCCACCATCGATGTTAACCATATGAATCTCGTTTGATGTGATCCAACGTACAACTGAAAATAATTTAGATATGGTGTGCACAAGTCCTAGGGGAGGTACACAATAAACACATGAAAAAATAATTTCCATAAAATTGTGAGATCGTAGTATCTTATAACCTACACTGCAAGAAAAAAACATGTATTTGACATACATACCCTTAGAAGGTTCATATGGCCATGTGATCTCAAACTCGACAAATGTTCTTATATAGTGAAGCGGCATCGTAGAGTCAACCCATATAAACAAGACACCTTCACACACAATATAACTTCATTCACCAAAGAAAGATCATCTTTCTTCAAAATCCATGGGACATCACCTTCTTTAAAATACAATAGAGACCAACCTCTCCTTTATTTTTCTTTTCTTTAGCAATGTTTCTTTTTAGTACGTGAAGAAATAATATCTCTTCCAACACCTAATGTGTTGCTTTTTTACAATAATATGTGCCTCCATAAAGAAGATGAAACATTTTTTAAATATATGCATGGGATCTAGTAAGTGGGCAATCTTAAGTTGCTCCCAATATGGAAGCTCATAAATTAAATATAGATTTCATTTTCATCCTAATGGGACTTTATCAACATATGTGTCAAAAATGTGAGGATCATCAAACACAAGTTCCCCGTTTGAATCAAACAATTATGCAAAATCCTTCTCATTTTATGTGACATGTTCCCTAAGTTGGCCAGTCCGTGTCATTATTATAGGTCATCATGATCTCTCTGGTTTATCATTGAAAGTAGACATTGTTCTTATACAAGGGTGGTATTTTGGGAGAAATATACACATGATTTCGTAGGTGGTTGGACCACCTAGGATTTATAGCAGGCCCATAACATTCACTTCCGTGATATCCTCTTGTTACAAGACCTACAATGTTATTTTATACAAAATAAATTATAATTAAAGAAGATAGTGGTACCAAATTAATATTGAAAAATAGTTGTATGGATTTAAACAAATCAATCAATATGCTTACTAGAGCAAACTCCCAATCTTGAATCATCATGTATGATGTACACACATATGCCATACAACATAAAAGACATGTCCACTAGGATGGGTTTTGATACATTGTATACAATCATCCCTTCCCATAATTGCTTAAATTCAGTAATCAATGGTTGTAGGTAGACATTCATATTCTTCACATGTCTTATACGAAGGACTATAAGACCCAACATAAGATGTTCATTATTTGCAAACAACCATGGGGGGTATTGTTATTGATCACAACTACACACTAAACAAAATAGTTGGTATTTTGGAGAGAATGCAAGTTAACTCCATCCATGACCATGGCTATGCTCAATCGAAGGATCTGTATTTTATCCTTGAATTTATCGGTCCATGTTTATATGCTTCATGGCTATTGAATATGTTGGGATTCATATAACTCTTAGCTTACTTCCATGACAAGCATGCCACCCCTGCAACATGGCCAATTCTTTGCAATGAAATAACATTTGAATCCTTGAGATTATATACATGTATCTCAATATGTTACGAGGAGGACCATGTGCTTTACCCTTATTTTTTAATTTATGGTATATGTCGTGTCCACATTTTGGACGTAGCTCTTTATCTGTATATTCACTCTATATATAATAAAATCATTTGGACATGTATGATATGATATGTACTTAACACTTGACCTTTTTAACATTTGCTTTGCCTCTCCATAGCTACCACACAATAAACTTTCACTCAAAATTACCTTATCTCTGAATAACCTACAATTAATGGACAATAGTTGTGCATTATCATAAATCATGCATAAAATTTACCATTTTCAATGTTGATTGAGGGACATGATTCCTCAAAATACAGGGGAGACATGTTTGACATACCATATGTTGCTTTCAAGTTGTATAGTAACGTTGTTGTCCCCATTTGGGTGGACTTTGACCCATGTCCAAAGAGAGGAGCGATGGAAGTTGATTTGAATCTTTTGAAGAAGGTCTCATGATATGAGCATCATACACTAGATTATTTTGTTAGAATGCATGTAACAACATTCCCTCCATGCCACTCATATCATGTAAGAAATCATCCCTACCAACATCTATTTCATTGCCAACATGCGAATGTCCAGTTTTACTATAAGCATTATGAATTGGTGACTTGGGACATAGTGGGAATTCAATAGGTGGTTGATTAAACCATGCTTGGTCTGGTTCATATTTGAGTTGCGAATATTTAGAATCCTTCTCTTGATTTGACATCACAGTCAAGTGCAATGGAAGATGGTGGACAAGTCACTCATCGTCAGAATTTCATTGCAAAAATATTAAATATTGTGTCGATGGTATTAATAAGCACAATGCATTTAGTATGTTTAAACTTTATACCAAACAATTTTTAGGAACATGGATAATTTTTCCAATAGTAAATACCAAGGAATAGATCTATTCACATATCCAATAGCAACATTCCAAAAGAACCTGCATTGAAATAAATGTACAATCAAATATATAATTATTAAACTAAGATGGTGTTTCAAATAACATTCAAAATGTGAGCTTCAACTACACACCGCACTGTCTTACTAGGGCACCGACCTTACATGGTCATGACCTTCGTGTCCCAAATGCAATGTACACCAATTCAACTACTTCTATAGATGATTTGAGTTGGGTTGTGTCGTGACTCATCTGGTACCTTCTGAGTGCCCATTTCACACAAGCACTTACACCATCATGCTCGCACTTTTTGTGCCATGTTTCAAAAAAACTCCAAGTATATTGAACTCTTGTCTCTTTATGAAGGTGACTCAACTAATAATAAAAAATGTCGATTTGAAGTGTCCTGCACACCCATCTAACCAAATCCAATGTCCTGTAAATGACACCCCATTCTTTTTGAATGAGTCGTAAATCAACCCAAAGTAGTGTTGAAAGAACAATGTGTCATGTTCGTGATCATCACTCACATAAAAATGGTACCCTTAAATCACATTGTATGACTAAGCAATGTTATCCCTACTATCAATGCTTGCTTAAGCAACACATTATACAACCTGACGAGAACTCTAAATAGTTCTCATTTTTGTAAAGGTTCCATTTAATGGATATTTTTACCCCCGAATCGAAAAAATGGTGCTATCGATGGTGCACAATCTTTTTCGAGGAAAAATTACAAATTTGTGAGACTAATTATTTTTTAATCCCATAAAAAAAGACCAGTGTAAAAAAATTAATAATAATAATAATTTTTAATGGGAATTATTTATTAATATTTGAAAAAATATAATAATGTTAAAAAAAATTCAAATACTCAATTAACTAATTAAAAAAACTAAAAAGGTTATTGAAAAAAATAAAAATAAAAATAAATAATTTTTATTAAAATTTAATTTTTATTTAAAAAATGATTTCTTTAAAATAAGAAAGTTTAATATAAAAAATATTTTTTCCTTTGAAATTTAAATAAAAATTATGTTTAAATTTTAATAAATTAAAATTGAAATGAAATATGAAATAAATCAAATTATAAATAAATAAATAGATAAACATTAACAATTTAAACAATTTNTAACCCATCCCCTCCCCTCCTCAGTTCCCGCCCACTGCTCTCCCTCCCCCTCGCCCCTCCCCGCACCCCCTTCATCCCTCCTTCCCCACCTCCCCACCCACTCCTCTCCACTCTCTCCCACCCTCTTCCCTCAAGCAAGGCCCTTCCTCCCTCCCGTTGCCTCGACCACCACCTTTTTAACCCCCTCCGCAGCACCTCGAAGCCCTTTCCACCGCCAGCGAACGCCCATCGAGCCACAACTCGATGGGCGCCTCGGAGCTCCCTCATGTGCCCAACAAGCAACTACCAGCTTTCCCATCTTCTTCGACACATAATTTTGTCTTTCTCCTCTCTGCTCTTAAATCCCTTTGCAATTCTTCAGTATCCATCACAAACCATTTGCTCAAGCGTAGGAAAATGAACTTCTTGCGCTTGGGCATCCTCATTTCATTGGAAGTATTATTATTACGTTCAACCTGATTATTACTTTACACTTCACCATGATCAATGATGAAGATTATTATAAATCTTATAGAGATTATCCATCTTATAGAGATTGCGCTACTTCCATGTGTGGCAATTACACAATCCAATATCCATTCGAAGACTGTGGTACTATATCTGCTTAATGCTTGGAGAATCAGACCATTCAAATTCAGGACGAAGGAATAACTGGACAGATCACACAATCGTCTGACTTTATTGGAACCATTCAATTCAACTATTCATTATTCGTTTCCCATTCGATTCCTCGGTCTATCCCTCAATCGATTACTTACTCGGTATGTTCATCGGAGGCGATGAATGGTTCAGTCTTTCAAAGGATTACAAGCAGGGAACTGTTTATAACTATACACCACGATACAAGGCAAAAGAATTTGATAACAAAAATTTCACAAGTCTTGACTGGGGAGAAACCGACTTCAAGTGCTTCTTCTTATACCCTAAGAAACTGACTTCTTGTGGCTTGTTTTACCCTCACAATTCAAATTGTAGTTGGTATTCTATGATCATTCCAGCTGACAAAAAGTACAACAGCAGCGTGGATAATAATTTTGAACAACTCCAACATACAAGTTTCCAAATTATATGGTCTATACCGGATATTATGGGAACCATTAGAGGAAGATGTCATTCATGTTGATCACTGGAGGAAGATGTTACAGATCTTATGCGGAGTATTGTCTTTGTCGTGATGGTTTACGCAAAAACAATTTCCATGGTAAGGATCTCCAAAAATCCTTTCCTTGATCACTATCACTATCACTATATGTGTGTGTTGTGTTATCTGACATCCAATTGTCTCTGATAATTCGTTTTGGTGAAGGACATCCTCTTGGTCAGATCGTATCTACAGGAGTTATTGCAGGTAAATTGCTTATTTTTAAAAATAATTCATTCATTGTGCTTGCTTATCCCTTATATTTTAATTACAGTTTTGACTTTATCTGCAGAGATATTTTTTGCAATGTTTGTCTTGTTCAGCGTAGTAGTGGTTTCTTGCATTGTGGTCCATCGCTATAGTTGTTATAAGAGCATTGCTTATCCCGATGGTCGTTGCTTATTGGGAGCACAAGGGATCCCCCGAGGCGTCCATCGAGCCACAACTTGATGCCCAACATCAACCTATGGCTCGATGGGTGTTCCCATGCCACGAAAAGGGATCTGCGAGCGACGGAGGGGGTGAAGAGGTGGCGGTCCAGGCGGACGGAGGGAGGGAGGAAGGGGGTCCGTTGGAGGGGAGAGGAGTGGGTGGTAAGGCGGGAAAAAAAGAGGAAGTGGGTGTGGGAGAGGGGTGAAGGGAGGAGTGAGAGGGTGGGAGAGCGGTAGACTTGAGGGGAAGGAGTGGGTTAGTTAGGTTTTTTTATTTTTAAATTTTTTTTTAATTGTTTTAATTTTGAATGTTTTTTTAATTATGTTTTAAATTTTTTTAATAGCTTTGATTTAAAAATCTATTTATTTAAAAATAATAATAAATTTTAATTTTTTGTATTTTTTTTATAGAAGTTTTATGTTTGTTATTTTTTTTTAATATGCTTTTGTTAAAAAAATTATTTTTTCTAAATTTATTTTAAAAATATATGTCAAAGTTTTACTAAAATTTAATTTGTGTTCAATAACAATTTTATTGTTTATTAAGAAGGTTTATTTTCTTTATTTTTTTTTTATCTTTTATTTTATATAAATGTTTAAAAAAATTTTAAAAAAAATGGGGAGGGGGAAATGATGACTATCAAGAAGGGAGGCCTTATTTTTCAAGGCAATGGTTTCAAAAATGCTATAATGTTAGCACTACTTTCGATTTAGAGGTCGTTTTTAAGATTTTTCTACCAACAACACTGATTGTTAAGTCCATGCTTTTTAATAAGTTATGAGTTTAGCCTTTGAAAAAACCTGTGTGCAACTAGTAGCATCAAGATTTTATTCAATGGTTGATTTTAAGGCTATTGTTAGCAACGATGTGAGTTTTTAAGGAAATTGTTGTATTTTTAACCTTGAAACAAAAAAGAGTGCTAGTCGTAACATCATGTTTCAATTTGAAGGTTCGTTTTCGTGTTTTTGACACACAAAAAAATGGATTTTAGGGCTAGAGTTCTCACTGTGAGTATAAAATTCTTCTGATGCTGTATAATGTGTTGAGCATGTATATACAAAACATGTACGAATATTGACACCTGGTCATAGTGATAATACTCACTTTATATCTTGATTTGGGGAGCAAATGAATAGTTCTCAACGAATTCTACCACTTATAAGATTGTGCCCGATTCAAACACCTCACGAGAATGTTTGAATTCAACAGCTTGCCACCTAGACCTGTGAGAGTGTTTGATATATTTATAAATCTTATTTTGGAATTTCTCCATGAACTCTGGAATAGCAATTTTTTCCTCAAGCAACTCAAAGAGCTAGCATTGTTTTGGTAAACCAAATAGAAGACGGGGCTTAAGGAGAGATAAGGAGCTTGTATATCTAAATTTTGTCAATAAAGCCGATGGATAATATGATGGGTGCTTAAAGCGAGAACAAGGTTTTTGTTTTCCCATGGGACTACAGGCTAGAAGCATAAAGTGGTTAAATTGATGGAAAAGGCGTTTGTGGTATACGATGAAAGGTTCAACGATCGAGATCTGAAAAGAGAAGAGATCGATTATGGATGTTGGATCCACTGAGAGAAGTTTCTTGAGGAAAAAATGGATAAAAGATAGTGAAATGATTATTGGATAAAGCTAAAGATCAAGTTTGATCAACGGTGTGCGATAAAAAGGTAAAGAAATCAACGACGGATGTTGAATTCATTGGGAAAAGTTGTGCGACACGGTTAAAGGTAGGTAACCGGCAGAATGAGAATTGAAAAGGGTTAAAGGTTGGTCGTGATCGATGACTAAGAATAAAGGGGTAAACAGAGCTACAATGGAGGAGAGTTTTGCACCCACAACATGCACGGGAGGCGGATTTTGATCAGCCCTATAGAATTTTTACCATCTTCCACGTGGTGGACGTAGAATAATTCTGTTGGGTGAGAGGAGGTAGGAAAAAACCACTCTTCTTGATCCTAAAACCGCCAATAGAGAATTTTATAAATGGAAAAGACACATGTTCATGGATATTTGTCTTTTGTGCATTGGGGAAGAACGTGTATGTGCCCTATGGAAGGCAAGTTAGACAAAGTCGAACAATAACATTTCCAGCCACCATCAACCAAGTAGGCCATGTAGTCAACCCACCAAAACTGTTTAAAATGGGGGGTGAAACAGAGGTCGAAACACAGGTTCATGATTTCAGTAAACTAGAAGAAATATTTGAAGACAAAGATGGCGACATATTTGATACTGTGCTTCCATTTGGTCCAGTCCATGAGTTGAAAAATAAATTACAAACCTTTAAAGAGCAAGGATTTGATGTGCACATTGTCTACAGGTCTTAGTTCCACTATTTTTGTCTAGACCAAACCCTAAATTTTCCAAATTTTGTAGCTTGGTGCATGTCAAATTACTCCCATTTGGAGCGTGTTATCATGGATTCTACTAAGTCTAATATTCTTTGCCCAATTAATGCTTTAGCTATAAGACGTTCTTTGGAAGTACCCTTGTCATTCACCTTCAACCATGAAGATTTCACCAAAGAAAACCTAATTGAACGGTTCATACATGCTACTATGGAAGAAAAACAAGTATTTTACTCTAACAGCCTTAAACCTTATGTGTTTGTTGCAGATGAACCTTTCCCTTTTGGTATTAACCTATTTAATGAAGAGTCTGAAATAGTCATTTCCTTGTTAAGTCAATTGTTGGGGATGGACACTAAAAGATTTGTTGCAGAGATTTTATTGATCATGTTATTTAAGATGAGTATGTGTCAATCTGAGTCAGATTCAAGTCAATTTCCATGTCTTAAATTTGATGAATTCCTGACTAAAAATATTCATTCTGAGCTGGTGAATTTCCACACAACTGGACATTTCAGGCTTCAGTTGCACCTAGTTAGAATGTTTCTATTTTTCAATGAACAATACTTGCAGTTTCCACAAATATTGTTTAACTCAAAAATAAAAAACAACACTTTCAATTATATGAACCTTATAATGGCAGAAATTTATAGAGTGATGTTTTAGAACAGGTTGCCCAGAGTTCTGTCAGAAAGAGAAGAAATGTTATAGTTTGCTCCAGATATAAGAGTTGGGGATTGGTTTTTGCTTAAAGAACATACAATTATCAGAGTGTATGGTTTTGTTGATGAACCATATATTCTACCAGCATTTTTAACACCCAGAATATTTTCCCTGGAATTCATCAAATAGAAGTTGATTGTGGAAAATGAGCATTTTATAAACTTCAAAAAGGCTTATGAAATCAAGTTTCCTTTAAAGGTAGTCCCATTCATCATTAAAAACAAGGTTGCTCTTCTAGTGATTGAAGGTCTATTACGGGATATGAACTTCATGAAATCCACTAAAATTAATTATGATCCACATCATATCATCTCTCACGGGAAGCAGCAGAATAAAAATAAAGCATTTTAGCACCATGAGATATAAGGATTAGCAAATAGAGATAATTTGATGGACTACCAATCAACCATGGAGTATACATGGAATCCGCATTCGAATCCTACTGCCATAGTGAATACAACAACAATGATAGTTACAACGGGCCTAATAAAATTGAAATAACTAGTAAAAGAAGTTTTGCAGAGGCTATGGAGGTTGAAGAGGAAGACTCAAAAGCATCAAAGAGACAGAAAACCGAGTCAGAGAAAGATCTGGTTGAGGTTGGAAGTAAGAAAATGAAGGAAAAAGTCCAAGGCCTATATTTTTAGGTTCGAGAGTATGATTTTTCAGAGATAGAGGAGGAAGGATCTAGTGATAAATTCAAATCCAAGAATGATTTGTATACAAGATATGGACAAGATAATATTGTTTCCTTTATAAAATCTCTAAATCTATATTCTAAAGTGAGGAAAATTTCTGATATAGGTTTCATAAGTTACTGTAAAGGACCATGCAATAAATACTTTGAATTTAGCAGTAGCTACCCAAAATAGAGTTGCATAAATGAGGCTTAATCTACGGGAGATCCCAATACCTGAAAAAATTCATTTACAGAAGAAGACTAGGGAAGTTATTTATATTGACCTACTGAAAGATACTTTTAAAGTTTCAAAGTTACAGTCTACAGTTTCCAAAATAGAGAACCAATTAAAATAGGAAAAGGTGGAGAATAAAGTACATCATCAACAAATTAAGAAGCTTCAAGGGGACCTTTTGCCTATGGATAGTAAGGTGGACAAAGGACACACAACTAAGAATATTTTGGCTAAAAATGAGAGTACTATTCAATTATTGAAGAAGAAATTGAAGATTCGAGCTACTCAGTTAATTCAGGCCTCTGAATTAACAGAGTTAGAGAAAGAAAAGGAGTCATTGTCCCAGGAATTAAATGGTTGTAAATCCAAATTATTGAAGCTTGTTGGAGAACAAATCAAATAGGAAAAGGAAAAAGGTTTCCTTATTGCTAAAATTGATGTCTTGAATGAAAATCAGCTAATTTTGGAGAAGGAAAGAAAGAAGATAGCTAAAAGGGAACCGATACAGACAAAGCAACCAAGTACAGAAACAAATACTGAAGCAATTGATCAAGCTATGTCATAGGTCAGCTTGAGAGAGGAAGAAATAAAAGACCTGAAAGAAGAAAATCAAAAGCTGGCAGAAATAATTAAAAAGAAGGAAGAAGAAAGAAATATTTTTTAGAATAAAAATAAGGAGTTGTTGGGCAGAAATGACAAATTAGTAAATAAATTGTTAGGACAATTGCTAGTACAAGGTGCCAGGCATCTACTTTGGGACATGATCATTGTAGAAGCAACAAAAATAAGGCCTTATTTGAATTTTATCAAGGATAAACAAATGGAAATCAATGCAGCAAGACAAATTTGTGTAGCTATAAAAGAGGTTTTAGACAAAAAAAACCACCAGATACAGGTAGAAACACAATAAACTTCCTCAACACTTTGTCTGAAGAGGAATTGAGAACAATGGGCATCAAAGATAGGGTTGCAGTAATAACTTGGTCCAGGAAAGTTGTTGGGAAGTATCAACACATTGAGACTGTCCAAGTAAAGACAGATATAATGTTGCATCAAGTGAAATCTTTCAATGGTTTATTTATAGAATTATTTTAGCAAGGCCTACCTCCTTTTTGGGATGAAAATGGAAAGTTGATTTCTCAGTCCGAATATCAAGACTTGTTGGTTAAATCCAGACTAGATCATGAGAAATTTGAAGATATGATTTAGTCCTTGTCAGGAAAGGTCATAATTGATAAGCTAGATGTGAATTTTGAGTTGGTAAATGCATTCAGAGCAATCGGTGCTCAATTGCCACCTATTTCTTATGTAGATCATGTGCAGTTGAGGGTATTGGATAAAGGGATGGAAAGTCCGGAGATTCCATCTAGAGATCAATGGAAGACTATAGAGAAATTTGGCAAAATGAAATACAAAGATGACAAGGATTATTTTAGAATAAAGTTAAAAAAAATCCAAGTAGTTAATAAGATTAGTTTGCTAAGGCTGTCAGACATATGTAATCAGACTGTTAAAAATGCTTATTTTTATAATGTAGGTAGTTAGTAGCTCGAGGAGAAATTTTGATGTATAAAAGAATGATTTTGTAATGTAATGAGGGTTGGAACCCGTGAAAAAAAAGTCATTTTTGTAAGAGAGATTTCAAGTTAATAAAATTGCAGAGCCAAGCAAGTATTTTTCTACGAGAGATTCTTGTGATGTTATTTTTACAGTATGTACACTCTTTCCTTATGTGAATGTGCTTCATGTTATTCCTTCCATTGTATTGCCTTTCATGCTTGAATAAGTGTATATTGAATCAGAATTCATAATCATATGCTCTGATTCTTTGATTTCAAGCATCTACAAACAATATTCCTTAAAAGTTAATATTGGATTCATCTTTTGATCCATATTAATGGACCATACATTCTTCTTCCTCACCACGAGACAATTAAGAAATTGATTGTAAAAGGGTAACTATCCTGCCTTTCTGAAAAAAATCCATTACAAAGCACTGCCATTTATTGTAACTCATGATTTTGACTCCATGCCCAATGATAACCACTTGTTTCATCCATTACAATTAATAAACTTGATTCTTTTAAAGAGATATCTAGCCTTTGTATTTATTTATTGAGAAATCCCTCTTTGGTATGAAAGAATCCATCTTTACTCCTAAAGATTGGTTCATAAGGTTACCTTGGAACTATCCTTCCACAACCAAAGGATAAAAATTTGAGTGATAACATCTTGGCGCCGTTGCCGGGAAACAAAAGTTTAAATCTACCCTGGGAAGAACGACAGTGTTTTCAAGAAAGTAGAATTTTTGTGGGAAAACAAGAGTTCTTGCATTTAAAGTTGGTTGTATTTTTCCATTATTTTTCCCTGGAAACTTCACGTTGAAATTCAAGAAAGTTGTTTCAAAGACGACATCCTGGATTTCAAGAGAGAGCATATAAGAGGTAATCCTGATTCTAAACCTTTAAATAGTGTGGAAGATCCAGAAAGTTTACTTAGGATAAGTAAAGGAAAAGAACAAGAAGTAACTCCTCAGTTAGAAATATCATTTTCTCTATCTCAAGAAGAGTTTTTAAGTTATCAAGGGCTTGATTTGGACATAAAATTTGAACAGACTCTTTTAAAATATAATTTTGAATCTGATTTAAAGAAACTTGTAGTTGATCAACAAAGATTTCAGTCTTATCTCCTAGACTCTCTTTGGCATAACCTTCAAAATACTTTAGAAACATAAGAAAGGAGCCCAATAATCCAAACTCCTCAACCACAAATTTTTAGTATTGTTCAAAACCCTCATAGAGTTATGGATTTTAGGTTTGCCCCACTGGCTTTATCGCCTGTTTTGCATGACCTTCCACAAAACTATGCTTAAGGAATCACGTTGTTTTATGGGGAGGGAAATTTTACAGTCCAACATCACACCGACATATTTAATGATTTTATTGACCTAGAGAAGGTAGATTATGATGATGTTAAGATGAGGTTGTTTTCCCAAAGTTTATATGGAGAGGCAAAGAAGCGGTTCAAAGATCTTCCTCCAAGATCTATTCCTAATTTTGATGATTTCCAAACACTTTTCCTTGATATGTGGGAAGATAATAAGAATCCTCTTAAAATTTTGGCTCGATATAATAATCTGAACAAGGGAAATTTTGAATCTGTCCATGAGTTTTCAAGCAGCTTTATGAGCGTGTATAATTCAATTCATATTGATATAAAACCCCTTGTAGGAGCTTCCAAACTACATTATGCTAATGCTTTTAAAATTGATTTTGCCTTTTTTTTTTTTTAACAATAACATAGGGGTAGAATATTAAGAGACCGGTATTTCAGCTACCGAAAGCTTTACATGCCTTGCAGTCCAACCAGCAGTAAATGCTAAGTCAGATCTAGCCTCAGATTCCATAGAAGCTACACAGCCTTATTTTAGCAGAGATATAGAGGAAATATAGAAGAACTACAAGAAGACACAGAATCGAGAGATCGAAGTAGAACAAAGAAGAACATAGACCATGGAATCCTGGAAGGGAGCTTCACTTATTCAGTTTAGAGGCTAGTTTCGCGACCGCAGTCTCCAGCTCGCTGAGGCGTTTCCCAAGTCTTCTCTCCAGCATGAGCGACTTCTTCCAGCTTGTTGTCATGTCTATCCACGTGGCCCCTGAGACTTCTCAACAGCGAATCAATCTCCGCCAGACTCCCTCCCACTAATGCCCCCGAGGAGGAGTTGGACGTTGCCATCTTCAGAATCAGAGGAATTCTTTGCTCTATCCACTATGCAAACAAGGTTTCGATTTCCTTCAGCGGCCCAGAGGGAAAAACTGCAATGCTGAGGTCTAGATCAATATAATAAATAACCTAACAGACAAGGGCCAGGATCATGAGGAGCATGGGAGCCGAATCGAAGAGCAGAGATTTTGACAGAGATTTTGCGCAGAGGATCGCTGAAGATCCACAAAGTTCGTCCCATTCCAGCTAAGGGATGTCCCATCATGAGTGCACTCCATCCATGTGCAAAATGCCTCTGCTCAGGAGGGTACCGTCATTTGCAGCACTGTCAGCCAGGGAGTTCAGCTCTCTAAGGATGTGAAAGAATCTTATGGTCTGGAAACCTTTACAAAGAAGACGAATTCTGTGAAAAATTTGAGTCAGGAAAAGGTTGGAAGGACTCTTCTTTTTAATGTTGGCTTGGATAAGAAGACGAGAGTCACCAAAAACTATTAAGCTGTGTATTCCTTTGTCCCGGGCAATTCTCAGACCTTGTAAGAGACCGCAGAACTCAGCCTTATTGTTGGTATCATTGCCGAGACCCCAGGCGTACCTGCTAATAATGTTGCCATTGGCTTCCGTAATGACACCTCCACACCCAGCTAAACCAGGGTTGCCTTTAGAGGCTCCGTCAAAGAAGAGACAGAGATTATTCATTTTCACTTTCCATTTGTTGAACTCTATATTCCCAAGCCGGATTTCCCAGTGAGCAAGAGGATTGGTTGGATTTCGACTCTGGCGATTAGGGGCAAGCATGTCAATCCAATGAATTTCAACTGGTAACAGAGGCTGAGAAGAGAACTTTTTCTGATTCAACGCTTCCCCAACTATTGCTCTTTCCTGGACTGCTACCTTGGCTGGTTGGCATTCTTTATACCGGAAGATACGCTTGTTTCTTTCCAGCCAGATATTCCAACAACCTGCTTTTAGCATCCAGTTCCAGGCTGTTTGAAGCAAGGGATTCGTGGCATTCTGAAAGGGGGAGAGGCTCATCCAAGTTGACAGCATTTCTTGAATAGTGGACGGGAGATTGATGCCAGGGTTCACTTTCAGGGCTTGATTCCAGACCTCTTTGGAGTAAGGGCATCTCAGAAGGAGGTGATCCGAAGTTTCATTCTCACTTTTGCAGAGTGGGCATCTCGTCGGTCCTTCCATTCCCCTTTTCATGAGATTTTCTCCAGTGAGGATGCTATTGTGGGCGAGGGACCAGCAGAACATGTCTATTTTAGGGATGAAGGCGATAGACCAAAGGTACTTCCATGTCGCCGGATTGGGAGCAGCGTATGGGACAGAATGGATAGTTTTGTATCCTTCAGTGGAAGAGTAGTGACCAGAATTGGTTCCCCAGCCTCTTTTGTCTTTGAATCCTTCTTTAATGGGAGCTTTGTTATGAAGGAGATAAATAAGGCTTTTAGCTTCCATATCTAGATCCGG
>LPNX010760241.1:789865-802212 GCA_001517045.1 Pseudotsuga menziesii | reverse complement strand
TAACTTGGAGCCCACCTTCTGAACGGGGCTTTTGGATTTTCTCCCAGCTAACAAGGTGAAGTTTTCTTTCATTTCCCTTACCTCCTTCCCATATAAAATTTCTGAGCAGAGCTTCAATTTTTCGAATGACCATACCAGGGGCGAGCATAATGGAAGAGCTGTAAATTGGCATGCTATTGAACACTGCTTTGATGAGAACTGTCTTACCATCTATGTTGAGCCAATTGGCATTCCAGTTTTGAATTTTGCTTTTAATTTTGTCAAGGATTGAGTCCCAGTTTGCTGATTTGACTTTATTTTTGCAGATAGGGATACCAAGGTAAATGAAGGTCTCCCATTCTGTTGTGCCTTCCATCATGAGTTTTCTTGCAATATCACGGACTTCTCTGGTTGAACAGTTCCAGCCAAAGATTTTACTTTTTTGGAGATTGATTTTGCTTCCAGACACCTCCTTGTAAATTTCCAGTTCTTGCTTAAAGTGCCCGGCTGAGTGGGTGCTAGCGCCTCCCAAAAGCAAGGTGTCGTCCGCGAACTGGGCATGGTTAATGTTCCGAGTGTTGTTTACAATTCGAAGCCCTGGCAGAGTGTGGATATCTTGGCATTAATTGAGTTGAAAGCTGAGAACTGAGGCTTGGATAGCATAAAGAAGGGGAGACAGTGGGCATCCCTGTCTGAGGCCTCTAGAGGCTTTGAAAAAGTCCGTAGGTCTGCCATTGACAAGGGGGGCTATCCAAGGGGAATCAACGCAGGTTTTGATCCAGTTTATAATGTTAGGCGAGAAGCCAAACTTTGCCATTACCGAAAACAGAAAGTCATGCCTCACTCTGTCGAAAGCGTTAGCTAAATCAAGTTTGATGACCATACCTTTCTCCTTGCGCTGGTAACTGGAGTGTATTGCTTCTTGAACAAGAATGATATTATCCAGGATTTTCCTTCCCTTTATAAATCCACCTTGGTTCTCCGGAAAAATTATGGGCAGAATTCTTTTAATCCTGGTTGCAATGATCTTAGTGATGATCTTATAGCTGGTGTTGCAAAGAGAGATGGGTCTGAACTGGTTGAAGGAGTTGGCTCCTCTTTCCTTCGAGATCAGAGCAAGGAAGGAGGAGTTGGTGCTGCCCCCCAGCCTGTTGACCAACTGAGAGTGACGAATCATTTTTAGAAGGTCGATCTTGATAATAGGCCAGCAGCTAGAGAAGAAACGAGCAGTGAATCCATCAGGGCCTGGCGCACTATCCGGTTTCATAATTGAGATTATACCTTTCAGCTCGTTCATAGTGACCGGCGCGCTAAGGAAATTGTTCTCCTCTGGACTGATCAAATTTGGGATGAGGTCAAACGGGTGGGCCGTGGCATCAATGGGATCTTCTGCCGGGGCCGTGAACAATTCCTTGAATGTTGCATGGGCAGCCTGCTTTATACCATCAAAATCTTTGATCAGCTCACCTTGAAAGTTTATTTCAACGACTGCATTGTAATTCTTACGGGACTCAGCCTATTTATGAAAGTAATTAGTGTTTTTATCTCCACTTAGGAGCCAGAGGTTCCTAGATTTTTCCCTCCAGTAGTCTTCTTCCACCCTGCAAGCCGAATTTTTTTTTTTTTGGAGCTCCTCCTCCTTTCTAAGAATACTTTCGGTTACAGGAGAGGCGTCCATTTGAGATTGATGTGTCTCTAGATCGGCTTGGGCCATTTGCCTTTGGGATGAAGGAGAGATAAGGCATCTAGCCCAGCTTTTCAGCTCTTTCTTTAGCCTTTTTAATTTCATTTCCCAAATGAAGGAGGGCGATCCATTGGAAGGGGAGTTCCAGGAATCGGACACTACTTGCATGAAATCATCTTGTTGGAGCCATAGAGAGCTGAAACGGAAGGGGATCGGTCCAAAATTCTGGTCAGGAGAGAGGTCAAGAAGAATTGGTTTGTGATCTGAGGTGCTATGGGGAAGAATTTTGGAGGTGGCTAGAAGCCCTAAGGAGAGAAAATTGGAGTGCACAAGGAACCTGTCAAGTCAGGCAGCGACATGACCAGGGCCAATTCTCTTGTTCGTCCAGGTGAAAATTCCTTTAGCTGGCTTAATGTCAAGGAGATCCCAACCAAGGATGATGTCCTCTACCCATTCCCTCGAGGGATCCCTTACCAGCAAACCTCCTTTTTTTTCATTTGTTGCTAAGGTGACATTCAGGTCGCCTGCAACTATAATATTATCAAGGCGATGGACATTGAGATAAGTTTCTAGCATTTGCCAGCATTCTTTTTTTTCGGAGAGCAGAACAGGAACGTAGAGATTGAATAGACTTACAGAGTGCCCGGAAGCTTTGTGGATGAGTTTTGTGAAAACCCAGTGCAGCTCACGGACTTCGGATTCAAGATCATAAAGATTGGCGTTCCAGAAGGTTGCAATGCCACCTGAGGCACCTCTGGAGTTATTGGCGATCCCAGGTCCTTTATTCCAGAACTTTTTCCCAGCTTGGAGGACCGCAACTTCCTCCATTTTAGTCTCCTGGACTAGCAGAATCTCAGGGTTGTGATTTCTGACCAGGTCTCTCATTGCATCTTCTTTTTTAGTAGAGCCTAGGCCTCTGCAATTCCAGGAGATGTATCTCATTAGGAACTATTCCAAGGGGGGGAGGCCCCTTTTGAGGCCGTGGCACCTCCTTTTTTGGATCTGGTATTCAATATTCCCTTTAGGGTTTTCTGAGACCCTTCAAGGACTGCTAGGTATGACGCCTCTTCTCTCATCTTTTTTTTGGATTTCCTCCCCCTTGGGTTTTTTATAATGGTCACCGGAAGACTGCTGGATGAATCCTCTTCATCCGAATCTTCACATGGATCGGAGTCTAGCGGAGACGGATCTATCCTTATTTCCTTGGACAGCTCAAAGATAAAGGTCACCGAAGAGTGTCTTGGGTCAGAAAGGGGCATTTCCCCAGGTTCCAATGGATCTAAGCTTTGGGAGGCCGCCTCATTAAGCCTGGGTTGACTGCTAGTTTGATTTTCATTTGGGCAGATGGTCTTCCGTGGATCTTCAACAGGTGGTTCTTTAGCGTCCTTTATGATGATGGGCTCAGAATGGCTGGTTTCTTGGTTGTTTGAACGCCTTGGATGGCTCTGCATGTCGGCTCCTTTCTGCTTTTCTTGAGCTTTATTATTCAGTTTCCCTTTCCTGACCCTTTGCCAACCTTCTCCTTCTTCTTGGACCTGAATTTGTGGACAGTTTTTCTGGAAATGGCCGTGCTCATGGCAATGGCGGCATTTGAACAGTAGCTGTTCATAGTCCAATTTTTGGTAATGGTGCCAGTCTCCGACTTTCAGTTTAACTGCTTCCGGCAGTCCTACTTCAAGATCGACCTCTACGCATATTCTGGCACAGGAATATTGGCCTTTGTTCTCTGCTTTATCTATGAATCTCCCCAGTACGTTCCCAATTTTTTCCAGGGTTTGGATGTTCCAGCAATGGACTGGAAGATTTGGCAGTCTCACCCATACAGGTACTTCCTTAGGAACATCGACTTCTGCATTGAAATCCGGTGTCCATTTGTTGAGGTACAGCCCTTGGGTGCCCATGAAATATGGGCTGCTTCTGAACACCAGGTCTCGGTCTTCTTTGGATATGAATTCGAAGATGAAGAACCCTCTTCCTACTGGGTAACAGGTAACACTATTCTTGAGTTGCGGCCTCCAATTCCTTTGGATCCAGTCATCTGTGGTTCTGGTAGAGGGCCATAATCCCATGAATTGCCCTACCAATCCACGTTCAGCAAGTGCCAGTGCTATCTTGATGGGCTGATCTATAGGTAGATCGATCTCCGGAACTGCTTCTAGCTTTTTAATGAATTTGGGAACGGATGGGGCCACCGGCTTTAGCCCAGGAGCCGAGATCAATTTTATGAAGGCGTCTTCAGCCGAGGAGGAAGGAGAGGGAGGGGTGAGCCCTCCCCCAGGCGCCGCCATGAGACTCGAGGGCGCAGACACCAAAGCAATCAGCAACGCGATCTCTCCAGCATGCGCTCAAAAGGTCCCAATTGATTTTGCCTTATTATTGAGAGAAAGAAAATCATATAATTTATCTACTATGTTTAATGATGCACTAGAAGTGGAAGCTAATTTGATGGCTTCTGGAAAAATGAAACAAATAGTTCAGGTAGACAGGAGAAAGATCATAGAAGAAAATCAAGCCTCCACCTCTTCTTGCACAGATGCAAAATTTGACATCATGATGAGAACTATGGAAGTACTGATGGACATATTATCCTTGGATAATAGACCTCAGAACAGATATCGGCATCATCCACAAATTAGGAATCCTAATTTTTGGAGCCCTCCTCCCCCGCAGATTAGGAAAATATATTAGAGGAATCCAAGAAATGCAGAAGGCCAACAAATAAGACCCCCTATCCCAAATAACTATCCGGATGAAGAAGAGGAAAATGATCCTATGGATAATCAAATACATCATTTTGGTGATGTAGATTCTGAGATATATCTTATAGAAGAAGAACATAACATGTTTGCTCAGGAGGAGGAGTGTAATACTTTTGAATTGGAGACAGAACAGTAACAAAGAGGGTATCAAAATGTTGTGAATGATCTCCAAAGGAAATTGAATATGAGAAACAGAGATGTAATTATAAATAAAGGAAGGGTTCCTTCAAATCATCCTTCCACTAGTCAAAATAATGAAGAAAAACAAAAAGAGGACATTGTGAAGAAAGTCCGAGAAAAATAAAATAAAAAAATACCCAAAGAAAATGACAAAACAGTTTCCAAGTTTGCAAAATGAGATATCAAAAATTAAAATTTCCATTCATTTTAATGAACTGCTAAAAAACAATGAGTATAGAGAAAATCACTAGAATGGTCAGAACTGATGGAGTGTGTCATCCTAATACATTAGAACTAAATGATGATGCCCCAACTATTGTTCTTGGCCCCAAAATAAAAGACATCAATCAAGAGGATGTTCCACCCTTCTATATAAGCCTCGATGTTCATGATATGATATCACACAATGCCATGTTGAATTTAGGTGCTTCACATAATTTGATGCCAAGAGTGGTGGTTGAAAGTATAGGATTGGAAATCACAAGACTTTACAAAGATTTATTTTCTTTTGATTCCAGAAAGCTTAAGTGTTTGGGGTCGATTAAATATTTGGTAGTTACTATTTCTTAGATTCATGCCAAGAGTATTATCATGGATGTAGTGGTTGTTGACATTCCCTCGAAGTTTAGTATGTTGTTGTCCAAATCTTGGGCCTCAAAGCTGAAAGGAACTTTGCAAATGGATATGTACTATGCAACATTTCCACTTTTTGGAGAGCACATAAAATAATATAGAGATAAGAGATTGGAATATGTGGTGAGTAGTCAAGAAATACCTAATAATCATCCTATATATACAGTTGATATTGACTTGGGGTTCTCCATTTTTTATAATGATTTTCATATTGAACAAGATCTACCAATAGTACATGAGCAAAGGAGGATAAGGAGTTTCTTAAGAGACAATAGTCCTTGGAATAAAAATAGAGGGATGAAGGAGTATGGACTATGTACTTTGATGGGTCAATAAGTAAGGAGGGAGTTGGTGCAAGTATCTGGATTATTTCTCCAGACATATACTTTAAAGTTTACTCTTTCAAATTAACATTCGAGTGTACAAATAATGTAGAAAAATATGAAGCTTTGATTTTAGGATTAAATGCATTGAAAGAGTTGAAAGCAAATAGAATAGATGTTTATGGAGATTCATAGTTAGTTATAAATCAAGTGAATGGTAGCTATCAGGATAAGCACACTAGGATGAGGGCATACATGAATGAAGTTTGGGATATGCTTGGGAATTTTTTCAATGAATATAGAGTGATGGTGATTCCCAGAATACAGAATAAGATAGTTGATCCTTTGGATACTACTGCTGGAAATTTTAAAATTCTTGTTTATTCAAATAAGAAATACAAAATAAAAGTTGTAAATAGACCCTCCATTCTTGATAATTCTAAATATTGGCAAGTTTTTGAATATGATTTGAAGATTAAGAGATTCTTAGGGATGTCAAATGAATTTTCCAATACAATGATTGATGGGGAGAATTAGAATTTGGAGAATTCTCAAGATGATGAAGGATTTGCAGAAGCATATGAGGAACAAAAAAATCCGAAAGGTATGATTGGTGGAAAGGATATCATTCAACTTAAGAGTAATTATATCCCAAAAGGGATCATACCTTGAGAGAAATTTTTTGATCAAAATGATGTAGCAAAAAAACCCAACGTGCAGCCACATGAGGACGAGAATCAAGATCAAAACATTGGGACAGAGGATCACCCCAAAATAATAAAGCTTTCAAAAAATTACCTATAGAGGAGAAGAAAAAATACATTGAGTTGATGAAAAAATATTCTGATGTGTTTTCTTGGAGCTATGAAGACTTAAAAGAATATGATACATCCATTATACAACATACTATTCCAGTAAAACCAGGAGAAAAACCTTTTAAGCAAAAACTTAGAATGATTAATTCTATGTTACTCCCTTTGATTGTGAAAGGGATTAAGAAATTATTTAATGCTAAAATCATTGTTACACTCAAGTTTTCAAAGTGGGTAGCGAATTTAGTGCATGTTAGGAAAAAGAATGGAGAAATAAGATTGTGTTGACTTTAGAAATATGAACAAAGTTTCCTTGAAAGACAATTACCCATTTCCAAAGCTGGACTATATCATGAAAAAAGTTGTTGGTGCAGAGAGAATTTCTATAATTGATGGCTTTTCAGGGTATAATCAGATAAAGGTTCACCCTGAAGATCTGGAAAAAATAGCATTCACAACACCTTGGGGAACCTTTATGTATCCTAAGATTCCATTTGTATTGATGAATGCAGAAGCAACTTTTCAAAAGGCAATGGATATTGCATTTTATAAGGAGAAAGACAAATTTGTTGTGGTGTACATCGATGACATTACAATATATTCAAGGTCTAACAGGGATCATATTAAGCACCTGGAAAAGGTATTCTTGAAATGTAAAAGGTTTGGTATTTCCTTGAAGCCCAGAAAATCAAATTTTTCCATGAAGGAAGGGAAGCTTTTGGGCTACATTATTTCAAAAGATGAGATTAAGATTGATCCTGATAGGGTAAGCTATTTTAAAAGTTGATATACCAAGAAATAAAAAAGAAATTCAACCATTCATTGGTAAAGTTAATTTGATTAGAAGATTCATTCCAAGCGTTGCTGGGATCCTGAGAAGTGTAACTAATATGCTAAGGAACGATTGTGATATTAAATGGACCCTTGAAGATAAAAAATATTTTAATGACATCAAGAAAGCAATAACAGAAGCATGTGTTTTGATTAGTCCAAACTTTTCTAAAGATGTCATTGCCTTCTCTTTTGCTTCGAAGCGTACTATAGGTGGAGTGTTATTACAAAAGAATTGTCATAATGTAGAACAACCTATTGCATTCTTTAGCAATATATTGAGATATGTAGAACTGAAGTATGACATAATGGAAAAACAAGCTTATACATTTATCAAATCTCTGAAAGATTTTAGAGTTTATATTTTGCATTCTCATATCATTGCTTATGTGCCAAACAATGTTATAAAGAATATCCTCACTCAAACTGATCCTTAAGGAAAGAGAGAAAAATGGATTGCAATTTTGTTGGAATATGATTTGGAGATTAAACCCACCAAGTTGATAAAGGGTCAAGTATTGGCCAAATTGATGACTGGTGCTAATTGTGAATCTTTGAAGATAAATTTCATGTCTAATGTTTCAAGTGGGTCAGACACAAGATTGCAGGCAATCAAAGATTTGTCTTTGTCTCCTTGGTACAGTGAATTTCTCTATGTTTTACAGAACTTGCAGTCGCCTCCAAAATTGAACAAAACAAGAGCCAGATCTGTGAAGATGAAAACAACAAAATTCTACATTCTGAATCAATATTTATATTCGAAAGGCCCATGAGGCATTATGTTAATGTTATTACTTGAAAATGAAGCACAACAAAATATAAAGTAATTTCATCAAGGGTTATGTGGAGGTCACCATTCATGGAAGGTAACAGACAATAATATTATGAGAGCATGGTTTTATTGGCCTACAATTTTTTTTATGTGTACAAAGAAGTTACAACTTGACATGAATGTCATATATTTGATGGTAAAAGAAAATTGATGCCCTTACCTCTTAATCCAATTTTAGTGGAAGCACAATTTCAACAATGGGGCTTAGATTTCATTGGAGATATTAATCCAAATTATTATGGCCAGCATAAGTGGATCTCAACTGCTACAGATTATTTCACCAAATGGATTGAAGCCATAGCAACTAGAAGAGCCACAAATACTATTATCATTGACTTTCTTGAAAATAACATTTTATCTAGTTTTAGATTTCCTAAAAGACTTGTAACAGATAATGCACAGGCTTTCAAGTCAAAGGAAATGATCAATTTCTGCCATAAGTATCACATAAGTCTTAATCATTCCACATCATACAACCCTCAAGGGAATGGACTTGCTGAATCATCAAATAAAATTTTGGTGAGGATAATAAAAAGTTGTTGGAAGAAAACAAAAGAGCATGGAACCCCAAGCTTAAGTATGCTTTATGGGTATATAGGATAAGTACCAAGAGGACCACTGGTATGTCACCATTTCAGTTGGTATATGGAGCAAAAGTAATATTTCCAGTATCTTTAGGATTTCCAATCATGAAATTTCCACAAGAACAACATAAAAAGCCTAATCATATGCAAAGGAGGATTAATAAGATAATAGAGCTAAATGAATTAAGAGAAAAAGCATATGATAGAGTGCAGGTCCATAAGGTAAAGATGAATAAAACATTTGACAGATGGGTAAAAGAAGAGCAGTTTCATATTAACGACTTGGTTCTGAAGTGGGATGCAAGAAAACAAGATAAACATGGTAAATTGATCATCTATGGAAAGGTCCATATATCATTGCTACATACAGGGGAGATAATTGTTTCATTATGCAAAATCAAAATGGGGTTGAACTTAAAGGAGGCCCTATAAATGGGAGGTTTCTGAACCATTATTTGTCTTGAAGATGATAACATTTTGTGTACATTAGTTGTATATATTTATTGTTTGAAGATTGAGTACATATGACAGGTTGAAATATTTGAAGCCCAAAGTTGAAGCCCTAAGATCTGGAGGTTTTCATTCTTTAGTTTTATGTACAGAAAAAAAAAGAAAAGAAAAAGAAAAAGAATTATAGTTTTATTTTTAATAATTTGTACAAAGGGATTGGCACTGGTTTGCGGGTTCTTTGCCTCACAGGGAGGATAGGATCTCCAGTTGGAGCCATTTGTTAGCATTGTTTTGGTGAATAGGTGAGAAGAGTGGGCTTAAGGAGAGATAAGGAGCTTGTATATTTAAATTTTGGCAATATGACCAATGGATAATAGGATGGTTGCTTAAAGAGAGACCAAGGTTTTTGTTTTCCCATGGGACTAGAGGCTAGAAGCGTAAAGTGGTTAAATTAATGGAAAAGGCATGTGTGTTATACGATGAAAGGTTCGGCAGTCAATGGAAAAAATTGGCTCCAAGAAGATTTGAATTTCTTGCAGCGTTTTTGGCTCTGGTTCGTGTCTGGGAGGGCCTGGGTTTGTTCTTTGCAGGTTCGGGATAGCTCTCTGCTTAGCTTCTGGATTTAGTATCATCTCTCTGATTGACGACTTCAATATTTGTATCCATTGAAGCGAAGCTTCGTGCCCTGTTCTTTGGAGGAGTTCTTGATTCGTGCTATCATGGATTGCAGTCTTGTCATTGATGGTTTGTTCTAGATCCATAATTTGCTTCATTTGTTTACCCCTGGCTATTGAAGGAAGAACTTTATCAATTAGTGATTCTCCGTAGTAGATTGCCTTTCTATGGATTGGATAGAGCTTCGTTAATTCCTAGTTTCAAAAAGTCTGGTTTGTGCTCTCTTGTGGAGTTCCTGCGTGGACGCTGCTTGAAAGGTGAATCTTGTGGAAGGTTACCAGAATTGATTCTGGTTCTTTCAGCTTCAAGTAGGTTTGGTGGTTGGTTTGTAGAGGGAGGATTGGTTTGGTGGGAGCTATTCGGAGTTTCTTTTGCAGGTTTTGGAATCTGCGTGTGCTTCCTTCTGCTCTAGTCCAAATAGATTCTGGAGGGGTTCCTCTGCTCCATCTCCCTCCTGATCTGGAAGCTTTCAAAAGGATGGTTGCTTCCTGCGATAAGAGGAAAGGGGGGCATCTAATAAGTTTGTCAAGAAGGTTGACATTTCGACGGTTGAGCTTCCAGCTGAACGGACTTGCCGATCAGCATTAAATCTTGCTGAGTAGGGGCTCATCGGTCAATTCACTGGACTTTGGCCCTCTTGTAAGGCAATTGAAGGATGGGTGCAAAGGAATTGGAAACCTCTTGTCTCAGAGGATATTCATAGCCACTTTGTTGGAAAAGGCTTCTTCGTATTGTTTTTTAATCTGCTGAGGATAGAGACCTGATTTTTCGGAATGGCCCATTATTCATGGGTCCTCAGGGGCTTTACCTGAATAAGTGGACCCCCGATTTCGATCCTTCCTAGGATGTCTCGTCTGCAATCCCTGTTTGGGTAAGATTACCCTTCCTTCCTTTGCATTGTTGGAATACTGAATCTTTGGTAATTATTGGGAATAAGCTTGGCATATACATTGATCGGGCTGAAAGGAAAGACCAATTTTCTTGCGCTAGGATTTGTGTAGAAGTGGACTTGGAGATTGGTCTGCCTGAAGTAATTCAGTTAACTGTTGTAGAATGGTCTTACACCTAGGAGTTGGACTATGAGAAATTCTCGTTTAAGTGTATATTTTTCCATGGCTATTGCCATTTCACCTGAAACTGCAAAAAAAAAATTGAAGAGGTTAATTCTAAAGAGAAAGAAGACCAATGGATTCAAGTCCAAAAATAAGGAAAACCCGCACAGGGATCTAAAAAGAAAGGAAAATCAGCATTAGGTGACTCTGTGGCTGGGTTAGCTTCTANTTCTAAAGAGAAAGAAGACCAATGGATTCAAGTCCAAAAATAAGGAAAACCCGCACAGGGATCTAAAAAGAAAGGAAAATCAGCATTAGGTGACTCTGTGGCTGGGGTAGCTTCTATTTCTCAGGTTGCTGACATTCCCAAGGATGCCCACATTCCTTTTGTTGTCCTAAATTCCTCTGAAACTATCCTAGAATAAGGTGAATTGAGTCATATGGAAGTGATTGAGCCCTTCTTACAAGAAATTTATGTTTCTAAGGATCTATCTGGCCCATCCTTGGTTGCTCTCTCCTTAGAAGGCAGTTCCCTTCTCTCTTCTCCTATAGATACTTTCTCTCCTCCTTCTTATGTTGATATTGCTCTGAAGAAACATGATGTCAGCTCTGGTTCTTCAGAAGATGATTCATTTGAGCCGAAAAAAACAACTGGTAGGAAGTCTAAGAAGGAGATAAGGGAAGAAGAGGCTAAAAGGCTTAAGACTCAAGGTAGTCAGGCAACAATTGAAATGTCTTATAGGAGGAATAAGAGAAACAACCCCTCTAAGGGAGTGATTACTCCCTCTTCTTTGGGTAAGTAATGTTGTTAACCTCTTGGAATTGTAGGGGGTTGGGGGATTCAAGCAAAGACGAAATTGTTAACGATGTAATGAAATTGGCTCCTACTGATCTCCTATTGCTTCAAGAGACCAAAATTGAGGAGGATGCTCTCCTTCTCATAAGCGAAAACAAGTGGAATTTGACTTCTGGTAAAGTGGTCAGCGCTAGAGGTTCCTGTGGGGGACTAGCTACATTATGGCGTGAAGAAAATTTTCAACTAAAAAAAGAGTATGCCACTCAGCATTGGATCTTTTCAGAGCTCTTACATTATAACAGTAAGATTACTTTTCCCCTCTTTAATCTATACGTTCTAGTTAATTATGTGGAAAAAAAAGAACGCTGGCAGTCGATTTTCGATTTCCTTGAGCTCCATCCTCCAGCAAATATATATATATATATTTTTAATAGAAACTAAAAAAGGGTTTGTATAAAAGCTAGCTGTGCACAGCCATTCATTACAGTAAGGATATTATAATGTGTTCATGCATACCAAAAGGGCTGCACATAGAGCCTATCCATGAGATTTTCCAAAAAACTTCATACAACATTTGTTCAAAACATCTAATGCTGTTGGTAGTATATACCCGAACATACTGATTTAAAATTAAAAGACAAAAAAACATTCAGTCATGACTAAAAACCAGAATTAAGGGTTGCCTCTGTTGCTTCTTGGTTGAGCTACGGACTCCTCTTCCATTGGTTGCACGGCTTCAGCATTGTCCCAAAAAGCT
>LPNX010760241.1:712574-789404 GCA_001517045.1 Pseudotsuga menziesii | reverse complement strand
CTTCCCGAGCCATTTCTTTATTGTCCATTACACTTATGGCAAGCAGTTCATACATTCTCCGCAGATTCTTCTTAATGTCCATAATACCTGCGTTTTCGCCCGGCTGTGCCATTTTGCTTACCTCTATCGAAATGCTGACTCTTTCCAACTGATTGTGAATGGCGGTGTCAGGTTCACAGATTTGGTGCGCAGCCTGAAGATGAATAATGCAGAGGCCGAGCGCAAGAAGCTCCTTGTGTAGTGAAAACTCTCCTTGATCACGACAAACCAGGGTGCCCACCGCGCCTTCCTGCCACCCCGAGACGTGACAACCTAAAACCACACCGCGTCCCCAATTACCAGAAATTGTGGAGAAACCTAAGCCGAGAGTGACAGTCCGAGACACTGTGAGATGGATGCACGAACAGATGGAGAAGGCTGCAAGTGCGAGCCGTTCCTTTACTACAGAGCGAATGTAAGGGAGAGCCTGCCACGGGAGGTCTTGCAACCCCCCTTCTCCAATGCCTGATACAATCTTCAAAAGGATTCGCAGAGCTTCGTGCAACCCGGGGCCGATAGTTGAAGTGGTATGGAGAGCCATATCGCTTCCAAGAGAAGACATGTAGTAAAGGTGGAAGAGACTTTGTGCGTGCGAGGAGGTAATGCCATTAACTCGAGGCTTGAAGTCTATTAATGCTGCATCGACCAAGGGATGGAGGGAGCTGTTAAAGTGCCACGCGGCCAGGGACAAAGGACTGGCACTTAAATGAAGAGCACTGGCAGATGGCATCTCGAGGTGGAGGCCAGCAGCAAGGAGGCGCTGGGTGAGGGGGAAAGGTAAGGTTGGAGGGATAAGAAGATGGGGAGGGGGGAGGGATAAGGTTAGGGAGAGGGGATAAGCACGACTAAGGGGGGGAGTAAGATAAAAAGGAGAAGGAGAGGAGGGGGGCCAAAACGACAAGTGAAGAAATGAAAGAAGGAAGGATTATTCGAGAGGTTAATCCTCATATTATGGCCATACAAAGGGTACTTTTTTAACATGAGTGAATGGTGTTGATTGGGGATAGTCCATGACCGCATTATGGAATATGTTTGAGAATGATAGGGTTCTCATTTTGCCTGTAATGGCCTTGCGGGAGAGAGGCCCCCAAATTAGCCATTATGTCCGCAACAGAGTTGTTGAGCCGAAGAATGTGAAGAGGCTTATAGGAGTTGAGTATAAGGAGCTTTGATTTTTTATACAGGCGTCGACAATTAACAGCTCCCATGGGGTATCCATTGATTAGTTTGGAGATAACATGCTTTGAGTCTCCAAAGATTAGAACCTTTCAATAATTTTGAGAATGAAGAAGCTGCAGGCCTTGAAGAAGCGCCAGCCACTCAGCCTCATTATTAGTTCTATTCCCTAGCCCCCAAGCAAAGTTTAGTTCTATTTGTCCTCCGGGATCCAAGAGGATCCCCCCCGCTCCTGCCAACCCTAGATTGCCTTTCGAGGCACCATCAAAGAAGTAAGCATAGGAATTCTGCTCCCTGAGCCAAGCTTTGAAATCTTTGCTGGGTAAGCGAATTTCCCAAGGGAAGGATCTACAAGCTGATGTCGCTCTAAGAGTGATGTTTTTGTATTGAAGGGAGCTCCTCTCTTTTAGGAAGCTTTTGCACCATGAGGAGTAAGGCTCTGGAATGGAGTCTTGCTTAGGAAAACTGATGCTGTTCGAGGCAAACTTTTCTGCAATCATTCCTACGGTTTTAGCTGCTATTCGGCCTGGAACTGCTTTCTGTTCTTTGAAAATAGCGTTATTCCGGGTGAGCCAGAGTTGCCAACAAAGATTCTTGGGGATAGAGGCCTAGAGGCGACTTAAGATTGGTTTCTTACTTAATGAGCCAGGAAAGTGAGTATTCCAATCTTTGAAGAGTTGAGCTGTCGAGCTAGAGAGGTTTATGTCCAGACCTGTAGGAAGAATAGTTCTCCAGGCTATCAGAGAGGTTTTGCATTGAAAGAATATATGGCTGGTGGTCTCTTCATTAGAGTTACACAATGGGCACCAGGAGGGTCCATTGATGCCTCTTTTTCTCAAGTTTTCCGCTGTGAGGAGCTTATTATGCAAAAGGGTCCAAATGAAAATGTTCACTTTAGGAATACAATCATTGTGCCATACCTTTTTCCATATCTTCTCTGATCTGATTTGTTCCTTGGATATTTTTTGGTATCCTTCTTTGAAATTGTACTTCCCAGCTTTTCCCCAGCCGATACGGTCCTTCGTTGTGATATGCGTTCGGGACAGGCCATGAAGGGAGGAGAAGAGAGAGTCTTCCATGTTAGCTAGAGGGGCTGGTGGAGATAATTCCTTCCATCTTGACCAATGTCCCTTCCTATCTCATTGAGAGAGGTCGTAGAGGGTGGTGATCCCCTGCTCACTTGCCCATTCAGCTGAAGGTGCCTGCCCTGGCAGCGATGAACGAGGTGGAAGTCGCAAGATATTACTCCTCCAAATGTTGATCTTTTTCCCATTTCCAGGAATCCAGTAGCAGTCTTCCTTAATCGTGCTAAGCGAGGCTTTGCATAATTGCCATAGGGTGGTGCCTTTGCCTACCCACGCATTATCCATTATTTTTGATCTGGGCCTCCTTATGTATTTTTTCCTGATGACTTCCTTCCACCATTCCTTTCTTCCTATGACTAGTCTCCAAACCATTTTAGCTCCCATGGCTCTGTTCATCTGCTCCAGATCTCTGATGCCTAAGTCGCCTTGGCTTTTAGCTTTTTTGACCGTGTCCCAATTTACCAGGTGGAATTTTTTTGTCTGGACCTTTCCTCCCTGCCACAAGAATTTTGTGATTTCTTTACAAATGCTGCTCATTACTTTTTTAGGAGCAAGGACCATAGAGCTCGTGTAAATGGGGTAAGAGGAGAGGATGGATCGGATTAGGACCGTCTTTCCTGCTAGATTTAACCATTTAGAGCCCATGGACTGGGTTTTGGCTTTGATTTTTTGAATGACCGGGGCCCACATTGAAGAGACTAAAAGCTTCTTGACAATGGGGATGCCTAAATAGACGAAGTGGGTCCAGGTAGGATTGGCTTTGATCTGCAGAATTTGAGATATGCGACAGAGAGTTGCTGTTGGGCAATTCCACCCATATATTTGACATTTATTCAGATTTACTGAGCTTCCCGAGGATTGGAGAAAAAGTTCAAGGGGACTGAGGAGGTTCCTAGCAATCTGGATGGAGGCGATTCCAAGCAGGATAGTGTCATCAGCGAATAATGTATGGTTGATAGGGGAAACTCCGCTTCTGAAAGACAGGCCTGGAAGAGTTCCTTCAGTTTGAAGTCTTATCATTTTTATACTAAGGGAGTCAGCCACTAGGATGTAAAGGAAGGGGGATAGTGGGCATCCTTGCCTTACTCCACGAGTGGCTTTAAAAAACTCTGAAGGTCTTCCATTGATGAGAGGGGCTATCCAGGGAGAGGTGATACAGGCTTGAACTTGTTTGATGAAGACAACGGGAAACCCAAATTTTTGGAGGACCAGGATGATAAAGGCGTGTCTCAGCCTATCAAACGCGTTGGCCAGATCTAATTTAATAGCCATTCCAGGTTCACCCCTCTTGTTACTGGAATGAATTGCCTCCTGGACCATGAGGATGTTATCACTAATTTGTCTGCCTGCAATGAAGCCACCCTGATTAGGAGAAATAAGAGAGGGGATAATTTGCTTGAGTCTTAGGGACAACACTTTGGAGAAGATTTTGTACGACGCGTTGCACAAGGAAATGGGATGGGACAGAAACTTTTATTGGCGGTGGGGTTATGCTCTTTCGAAATCAGGGCCTCAAAGTGGAATTGGTGGCTCCTCCCATGTTACCTTTTGCCATCCAATAGATGAGGCGCATCAGATCTTTCTTGATAAGGGACCAAAAAGTTCTATAAAAACAAATAGGGAAGCCATCTGGGTCTGGAACTTTGTCCGGGTGTAGGCTCCGGATGGCTTTCTTGACTTCATTTTCTGATATGGGCGATTCAAGCCTAAGACTTTCCTCGGGACTGATGAGGAGGGGAATGTCAGAAACCATTTCCTCCATGATGCGATGGGGTACATGCTCCTCATCATTATACAGATTTTCAAAAAAAGTTCTTGCCTCAGCGCTGATGGCCGCTTGCCCTTGGATGAGACTGCCGTCCTCAACTTTGAGCTCTCTCTCCAACGTTGCCTGTCTCTGCATTGGTTTTGGAAATATTTGGTTTTTAGATCTCCCCCTTTGAGCCATAGGATTCGTGAGCGGAGCCTCCAGCCTTCCTCTTCTTGTCTTAATATTTTCTGCAATTTTGTTTCCATCTCTATCTCCTTCATGAGGTGTTCCTTGGTGATCGAGCTCATTTCCATTTCAGCTTGGAGGGTTTCCATGTCCTTGGTAATTTTTTCCTTTTGCCGGGATGGTTCTTGAAATTGGTTCTTGACCCACGCTTTAAGGGCTGCCTTGACTCTCTTCAGCTTTTTTTCCCATGAGAAAGCTGGAGATCTTGGTATGAAGCATCGCCAGGCGGAAGAAATAATGTCTTTGACTCCTTCAGACTCCAACCAAATCCGATTGTATTTGAAAGGAAGCGGCCCCAGATTTTCCTCTGGCGGAAAAAAGAGACTTATAGGCTTGTGATTAGAGACAGCAGAGCATAATATTTTCATTTCTGGGTAAGAAGTGATGAGATGAGTGCTTACCAGGAATCGATCCAATCTGGCTGCAATATGGCCTGGTCCTACTCGCTTATTACTCCATGTGAAGATACCATTTTTAGGTTTGATGTCTGTGAGACTCCACTGTGAAATGAGGTCTTCCAGCCTTTCCCCATAAGGGTCTCTTACCTTTAATCCTCCTCTACGCTCTTCTGGAGAGATGGTTACATTGAATTCCCCTGCAATAAAACAGGGAAGAAGCTTTTTATCTTCACATTGCTCCTCTAGCGAGTCCCAAAAGCTGTCCTTCTGAGCGTTCAAAGTTGGGCCATACACGTTGCCGATCCAAAAAAAAAATTTACTTTCTTTGCTCTCAAGCTTTATGAGTAGCCAATTTCTATTTTCTATGGATGTTATCATTTCATACTGATCATTATTCCACCAACAAAGTAGCCCTCCAGAGGCTCCATTTGCGTTGGTGGCAATGCCTGTTCCTTTTGACCAAATGCTTTTGACTGTTTCTATGCTGTCTTCAGCTGATTTTTTTGTCTCCTGGATGAGAAGAATGGAGGCTGCTTCCATTGTTTTAAATCTCTTGAGAAATTCTAACTTTTGAGTACCTCCTAAGCCTCTACAATTCCCGGAGACTACTTTCATTATTTCCTGTGGTGTTTGAGGGCCTTGTCTTTCTCTTTTCTTTCCTCTTCGGCACTTAGAAGATATTTGCTTGCTTGCGAGGTTTTGACTAAGAAGTCTAGATTGGATTGTTTTCCTGCTGCCTTTTCCCTAGCAGCCTCCTGTTCTCTAATGGCTTTGTTGGATTTTCTCCCTTTCCTAGAGAGCGGTTCCTGTTCTTCTATCGAAGTGTCTGTTATCTCTTCCGAACTTGCTTTTGCCCTTGATCTTGTGATTGATCCTTCAGAGATTTGCTCAGAATCTTTCCCCTCCACAGGGCACTTAGTACCCTTTTCCTGATCTTCTTTTTCTTGGTGCTACGTTCCAGAAGCTTGGGGTTCGTTATCCTTTTGTGTCGTTTCTGGGTTAGCTTCACTCTTTTCCTCTTCTTGTGTTTCCTCCTCCAAGGCCTCGAATCTATCTTCGGAGGTGCTCTTTGCCGCGTTGTTCTACTGCTTTGTGGGATTGATGGTCTTTTTTCCACTAGCAATGTTCCAGCCCTCACTAGCAGGGTTGTCCAAGATGGGTTTCTCAGGTTTTTCAGGCATGATTTGGCAAAATGGCCGTATTCATGGCAATACTTGCATTTAAAAGGAATTTTCTCATAATCTACAGTCTATAAGTGATTCCAGCTGTCAATGGAGAGGTTAATGGACTCCGACAGGCCTTTCTCCAGGTCAACTTCAACACAGATACGAGCACAAGAGAACATTGGGGCTTTTGGTTCAGACTTGACAACATACTTCCCTAGGGTATTCCCTATGGCTTGGAAGTCCTCTTCGTTCCAGCAGTGAAGAGGGAGGTGAGGGAGCTTAACCCAAACAAGCACTGCTTTTGGGATATCTTTTTTCTGGGTTACATGATAGATCCCATTTGTTCAGATACATACCTCTTGGGCCCATGAACTAAGGCCCATTCCTGAAGATCAAGTCGTGGTCCTCCTTTTTTTCGAAAATGAAGGCAAAATATCCTTTACCACAGAAGATTTGTTGAACTTCCCCCTGGATTAGGGTTCTCTAATGTTTGTTCAGCCATACCTCCACTGAGCGCGGGGATGGCCAAAGACCAGTGAACAATCCAATAAGCCCTTTTTCTGATAGGGTAACTGCTTTCCTCTTCAAAGCTGCTGAGCTAAGCTTCACCTCCGGAACATCTGCACGCTTGACAAACCGAGAGGAAGGAGCCGCAGCAGGCTGCACGGGGGGCAGGGAGGCCACAATGTGTTGGAAACGATCCTCAACTGACACAGGGTCGGGAGGATCCATTAGCAGGGCCACTGGCTAGAGGCGGAAGCCCTCGGCATTGGGGAACGGCGCTCAGATCGCAAGGTTCAGACGGCGCTAGGGTTCGCACTCTCCATAATCTGAAAACTTTTTTAGATTGCAAAGTTATTATCACATATCAAAAAGCATCAATTTCCTTGCTCATTAAGATTGTCCTACTCTCCATATTTGTATTCTCCAGCAAATATTATTATAGCAGCAGATCTTAATATAACTTTAGCTCTGAATGAGAAGAAAGGAGGATTGCGTGGAAAATAATTTATGCAAGATGTTGTGGAAAAATTGATTCAAGATTGGGATTTGTCTGATTTAAAGCCTAAGCTTGGCCGTTTCACGTGGTCAAATCATCAAGTGGGGGGCGCTTGCATATTTGCCAGACTAGATCGCTTCTTAGTTCACGGTCCTCTGCTGGATAGTAAGTGGATAATTTCATCTAAAATTCTCCCTAAGCTTGCATCAGATCACCATCCAATCACTTTGCAATTTGAAATGGAAAAGGAGCTCGGCCCTATTCCATTCAGGTTCAGTCCTCTCTGGCGGGAACATGAAGGGTTTATGGATATTGTCTTTCATATCACCCTAGAACAGCTTGCTCAGCTTAAAACGAATAATTCTTTCAGACAGGAGGAGGAGCATCTCAAGTTGAAGTCAAGAAGTCTTTGGCTGAAGGTTGGGGATAAGAACTCTTCATTCTTCCACCGTCAATGTAGGGCCAGGACTTCCAGAAATCATATTTCAGAAATCACTGATGATGAAGGGGTGATCATTAAAGGTCAAGATCTTCTTAAGCAGTCAGCTTGTAGGAACTTTCAAATGTTCTTTAAAGATGATGGTTGTACCTATGAGGAAGTGTCTTTCGAATTTATGGACAATGTCCCTTCTCTGGTCAAAATTGAGGACAATTTTGATTTAATGAGGCCTTTTTTGGAGCAGAAAATTGTTGAAGTTATTTGGGCCATGGAGTCTGACAAAGCTCCTGGGCCAGATGGATTTTCGATCCACTTTTATAAAGTCTATTGGCCTATCATCAAGTCTGATTTGCTGCGTATGATTACTGCCTTCCAGAAAAAAAAGCTAAAATGGGTGGGTGCACCAATTCTACATTCCGTGCCCTCATCCCTAAAGAAGTTAGTCCTTCTTCTTTTCATAGGTTCAGACCAATTTATCTATGTAATGATTCTTATAAAATAATAGCCAAACTCTTAGCAAACATATTAAAGCCATTGCTTGGTAAGCTGATCTCTCCTCTTCAAGGGGGTTTCGTCAAAGGCAAACACCTAGTGGATAACGTCATCCAAGTTCAAGAAGCATTGCACTCAAGTTTCTTAACGAAAGAGAAAGGCATGATAATAAAGCTGGATATGAAGAATTATTTTGATCGAGTTAAGCTCCCTTTCCTTTATGAAGTCTTGCTTTCTTTTGGTTTATGTCCAAAACTTGTAACCTTGATTAAAGCATGTACTGATAAGCCTTGGATTGCCCCTTTAATAAATGGTAGACCCATTGATTTCTTTAAAGCCACCCGAGGCCTTCGTCAAGGTTGTCCGTTGTCCCCCTTCCGGTACATTTTGATGGTTGAAACCCTTAGCAGAAAACTATTAGCTGAAAAGGAAGACGGATACATCCCAGGAATTAAGATTGTTGGGGGTATTGATCCAATCAACCATGCTCTTTTGGCGGATGGTTCTCTTCTTCTGGGAGGGGCATCTATGCCAATTGCCCAGGCCTTCAATGTGATTCTCAAAAACTTTTGCCTAAGTTCAGGTGCCTTGATAAATAAAAATAAAAGTGTTGTTTATGGCTGGAATGTAGATCAACTTGCTCTTCTCCGGATTTCAGATCTATTTGGCTTTCCTGGATTTGTCAAGTGGGAAAAATCAAGTATTTAGGTCTTCCCTTAACTCTTGGTCCGTCTCCTCCTTCTCTGTGGATTGAAGTGCTAGCCAAGCTTAAGGCAAAAATTGCCTCGTGGGGGGGCCAATGGCTAACTAAATCTAGGAAATTGATCTTGATTAAATTAGTCCTTTCAACGCTTCCTGTTTTCCAATCAACTCTGCTTCTTTCTCCCAAAGTTATCTCAACTCATATAGCTAAACTCTTGAGAGATTTTTTATGGAATGGAGAGAAAGGTGGACAAAATAAGATGCATTTGGTGAGATGGGAGGTACTCAAGTGCCCCTCTTCAAAAGGTGGTCTTCAAATTCGCGATCCTAGTCATGCTAATTTGGCAATGATCGACAAGTTGATTTGGAAGCTTTTTGATGATCCAAAGCACCCCATTAGTAAAATTTTTAGGATGAAGTATTTGCAAGGTGGCTCTTAATGAAATATCTCTTCTGGCAATACTCCTTCTGGCTCAGTTATATGGAATTCCTGCAAGAAAGGTTTTGGTTTTTTCAATAAAAATATGTAGAGTCCCAGGCAATGAGATAAAGACCCTTCTCTTGGAGGATTCTATCTCTGGCACTTCTCCTCTCTCCTTTGTTCCTCAATTACACGAGATAATGAACTGGTCTAAGAATAAAGGTCTAATTCGCCTAGTAGATATTTGTATTTGGGATTATGATGGCAATTGGTAATGATGGAATTTCCGAGATCTTCCTATTCAACTGCATCCCCATAAATCGGTGTTGATCTCTCATCTTTCGGGCCTAGCTCCAGTTCACTCTTCACATAAAGACCGTTGGGGTTGGGGTGCAGATGATTTTTACTCTGCTGCTAAAGCGTTCAAGTCTCTTCTTCTAGCTCACATTTCCCCATTTTCATCTGCGATTCGGTAATTAGTTTGGCACTCCTGCCTGCCAAAGGTTAATTTCTTTGTTTGGTTTCTTTTAAAAAACAAAATATTGACCGGTGACAATCTCCAGAAGCGTGGCTTTAATAGGCCTTTCAGATGTTGTTTCTGTCAGGCAACATTTGAGACGGTCGATCACCTCTTGGTGGGTTGCAATTTTTCCAAACAAGCTTGGTATATGGTTCTTCAAAGTGTCAACATTACCTGCCCTTTTCAAAATTTTGTCAAACAATTTTACACAATCTGGCATGACCAACGACCTCCAAAACTCAATGCTGCAGTTTTGCATAAATATTGGCACTCAATACCGAAATTTCTATTGTGGTCATTGTGGATTGCTAGGAATAAATGCATCTTAGTGATCAGCATCCCAATCTTCAGCTTGTTGCCATAAAAACACTATCGTGGTTAGCAGAAATAATTGGCCAGCCTGCTTCTACTTTGCCAGCTTCCTTTCGAATGGGTTCTTGTTCAAATGTTGTGGGGAATATTATTTTTAAGCATGTTTTGTCCCTGTAGTGGAGGTATCAGGCAGATATTGTTGCTTTCAATTATTTCTGGTCAATTTCCTCATCAACTGCAGTTTTTTTCGATGGAGCTTCTAAAGGTAACCCCAGGGTCTCCGGCGCTGGTGGCCTTGTCATCTCTCCCGACATATTGTCTTCTGTCAGGTTTAGCTGGGGGCTCGACATTATGACTAATAACCAAGCGGAGAGTTACAACTTGCTTCAAGCGATTCAGTTGGCTAAGAATAAAGGATATAAGTCTGTCCAAATTCTCGGTGATTCTGAAATATTGATTAAAGCTTTAAATTTCTCTGATAGTCTTAAAAATTGTGCTCTGATTGTAACTTTGCACAGAATCAAGAGAATTTTAAAATCTTTTGACAAGGATGATTCCTTCCATATCCCTCGGGGTCTAAATACTTCTGCTGATGCCTTGGTAAACAAAGCTTGTCTTCTTCCTCAAGGTTTTCTTAGTATTAATGGGGAACCCAGCTATTTTAACCCAATCCCATTAATTTCAAGCAGTGTAAAGGAGACTGATAGGGTGTCACTCTTCCTCTCTGAAGAGATTTGTAAAGTCTCATATTCTGTCGTATTTTGTAATTAGGTTGATTGTTTATTGCCAAAATAGACCTGTTTTTCTTCTTTCTCAATAAAACTATCCATTTTTGTTAAAAAAAAGAAGAAAGGTTTGACAGTCAATATCTTAAGAGTGGAGAGATCAACAACAGATGTTGGATCCATTGGGAAAAGTTGCTCGAGGAACAAAGGGATAAAAACTGGAGAAATGATCGTTGGAGAAAGTTAAATATCGGTTGTCATCAATGGTACACATTAAAAAGGTAAAGAAATCAATGATGGATGTTGAATCCGCTGGGAAAATTTGCGCAACATGAGAAGAGGTAGGTGATCAACGAAATGAGAATTGAAAAGGGTCAAAGGTTGGACTTGATCAACAATTGAGGATAAAGGGATAAATAGATTTATGGTGTAGGAGAGTTCGCTCCCACAACATGCACGAGAAACGAATTGAGCTCGGCCCAGCAGAATTTTTATTGCCTTCCATGTGGCAGGAGGAGAATCATTCTGTTGGGCGATAGGCAGTAGGAGAAAACCACTCTTCCTGGTCTCGAAACTGGCAATAGAGAATTTTATAAAGGGAAAAAGGCACATGATATGCTTATTTGTCTTTTGTGCATCAGAGGAACGTGTCAGTGCCCTTTACAAGGTAAGTCGGACAAAGTCAGGAAATAACCTTTCATCTGCCATCATCTAGGTATGCCACGTAGTGAACCCACGAATTTTTTTTAAAATAGAGGGTGAAAGGGAGGTTGAAACACAGGTTCATAAATTCGGTAAACTCGAAGAAATATTTGAATACAACGATGGTGACATATTTGATAGTGTGTTTTCCTTTGGTCCATTCCATGAGTTTAAAAATAGATTACAAACCTTTAAAGAACAAGGAGTTGACCTGCACAGTGTCTACATGTCTCATTTCCACCATTTTTGTCTAGGCCAGACTCTAAACTTTCCAGATTTTGTAGCTTGGTGTGCATCAAATTACTCCCATTCAGAGCGTGTAATCATGGATTCTACTAGGTCTAAGATACTTTTCCTAATTAATGCTTTAGTTATTAGAGAGTCACTTAAAGTACCTCTGTCATTCACCTTGAACCAGGAAGATTTCATCGAAGAAAACCATATTGAACAGTTCATACATGCTACTGTGGAAGAAAAACAAGTTTTTTACTCTAAAATCCTTAAACATGATGTGAATGTTGCAGATGAACCTTTCTTTTTTGATATTGACCTGTTTAATGAAGAGTCTCAAATAGTAATTTCCTTGTTGATTCAATTTTTGGGGCTGTACACTGACATATTTGTTCCAGATATTTTATTGATCTTGTTATTTAAGATGAGTATGTATCAGCATGAGTATGAGTCAAGTCAGTTTCCCTATCTTAAATTTGATGATTCCTAGTTGAGAATATTCATTCTCAGCTGGTGAATTTCCACACTATTAGATATTTCAGGTTCCAGTCCCACCTGGTTAGAATGTTTATATTTTTCAATGAAGAAAACTTGCAGTTTCCATAAATATTGTTTACCTCCTAAATCAGGAACAACACTTTGAATTATATGAACCTTATAATGGCAGAAATTTATAAAGTGATGTTTCAGAACAAGTTGCCTAGAGTTTTGCCATAAATGAAAGAAATGTTATAGCTTGCTCCATGTAGAAGAGTTGGGGATTGGTGTTTGCTTAAATAACATACAATCATCGGAGTGTATGGTTTTGTTCATGAACCATGTATTCTACCAACATTTTTAACACCCTTGATATTTTCCCTGGAATTTATCAGAAAGAAGTTGATTGTGGAAAATGATCATTTTATAAACTTTAGAAAGGATTTTGAAATCAAGTTTCCTTTAAAGGTAGGCCCATCCATCATTCAAAACAAGGCTGCTCTTCCAGTGATTGAAGGTCCATTGCAGGATATGAACTTCATGAAAGACGCTAAAATTAATTATTATCCACATCATATCATCTCTTAGAGGATGCAACAGAATAAAAATAAAGCATTTGAGCCCCAAGAGATAGAAGGATTAGAAGATAGAGATAATTTGATGGATTACCAATCAGACATGGAGGATATAGGGAATCTACAGGCAATCCTTCTGCCATAGTGAAGACAACAACAATGATAGTGCTAACTCCTAGTAAAATTGAAATAACTGGTAAAATAAGTTTTGCATAGGCTATGGAGGTTGAAGAGGAAGAGTCATAAGCATAAAAGAGACAAAAAAAATTAAGTCATTTAAAGAGATGGTTCAGGTTGGAAGTAATTAAATGAAGGAAAATGTCCAAGGCCCAGAGTTTTGTTAAATTTGAGAACAATAGATCTACCGGACAATGTGAGAGGTATTGGAAAGGAATTATGCAGTGGAATAATTAAGATCAATATACATTGGGAAAAGAATTCATGACACAAATTTCAGATAAATTGGAGAACAATTGCTCAGATAATCACAACATTAATCTTCATTCATTAATCAATGATACAATGATTATACAATAAATAGAATTGGAATGCTAAAGATAGGATTCGAAACTATCAGTTTTAACTGATTGGTTATCTAACTCAGTGAGTCTAAATCACAGCTGGAGCTCACTAGTTTAACTCTGGATGTCTAAATCAGTCTATAATCAGTTAGTTGATGAGGTAGGTGAACAAAAGGCACCACACACCCCGCATTCATACAAAACTGGTGCTAAATTAACTAATAGTGATCTAACTGATTGTAATTGTAGGATAACTCAACATAACTACTTACCTACCAAAACCAAGTGAAGGAGGTTGTTGGTGGCACTCAGAGTGGACACCTATAATGTAGGGATTGGTCCCACAGGCACATAAACTCATGCATGTGCATGCAATAAGTGGCATATAACGTCTAGGTGTGTCCCCCATACTCTACTACAATGATAATAACTTATAAAATTAGGAAAAATGACCAAATGTACTATATTGGACAAAGGAGGATTAATTAATCCTAACACCCCCCTTAATCCTAACTTTGGACAACATGGGCCTTGGAAACGAGGCCAAAGGTCGCGCATACAATCTAAACAGAATAAACTACTGCTTAATAAAATAAGGAAAATGGGGAAAACCTCATGGGAAACCCCCCCTCAAAATAAGCATGAATCAGGAAAACAAGCTATACCTAAGAGAAAACATTCCTCTTTAGGCAAAAACTTGTGAAAAAAATGTTGCAATCTACAACACTATAGAGCAGTAATGCAAAAACTTGGTTCTTCTGTGCATCAACATCCTAATACTGTGGATGTGAACCTTTCCATCTTCTTCCAATTTGTTGAATGTTGCTTTCGTCTCTTCTTTCTGGAGGAGGAATAGAATGATCCATTTTGTTCATTAGTGGGCCAAATTGTGGATCAATCTTCATCATCAAGTATCATCTCTCTAGAAGTTTGTTGTGCCACTCTATAGGTAGAAAAGTCATGTGAGAAAGTGCAACGTTATCATTTTGATACTGGGACCGCGTTCATCTTCTATCATCTAGATCCCCAACAACATTCCCAGTTGTTTCAATGAGATTTTAAGCCCATTTAGCCTTCTGATTTGGAATAGGATTTGGATCTGGATCTAGATAATCTTGAGGTACAATCTCAATATAAAGATCATGTTGATCTAGTTCCTCATCTTCTGAAACATAAATATTAGACAACGAATCATTATATAGAAATGGATATGAAAGAGAGTTTTTAACTTCCCTTTCGAATGGTTGTTGAAATTGTGTTGGAGCTGAGTATGGAAGAAAGTGTGAGAATTCACATGCCTTGGAGGCATGGTTTGCAACACCCTTTCTTATAATATTCCCAATTGAGATATCTGAGATCTCCACTAAGTCAGGACCAAACACAACTTGCTTTGGCGAGCCATTATTTGTCATCTGATAAACAGATAAAAAATTTGTTGCAATAGAGGGCACATAGAGTACATTCTTGAACTCGACATGCTGGATTTTAATATCACCTCTCCCAATAGCTGGGATTTGTGAATTATCCCCCATATGAATGATAGGTCCTCCTGAGAGATCCAGAGTAGTGAAGGATTCTTTGGAGGCAACCATGTGGTTGGATTCTCCCGAATCAATCAAATAAGCCTTCTATTGAGTGAGGCCTGACTTCAAGCCATGGCACTTTTCATGATCTTATGTCGAGTTTCTAGCATCAAACTTCTTTGCTCCTTGTGGAAGGGTGATATTTTTATGTTCAAGGAGTGTTGACAGTTGGTCAATGGTCTTCTTCATGCACCGACTCTCTAGGTGAAATCCTCCCATAAAATAGGGACACTTAGTCTTCTCTAATTTCTTTTTTTTCTTGGAACCTGAGGCTCCATTGGAATATCCCCAATTCTCCTTTGGCTTTGAATCAGTGTTTTTGGTCTCCTTCTCTTTGTGTTTCCCTCTTACTTGCACATTGTTTTAGTCTACTACTAAGAGTGCTTGATTCTTGGAGTTTTGAATCACTCCCATTTGAACCAATCTGTCTTTCTCTTATATCAAAGACTCAACAAAAGAATCTAGAGAATTCATCTTCCAATTTGGAATGGAAACTCTTCCAAAATGGAATGTAGAGCCAAAGACTGAGAACACTGAGCCAAGATTTCTTAGCACTAACATCACAAGCTTCTCATCTTTCCTCTCTATCCTACATTATTTGCATTGTAGTACTAAGGCTTTGTACTTCGAAAAGAATTGTTGAATAGTACAGAAACTGATGGGGTGTAGTGTAATGAGCTCATTCTCCAGAATATGCCCTCAAAGCTAATCTTGTTTTCCAGACAAAGATTTGAGATTTTCCCAAGATTCCTTTGGAGTCTTGAGCCCTCAAGATTGAACAAAAGGTCCTTGGATATGTGGATGCACATGAAGTCAAAGGCTTCGAGCCGATTCAAAAACTTTTTCTTCTCGACATACTGTTGGGGCTCGACTTCTCGTCCCATTGTCATACTAATAGGCCTTTTTTGCGCAAGGAAATCTACATATCTTCCCTCCAATCAATGTAATTAAAGGGTCTAAGGATTCTAGGTACGAGAGCTTAAGAATTCTCCATTTTACTGTATGTTGATAAGTCATTTCTTCAAGAAGCTACGTAGATACCTGCAAAGAACACTACAAAACCAATTCAATTCGTAATCATATGTCAGTTCAAGTCTTTCCACCTTGACATGTGCACTTTTTCAGAGTCTGTTACACCTAGATAGACTTCTCTAGACAGAATCCAGAGGGAGCAATGCTATGATTACATGAATTATGTGGAAACTCAACTGCTTCTAGTGCACAATGGAAGTTTCCAAGGTTTGTTGCTCGCCTGAACAAGGCTTTGATACCATATTTAATTTGAGAGACACAGATGTACATGCAAATATGAGAGCTATTGGAAATGAATTATCATTGTGGAATAATTAAGATAAATATACATTGGGCAAAGAATTCATGACACAAATTTCAGATTAATTAGACAATAATTGCTCGGATAATCACAACATTAATGTTCATTCATTAATCAATAACACAATGATTATACTCATATAGAGCTTCGGTCACCTATCTCTGTTGCATTTGTTGAGGAACCCCCTCATGGGCCAATACTGGAACCGGTCTTGCAAGAATTAGTTTCCCCCTGTTCTCCTACCGAATCATCTGGTTCGGGTTATTTCCTTCGCTCCTGTACCAAAGGTTCTTCAGGGGGATTGGGTAAAGACCCTGTTGGGATGGTTAGGGGGAGGGGCAGAATATCCCACTTAGCAAAGGCACAATCTCGTGCTAAGAAGGATGTCTTGGAACAAAAACATATTTCTATTGATAGGGAACTTAGAGCGTTGCGTGCCCATAAGAAGGGTAGGAGATGAATATTCTTTCCTTTAACTGTTGGGGTCTTACTGGTCCCCAAAAAAGATCAGCACTGCGGAGGGTGGTCGAGGTAGACCATCCTGAGATTATGATGCTTCAAGAAACTTTGAGGGCAGGTGATGAGGTAAAAGCTAAATTAGAAAGTTGGTTTGGAGGAACGTGTTTTGAGACTCTGGATGTTAGAGGTCGATTGGGCGGATTGGAAATTGGCTGGAATACCAGGATTGACAAAGTTTTGAATGTGTGGGGTATGGATTCGGCTCTGGGCATGTCTTTCAGAGCCCTAGAACATGTGGACATTTTCAGTATTATTAATATTTACGGCCTATACCTATATATAATTCCTTTATGGGATAAAATATTTAGCAATTCCCTTTTGAGGGGCGATATGATGATTATTGGGGGAGATCTCAATTTCTCCTTGGGGCAGGCAGAGGTTTGGGGAACTCATGCGCGTACTGATTTGTTGTGCGATTACTTTACTAGGAACTTGGTGGAGAGAAACTGGTTGGATGTTGAGCCTTGTGTGCTCAAACCTACCTTGAAAAATAACAGATGTGGGGAGGGGAGGGTGGCAAAAAGACTGGATCGTTTTCTAGTAATGGAGAATATTGTGGACAATCATCATTATATTAGGCAGTGGGTGGGGAAAGGGGGACACTCGGACCACTTTCCCATTTTCCTGGAATTCAAGAATGGACTGGTCAAACCACCAAGTCCTCCGAAATTTAATAAGACTTGGCTTAAAGATGATAGTTTTCTAGCCTTGATTTCCAATGGATGGGCTCCTTATGACCCTGGGAATAGGAAATCTGTTGCTTTTCAATTTGCAGTGAATTTGAAGGATGGTATAAAGTCTTGGGCAATGGACAAATGAAAGAGGGAGGACAGGGAAATAATACAGATTGAATTGGAGTTGCCTGCAATTTATAATCAGGATGGTGGTGGACTAAGCAAATAGGTGGATAAAGAAGTTTTGACTCACTTGGAAGGAAGGGGGGTCACTCTTCTGTTGGAAAGGGAGGAAAAATGGCGACTGAAGAGCAGAGATACTTGGTTGGAGTGTCGGGACAACGACACTAAATTTTTTCATGCTTATACCAAAGGGAGGAAGGCTGCCAATACTGTGTGGATTCTTGTATATGAGCAAGGTATTATTCATGATACTTTTGATGGCATGGCCAACACTGGGGTGGAACATTTCAAGAAGCTTTATAAATACCTTGTCCAAGTTACACTTGCTGAAGTTGTCTGCATTGCTCAGGTCTTCCCTAGGCTTGTGGAGGAGGAAGATAATCAGGCACTGATGGATGAAGTGATGGAGGAAGAACTTAAGGTTGTACTGCAAAGTTTTCAGAAGGACAAAAACTCAGGTCCTGATGGATGGACGATTGACTTTTTTCTGGAACTCTACGAATTACTAGGCAGTGATATTTTAAAGGTTGTGGAGGATACCAAAACCTCTAGGAGGATCCCAGCAAGCTTCAATTCCACCTTCATTGCCTTGATTCCTAAGGTGGACAATCCTACTTCACTGAATGATTTTAGATCTATCTCACTTTGTAATTGCATTTATAAAGTGGTCACCGAAGTGATCGCCAACAGATTGAAGAGGGTTATATATGAAAATACCACAGAAGAACAGTTTGTTTTTTTGGAGAGGAGAATGATACATGAGGCTATTGGGGTAGCTCAGGAAGGCCTGCACAGCATGAAAAATAAAAATATTAAAGGTGCGGTTCTGAAAATTGATCTTGCTAAAGCTTATGACAAGGTAAGTTGGCTTTATATACGTTTGTTGCTAACTCATTTAGGGTTTGATATTGCCTTTATCAAATGGGTTATGAGCTGCATCACTACTATGTCCTTCTCGGTACTGATCAATGGTGCAGCATCTCTTTTTTCCATGAGGAGAGAGGGTTGAGGCAGGGTTGCCCTCTGTCTCCCCTTCTTTTTCTATTGGTGTGTTGAGGCCTGGAAAATCGCAGGTAACAATAGTTAGGGATTCTTCCCAGTAAATGTTCCCAACTAGCCCGTTACTGTTTGGTATGGGGAATCCGTCCAGTTTACGGTCCGGCTACCGTAGGTCAAGTAACAAAAATAAAAGGTTTTACCGATTACGGCTCGGTCCACCGTGTATGTTTTTAGTTTTTTGTATTTAGGTATGAGATGCAAGTGCCTATCTAATAATGTAGATTGATAGAGAATACGAGGAGCGGTCACAATGTGATGCGCACGTTCTTACCTCCCGTCTTAACTCTCTCACATCTAAATCACACACAACAAGAAACTAAAAATAACTATCTAAGCTATCCCTAGGGAGCAGAATTATCATTTATCAATGAGTAATGTGTTTTGCACATGCATTAAGAAGAATCACAGATAGATGTTACTTATTTCAAAACACATGAACATTTATAGATACATGAACAACCAGATAGGTAATTGTTTATGAACATCATTCATTACTCATAGTGGAAATTTCATAGAATAAACTAGAGAGCATTCATACAAGAACATAGGTTAAAAGAGTTANGAAATAGTTCACATTCAACACATCCATGGCACAGCATTTGAAAAGTTCCACCAAGCTTTCTCCAACAGGAAACTTGTAATTCTTATTGCAAAAGGAAATAGTTATTCTTACAACATGTTCTCACAAATCTCGAAGGGAAAAAGTCCTTTCCACTATCTAACTCTCCTATACTTATACTACAAGCAAAACTCTTGGGCTGCCCCAACCGTTTTAATCTCACAATTTTGTCCTTTTGTGAATGCTCATGATTCATACAAATGTTACATTTAAGATTTAAGATTTAAAAGCACTTTTATGAAAAGGGACCAGCTTGGTAACTGACGAACTTTTCCAAGCCTGGGCATCTGCTTCTATTGATTATGCTCGGTAATCCGTTGGTCCCTTGCTAGGTCTTGTCGAGCTTAGACCTGACTTTCCTCTTTTCTTTCCTCATCTCTGCTTCTGCATTTTCTTTTGCTTTGTCTTCTAGACATGTCTTCTCTATAGTAGCAATCACCCTGTCATGAATAACCAGTCCTTAGATCACTTAGCGTTTGACAAAGTAACACAAATTGTATCAATACATGCATCTTGTGGAATGAACTATAAACAAATTTAAAGCATGAAAAGATAGGGTAAATAGAATCCTGCACGTTGGGCCGGAGAATCCTCTAAATCCACTATCCAAACTAAAAACACAAATCTGAAAAAACTGACTTTTATCTCAATCTAGGCCGCATCTGGGCCAATTTAACAACCTCTGATGACAACATGAAAAAGGACAAAGTAACCACCACTCTTCAAAACACCAAACCCCCAAACTACACTCTTCATCTCAGAAACCTTGACTCGACCAGCACCCATGGGAAAACTCCTCCATCCCATAAAATAAAGTAACAACACAACAAAAACGGCGGGGAAACCCTAACGGCAGTCGGAAGCAATAAACAATAAGCATCGGGCAGATAATCCACTTCGACAGGCAGTAGTACTATAGCATCGGATGATCAGGTCACTGAGGAGACGCAACAGCGTAAGACCATTAGACTACGGCTTCCGCGATCAAATGAAACCTCGCCGAAATAAAACATTAAAAGCTGTTGTCGATGTATCGGAGATCGAAAGCATCACCCACTAAAACCACGGCAATGGCGAGCAGAAGAACTAACCATAATACGTCGGCAGAATAGTTCAGTACACAGCCCCAACGGTGGGAGGCAAACAGATTAAAAGTTCCACAGTCAACATAAATCATCGACGATCGTCGAGGATAAGCACTAATCCATCGGAACGTTCATTAGTTGGCTTCTGCAACGGCGGCTGCGTAGATAACTAAAGTTCCGAATCAAACTTCAACTGACTTCTGATAGTGCTAAAACAAAACATCGCAAAGTAAAAGTTGATCAATAAAACGAAGGAATCGGAAAAAGTGAAGACTATCCATCGGGTCATTCATTGTTTAGCTTCCGCAACGGCGGCCGCGTAGAGAACTATGGCCCCGATTTACTGTTCAAAAGATTTATGACAGCGATAAATGAAAACATTTCCAAATCAAAACTTGAAGTTTCAAAGTTAAAAGTATTAGTTGGACAACGATGAAAATAGTTTGTTTCACCTCCGAAATAGCGGTGGCAAAGAGAACTAAAGCTTCGATTCAAACATAAATATACTTCCGATAGTAATGAAGGAAATCATTCAGATCAAAGGACATCGTTTTCAAATCAACTTTAAACTCCATAGTCCAAAGCATTGGCAGACAAAAGCAGTTTTCAGAAAAGCATGAAAACAGTTGACCTCACTTCAACTCCAAATAACCCAAAATGTAACAGAGAGAACACAAAAACAAAGTTCAACAATCCCAGGCAAAGTGAAATTAAAAGGAGAGTCCAAAATTTTTAGAAAATTTGGGAAATAGTTGCAGCTGCAACAATTGGTGACTACCTGGTGAACCTAGATCTCTGGACAATCTCTTCCTTAAGTAATAAACTGTTTGACAATAAAACCAACATGTTGAATTCTTCTAGATGTATGGATTTCCCAAATGGCAAATGTATGTACTTTTAATCATTGATGATAGTCCAATTTAGGAAAATGGAAACCAAGATTTCAAAGTCAATATAACTCTTTTGAGGCCAGGAATATGAGTTTCCTTTTTTACCTCTGTTTTCGGGTAACTTCCATCTTGGACACCACAGGATTGTAACATATGGTAAACAAAAATATTCATTTGTTCCTAATTCCCATGCCATTTTCATTTTTTGTGCTTTTGGACTTTTTTGTCCTTTTTGAGTCCTCTTGCATGCCTTTCTTTCTGATTTTTTACTCAGGCTCCTCTATCCATAGTGTCCTTTTGTGTGAGAGATGTATTGATTTTCAGCTCACGGACGGAGAAGAACTTTGGCAATTTTGTACTTATATGGTTTAGTACTTTGTTTTGATACATATTGCTTTCTTAGGAGTTTTGACTCTTATTTGCCTTTTGGCTTTCAATTCTTGGCATGGAATCATTTATATATAATATAATGTTTACCTTGCTTCCTTTCCATGGGTCTTTTGCTGTCACTCCCTAAGACATTTTTAAATGTGGGATGGGTGGAGCCTCAAAATAGTATTCCAGACCTTTTGATCCTGAGTTGTTTTACAAGGATTAAGTAGGACTTCAATGTGTTCATAGCCATTTAGGAAAACTGCTAATTAGAAGAAATTCTTTCGGATAAAACTATAGTACACAGTCTTATAATCAAGGATTTTAGTTAATCCATAATTATGATGCTCTCCATGCAACCAAAAGTTTGCTTCTTTTATTTAAATCCATCAAAATCTAAAAACAGAAGAAATTAAGTAAATAAAAAATAAACAACTAAATCAATTTATTTATGTACAGAACAAAAAACAAAAATCAGGAAAAATAAGGTTTGAGAACTAAACCATTAACTGGTAAGTTCTCCTCCCACCCCTGTAAATCTTGCAATTTGTAGGTTGAGGGGCCAAGTTTTGCTGCAATCTAAAAAGGGCCTACCCATAACTGTTGAAACTTTGTGTGTTTCCCCTATTCATCATGCGGGTGATCCCACTTAAGAACCAAGTCTCCCACTTCAAATTCCTTTTTTCCAGCTTTATGTTTATCAAACCATTGTTTCACTACTTCCTGTTGATGCTTAAAGTGTTCTTTGGCCCTGGATCTAGACTCTTCCACCTTCAACAGATTATAGATTCTAATTTGCAGGATTTCGTTATCTGTGCCTCTAGACTCTTGGGCTATTATGGAATATGGTAGCATAATGTTAGGAGGAAGGATAGCTTCTTTTCCATAAACAAGGGTATATGGTGACATACCTAAGGAATTCTTGGGTGTGACCCTATTAGCCCAAAGAGCATTCGGTAATGCTAAATGCCAACTTCACTGGTTTTTTATCACAGTCTTTTTTAAAATCCTAATCAGATTCTTGTTTGTAGATTATGCCAAACCATTTCCTTGTGCGTAATAGTTCACAGAATAATGCAACCTAATTCCTCTTTCATGAGCAAAAGCAGTTAATCTAATAGAAGAAAAATAAGTAGCATTATAAAAAACCAGGGAAATTGGAACCCCAAACCTGGTCATAATATAATCTTGCAAGAAATCCATGACCGCATCTTCATTGACTTTATGTAATGGAATGGCCTCGACCCATCTAGTGAAGTAGTCAGTTGCTGTTAAAATATATTTGTGCTGCAAGGAAGAATTTGGTTTTATCTCTCCAATGATATCAATTCCCCATTGCTCAAATGGTTCTGTTATCATCACCGGCTTCAATGGTCCTACTGCTTTGGCTTGTCTTCCCCCACACCTCTGGCAGATATCACACTTTCTGACATGGCCATGCGCATCCTTGAACAGCGTGGGCCAATAGTATTCGGCTTTGAGAATCTTATGGGCTGTCGTATCTCCAGAAAAATGACCTCCAGCAAGCCCATCATGTAACTCTGTTATGACCTTTTTCTTATTTCTTTAAGCATCTGAGAAGGACAACGGTCGAAAATTTGTTTTAAATGGAAAGCGTGTTCTTCTCTCTTCTTTGAAAATATCGTGACATCGTCGACATATACTACCACACTATGGCCAATTAGACCGCAGAAAGTTATATCCATGGCCCTCTGGAAAGTAGCTCCAGCGTTGATGAGTCCAAAGGGAATCCTTCTGTAAGCGAAAGTTCCCCATTTTGATATGAATGTAGTTTTAAGTCTGTCTTCTTCGGATACTAACACTTGATTGTAGCCAGAAAATCCATCTAATAACGAAAATAACTCAGACCCCGAAACCATCTGCAATATCTGTTCCATGGGTGGGACTGGATAGTTGTCTTTATCTGAAGCATGATTTAGGTTTATGAAATCCACACATAGCCTGATTTCTCCAGATTTCTTCTTTACTGGTACCAAATTTGAAACCCATTCCGAGTGTTTGACTTTGAATATAATTTTGGCATCCAATAATTTTTTCACTTCACTCTGAATTAAAGGCTCCAATTTTGGAGGCATCTTCCTCAAAGGTTGCTGATAAGGCTTGACTCCGGATCTAATAGGAATGATGTCTTATATAATCTTGGTATCATATGTTTTAAGCTCTTCCTATGTCCAGGCAAATACATCTTTGTACTGTTTGAACAAACTAATGAACTTATTTGTTTCACCTGGGGAACAACACTTTCCCAAATTTACATATTTGGGTTTAACTTCAGTTCCCAAATTTATCAGCTCGAATTGCAAAGATGAGCTATGAGTCTTGACATTTGTTGGTCTTCTAAATTTGTTGTCTAAATCAAACATCCGCTCTAAGGTCCTGACCCCTTTAGGAATGAAATTGTCGAATTTTAACTCAACTTGGTGTTCTTCGTCAATTATAATTGCCCCTTTGAAAGTTTTATCATTCATCAAACATTCCAAGATTTGTTGATCATCATCAAAAACTCGTAGATTAGTAATCATGTTTGGAACCGAAGGCCTGAAAAGTAATTCAATAGAACACTTGTTATTTGTAGGTACAAGCCTTGCAGCTGAGGTAGCTAACAAGTCGGCTGCTGCATTCTTAAGTCTAGGAATGGATACAATATTAAATGCATAAAAATTTGTTAGCAAATCCCACACTTCATTCTGATAAGCTTTTAAATGAGGTGAGATGCAATGTATTTGCTTTTGAATCTATTTTACGATTATTTCAGAATCCCCATACACTTTCAGATTTTCTACTTTTAATTCGATTGCTTTTCTTAGTCCCTGAACTAAAGCTTCATATTCGGCTATGTTATTGGTACATTCAAACTCTAATCTACATGAAAGAAAATGTTTATTTTTCTTTCAATCAATCAGGACATAACCAACTCCCGATCCTTCCAAAATTTTAGATCCATCAAAAAAAAGTGTCCAAAAACTATCTACTTCTACTGTACTTGAATAAAAAACAACATTTGTAACTAAGTCTGCTATTTTACAGTCAAATTCATCAGCACATGAAAATCGAAGGAGATCAGGCTATGTGTCTGGTGTAACGTTGGTTTCTTCCACTTGGTAGTTTCCTGGTTCTAGTTCAATGAAGTAATTCCCCAACACACAATTCACTGGTTCATTCTAACCCTCCAACTGAGTAACATTGTGCTTCATGTGGGGCTCTCTTAATACTTTAATTTGATTGGGACTTCCCTTATAAGGCAACCACAGATGTGACCAATCCTATGCAAAATATCCATTTCGCTTTGCTAATCAATCCCGACTCAAAACAAGTCCATATGCCTCAGGTATGTCTTCTACTACAATATCGATGAACTGACATACCTTTTCATCTGAAGATAATCGAATCAGAACATCCTCCATTTCCCCAATTACCTTCACATTTGTTCTGTCTAACTGAATAACTTGCCAGGTAGATGGTTTAGGCTATCCATTTATCTTCTTACAGACTGAAAGTGGCATAACATTGACTGATGCCCCAGAGTCTACTAAACAATTGTGCACATTATGGTTGAAATTTTCAAAAGTCGGGAGAAATGGTGGGGTTTTTCATTTAGGCTTACCTCCCACACTCGCTTCACCAATTTCTTCTTCTTCAGGTTGATTGTTAGTGGGAAGCTTTTCTTCAGGTATTTCAAGTGCTTTCAACAACCTTTCTTTCTGCTGAGGCACATTACACATTTCAAACAACGAGATATTTGCCTCAGCCCTATTAATATCTTCCACAATATCATATTCCATCTTATGTTCTTTGAGATTCTTTTTTACATCATCAGTCTTCTCCTCAATGGGCTTAACAGGCATGTTGATTTGCTTTGGATCCTAACTTGTAATGGTGAATTCAGGTATTTTATGGGTTGTGGTGCTCTTCTGAATTTTCTTTACATTCTTTTGAAGTCTCTTAATTTTCGAGATTACTGATCTGTCTTTATTTAACAAACCTTGACTTCTTGTTGTCACGTTTGTTTCTAATATTTCCTCATTCTTTAGAGTACCTTCATCTTCTGTATCAAAAAGTGAGACACGGTCCCATAAAACCAGAGCATCATCCTCTTCTTGTTTTTCTGTGGATTTATTACCCTTTTCTTCCTCATCATCAACTTCTGTTAGTTTAGAGTCCAATAGCTGATTCATTGCTAATGGCATTGAATTTATCCATTGAGGGCAATTTTTTCCAGAATGGGGTTGTTGATGAAAGGTGCAAAAGTTATCCATACCTACCTCTGTTAAGTTCATTGATGCAAGACTATGTGGAGGAGGTTTATGTTGATTGTTGTCCTCTCTCCTTTTATAGGAAGGCTTATAAGATTTATGAGCTTCTTTTTCTTTCTCCAAATCTATGATTCTATTAGATAATTTCTGCATCATTTTCAACATTCCTTCAAAATCATGTGACTGCTCATCCTTAGGATTAGACAATAATAAGGCTTTCTTACCAAAAGTTTTTTCTCCCGACTGCTTAGGATAATCTTCTATGCTCTCTTTTACAACTTCTACTCTCTCAACTTCTTCATAAGTTTCTGACAATGTAGGTTTGACTTGCATCTTGGCAAACATGACCAAGTTAGGCCCTAAAGCTGAAGTATAATATTCAATCAGAACTTTATCAGACGGTTTATCAGTTGCAGAAAAATTCTTAAGATAAACAACAAACCTTTGGGTGAAACTATGCACTTTCTCTTTTCTTTCTTTCTTCAAAGTGCATAACCCTTTCATTAGAGCTGCATGAGTTTTCTGGGCTGCATATTTACTTCTAAATATCCTTTCAAATGTATCCCAGTCTGGGATTGAGTTTGCAGGCAAAGCAAAATACCATGAGGTTGTTGCTCCTTTCAGAGTATGTGGAAACAATCTGCATACTACATCTTCATGTTCTCCAGCCCTTAGTCCTTCTATATCCGAGTAGAAGCTTTGCAAATGATCATCCACTAAAATCTTTTCACTTGGGTCAAACTTGGGAAACATTTTCTCAAAAGCCTGAGGTAAGTCATGCAAAGGGGGTGCCAGGTTTAAAGGTGACATAGCCCTCCAAGCAAGTGGTGGATTCGGTGGGTTGGGTGGCTGATTTGCGTTTACATTTGCCATGAGTCTGGGTGGAGATGAGGTGGTGAATGAACATGGGTTTGAACAGGTGAACCATAAGGTGTATCTCATCCCACTTGATTCAAAGGCTGAACAACTTCATGTAAGGCTGTTTCTACCAGTTCTTCAAAATCTCCAACCAACATTGCGTCTTCCAATATAGGACGGTCTTTCTTCTTATATTCTCTTATGGGAAAGACATGAATAATTGGTAATCCTCCAATATTCTTTACATATGCCCTAGTATGTCTTCTTAGATCATTAACTACTTCGTTATCGACCAAATACAGATGCTCTTTACCTTTCTCTTCAGGAATTGGATTGGGAAACAAACTGCTCTCAGAACTATAACAGGTGGAATAATATCGAGAAAATAATTTTCCTCGGCCAACCATGCACTGGCAGCCCTCCTTCTAGCGCCAAAAACTGTTGAGGCATGGAAAATCACAAGTAACAACAGTTAGGGATTCTCCCCGGTAAACATTCCCAACTAGCCCGTTACAGTTTGGTATGGGGAATCTGTCCGACTATCGTAGGTCAAGTAATAAAAATAAAAGTTTTTACCAGTTACGGCCCGATCCACCATGTATGTTTTTAGTTTTTTGTATTTAGGTATGAGATGCAAGTGCCTATCTAAGAATGCAGATTGATAGAGAATACGACGAGCGGTCACAATGTGATGCGCAGGTTCTTACCTCTCATCTTAACTCTCTCGCATCTAAATCACACACAACAAGAAACTAAAAATAACTATCTAAGCTATCCCTAGGGGGCATAATTATCATTTATCAATGAGTAATGTGTTTTTTGCATGCATTAAGAAAAATCACAGATAGTTGTTACTTATTTCAAAACACGTGAACATTTATAGATATATGAACAACCAAATACCTAATTGTTTATGAACAACATTCATTACTCATAGTGGAAATTTCATAGAATAAACTAGAGAGCATTCATACAAGAACATAGGTACAAAGAGTTAGAACGATCTCATCGTTAATGGACACAAAGCTGAAAACCAAATAGTTCACATTCAGCACATCCATGGCACAACATTTGAAAAGTTCCACCAAGCTTTCTCCAACAAGAAACTTGTAATTCTTATTGCAAAAGGAAATAGTTCTTCTTACAACATGTTCTCACAAATCTCGAAGGGAAAAAGTCCTTTCTACTATCTAGCTCTCCTATAGTTATACTGCAAGCAAAACCCTTGGGCCGCCCCAACCGTTTTAATCTCACAATTTTGTCCTTTTGTGAATGCTCATGATTCATACAAACATTGCATTTCAGATTTAAGATTTAAAAGCATTTTTATGAAAAGGGACCAGGTTGGTAACTGACGAAATTTTCCAAGCCTGGGCCTCTACTTCTATTGATTATGCTCAGTAATCCGTTGGTCCCTTGCTAGATCCTGTCGAGCTTAGACCTGACTTTCTTCTTTTGTTTCCTCATCTCTGCTTCTGCATTTTCTTTTGCTTTGTCTTCTAGACATGTCTTCTCTACAGCAGCAATCACCCTGTCATGAATAACCAATCCTTAGATCACTTAGCGTTTGACAAAGTAACACAAATTGTATCAATACATGCATTCTATGAAATGAACTATAAACAAATTTAAAGCATGAAAAGATAGGGTAAAGAGAATCCTGCACGCTGGGCCTGAGAATCCTCTAAACCCACTGTCCGAACAAAAAACACAAATCTGAAAAACAAACTTTTATCTTAATCCAGGCCGCATCTGGGCCAATTCGACAACCTTCGATGACAAGATGAAAAAGGAGAAAGTAACCACCACTCCTCAAAACACCAAACCCCCAAACTGCGCTCTTCATATCAGAAGCCTTGACTCGACCAGCACCCATGGGAAAACTCCGCCATCCCATAAAATAAAGTAACAGCACAACAAAAACAACAGGAAAACCCTACCGACAGTCGGAAGCAAGAAACACTAAGCATCGGGCAGATAATCCACTTCAACAAGCGGAAGTACTATAGCATCAGATGATCAGTTCACTGAGGAGCTGCAACGGCAGAAAACCATCAGACTGCGGCTTCCGCGATCAAATAAAACCTCGGTGAAATAAAGCATTAAAAGTTGTTGTCGATGTATCGGAGATCGGAAGCATTACCCACTAAAACCATGGCAACGGCGAGCGGAAGGACTAACCATAATACGTCGACAGAATAGTTTAGTACACAACCGCAACGGTGAGATGCAAACATACTAAAAGTTTCACAGTCAACATAAATCACTGGCGATCGGCGAGGATAAGCACTAATCCGTCGGAACGTTCATTAGTTGGCTTCCGCAACGGCGGCTGCATAGATAACTAAAGTTTCAAATCAAACTTCAACTGACTTCTGATAGTGCTAAAACAAAACATCACAAAGTAAAAGTTGATCAATAAAACCAAGGAATAGGCAAAAGTCAAGACTATCCATCAGGTCATTCATTGTTTAGCTTCCGCAACGGCGGCCGCGTAGAAAACTATGGCCCCGATTTACTGTTCAAAAGATTTACGACAGCGATAAATGAAAACATTTCCAAATCAAAACTTAAAGTTTCAAAGTTAAAAGTATTAGCTAGACAACAATGAAAATAGTTTGTTTCACCTCTGAAACAGCAGCGACAAAGAGAACTAAATCTTCGATTCAAACATCAATAGACTTCCGATAGTAATGAAGGGAATCATTCAGATCAATGGACATCGCTTTCAAATCAACTTTAAACTCCATAGTCCAAAGCATTGGTAGGCAAAAGCAGTTTTCAGAAAAGCATGAAAATAATTGACCTCACTTCAACTCCAAACAACCCAAAATGTAGCAAAGGGAACACAAAAACAAAGTTCAGCAATCCAATAATCCTAGGCAAAGTGAAATTAAAAGGAGGGTCTCAAAATTTTTAGAAAATTTGGGAAATAGTTGCAGCTGCATAATGGTGGCAGAGGGACTTAATAGATCCATCAAGGAGGCTAATCGAACTGGATCCTTCACTGGTATTCAACTTACACATAAATTGCAGCTTACCCATCTGTTGTTCGTGGATGATGTTCTGATTTTATGCTCTAGTTCAGTCAGGGATATTAATACGCTCGATGATATACTGAAGCTTTTCTCAAAAGCTACAAGAATGGATATAAATTTTGGGAAATCTACGTTGACCACACACTTGTCAATTGAAGATGAGGAGCAGGAACTTATGACATTATTTCCTTTCATTATTGAAAGGTTGGAGGGATGGTTGAAATACCTTGGGTTCTTTCTAAAACCTAACAACTACAGGAAATAAGATTGTGTTTCGTTGTTAGAAAAACTAGAGAAGCGGCTGAAGGTGTGGAGTCACAAATGGTTATCCAGGGCTGGCAAGTTGGTTTTGGTCAAAGTTGTATTGGAGGCCATTCCTGTTTATTGGATGTCATTGGCATGGATTCCAAAAGGCATACTAAAAGAGGCATGTTTTTGTTTCCTTTGGAGTGGAAAATAGGAAGCACAAGTGACCACATGGGTTAGGTGGGAGAGAATTGTTATTCCTAAAGGGTTGGGTGGGTGGGGACTCAATAATATCTCTCTTTTCCAAATCCTTGGTCACTAAAGGGGGGGAGAGAAGTCTGAATACAGAGAACTTATGGTCTCACTTGATGATCCAGAAATATATAAGCCCTGATTCAATTGAGGAATGGCTTCGAAGTCCCATGAAATCTCACAATGGGGGTTTGATATTTTGGAAAGCAGTTGTCAAATCATTTGATGTCATAGAGGATAGTCTGGCTTGGATGATTAGGAATGGGATAAATCTCAGGGTTGGGGAAGATCCACGGATTGGTTGTATACAACAACATAAAATTCAGGATGATATTGTGCTACCTTTAAGACAGATTGGGATTTTTTTCCTCAATTAGCTCGCGTGTCTATTACAGCTGGTCAAGTGGGAACAATCTTGGATTTGGGCTACGGACCTAGCGCTTAATGATTCGAAAACTAGGGATCTGGAACGGTATATTGGGGAACTATTACAGGATCATATCAAACTTTGGGATAGGGAAGATGTTCTTATTTGGGATGTGGAACAGAACGGGAAATATACCCCAAGGTTAGGTTATATTAAACTTAGTGCACATGGGGTGAATAGGGCTGAAGTCTGGTGGTGGAAGTCTCTCTGGAAAATCAAATGTCCACCTAAAGCCAGGCTTTTTATGTGGTGTGTTCTGGAGAATAAGGCTCCATGCTGGGATAATTTATAGAAAAGGAGCTTTTTGGGACCAGGTTGGTGCACTCTGTGTAAATGTACGGAGGAATCGGTTCATCATCTCTTCCAGTCTTGTCCTTATATCAAAGCTGTGTGGAAAGAATGCACTAAGATATATGGCATTCTGTGTAACTAGTATGGCATAAACATTTTGCAGGCTTAGGAAAACTGGAGAAGATCTATTACTTTGGATTCTATGAAAGCACTCCCTCTGCTTGTTATTTGGGGAGTGTTTATAGCCCTGAATAATATGATTTTTTTCTGAGAAATGTTGTTCTCCAGAGATCACGACTACCCTTGCTAGTGGTATTCTCACTACTTATCCTCAACCTATCAGAGTAAAAAACCAGCGGGATATTTTGGAAGTGGAGATTGATAAGTTCGTTCCATGGGGCTTTTTCGATGGAGCGGCACAAGAGAACATTTGTGGGGGAGGAGATTTTATCTTCCTTAGGGATGGACATTTCTACAAACTCATGATGGGATTAGGAGAAGGCAACATTAACTATGTTGAACTTTTCAGTTTGAAACTTTTACTCATCTTTGCAGTAGAGAAAGGGTCTCTTTATCTTAATGGTTTTTGTGATTCAATGAATGTGATCAACTAGATTAAGAAGACTCAAATGTGCAGAAATCTAAGACTGGACAACATAGTTTCTTCTATTTAAGATATATTAGATGCTTTTGATTCATTTTCCTGCAGACATGTATATAGGGAAAATAAACAGGAGACGGACGAGGTCTCGAAGGAGGGTCTACTTTTGACTTTGTGACAATGGAGGATCAGTGAGCAGATTGATTGGTACTGCTCACGATTATTATCATAGACCTTTCATTGAGGGGGTGGATCCAATGTGACACCTTTATGTTTTTTATTCCAATCACTGGATCTTTTTTATTACATGTTACAGTTCTTGTTGGTATTTGGGTCTATCTTATAGACCATGGCTGAAGATATATTTTGTACTGTTTTTATATTGTACTGTGTTGAACAACTCAGACTATGACTGGTTATGTTAGACATAACTCTAGAGACATTTTTGTGGTCTTTTTAGATAGGGATTGAACACACATCTTGATTACGGATTTTAAATATTCGAACCTATTCAGGTTTTTTAATAGAATACACAATGCTCTGTATATGCAAAATGTAATTTTGTTACTCGAAAGATGAAATAAAATTATGCTTTTTTCCTAGGAAAAAAAAAACACAATGATTATACAAGAAATAGAATTTGAATTCTAAAGATAGGATTCCAATCTATCAGTTCCAACTGACTGATTAGCTAACTTAGTGTGTCTAAATTATAGCTAGAGCTCACTAGTTTCACTTCAGATGTCTAAATCAGTCTATAATCAGTTAAATGATGAGGTAGGTGGACAAAAGGCGCCACACTCCCTACATGCATGCAAAACTGGTGCTAGGCTAATTGATAGTGATCTAACTTATTGCAACTGGAGGATAACTTAGCATAACTACTTACCTACCACAACCAACCGAAGGAGTTTGTTGGTGGCACTCAGAGTTGGCTCCTATAATGTAGATATTGGTCTCAAAGGCACATAAGCTCATGCGTGCACATGCAGTAAGTGGAATATAACCTCTAGGTGTGTTCCCCATTCTCTAGTACAGTGATAATAACATACTAAGTTAAGAAAAATGACCAATTAGACTATATTGGACAAAGGAGGATTAATTAATACTAACAATTTTGAGGTTCAAGAGTATAATCTTTCATAGATATAGGAGGAAGGATCTACTGATAAATTAAAATCTATGAATGATTGGTATGCAAGATATGGAAAAGATAAGATTGTCTCCTCTGAGAAAACTCTAACAATGTACTCTAAACTGAAGAAAACTTTCAATAAAGAGGTTTCATTAGTTACTGTAAAGGACCATGCAAGGAATAATTTGAATTTAGCAATAGCTACCCAAAATAGAGTTGCAAAAATGAGGCTTAATATACAAAAGATCCTAGTACCTGACAACATTATTTTCATTAAGCAGACTCGGAAAGTTATTTATACTGACCTAATGAAAACTACTTTGAAAGTTTCAAAGTTATAGTCTACAATGTCCAAAATAGAGAACCAGTTAAAACAGGAAAAGGTGGAGAATAAAGTACATCAGCAACAAATTAAGAAGCTTCAATGGGATCTTTTGGATATGGATAGTGAGGTGGACAAAGGACAAACAACTAAGAAGATTTTGGCTGAAAAATAGAGTAATATTCAGTTGTTGAAGATGAAATTGAAGATTCCATGTACTCATTTAATTCACGCCTCTAAATTGACAGATCTAGAGAAAGAAAATGAGTCATTGTCCCAAGAATTAAATGACTATAAAGCCAAATTGTTGAAGCTTGATGGAGAACAAAGCAAATGGGAAAAGGAAAAAGGCTTCCTTATTGCTAAAATTGATGTCTTGAATTATGAAAACCAGATAGTTTTGGAGATGGAAAGAGAGGAGAAGCTAAAAAGGAGCCAATACAAACAAAGTGGCCAAATACATAAACAAATATGGAAGCAATTGTTCAATCTATGTCACTGGCCAGCTTGAGTAAGGAAGAAATAAAAGGCCTAAAACCAAAAAATCAAAAGTTGGTAGAAATAATTAAAAAGAAGGAAGAAGAAAGAAAACTTTTTGAGAATAAAAATAAGGAGTTGTTGGACATAAATGACAAATTAGTCAAACAACTGTCAGGACATATGCCAGTACAAGGTGTCAGACATCTCCTTTGGGACATGATCATTGCAGAAGAAACAAAAACAAGCCCTTATATGAATTTTATTAAGAGTAAATAAATGGTAATCAATGAAACAAGACAAAGTTGTGTAGCTGTAAAAGAGGATTTAGACAGAAAAGCAACAAATACAACTAGAAACACAATAAACTTCCTCAACAGTTTTTTTGAAGAGGAATTGAGAATAATGGGCATCAAAGATAGGATTGCAGCAATAACTTGGACATTAATCTTCATTCATTTATCAATGATACAATGATTATACAATAAATAGAATTCGAATGATGTAGATAGGATTATAATCTACCAGCTCAAGCTGACTGAATAGCTAACTAAGTGTGTCTAAATCATTGTTGGAGCTAACTAGTCTAACTCTGGATGTCTAAAACAATCTACAATTAGTTAACTGATAAGGTAGGTGGGAAAAAGGTGCCACTCACCCTGCATGCATGCAAAATTGGCACTAGGCTAACTGAAATTTATCTAAATGATTGTAACTGGAGGTTGACTCGACATAATTGCTTACCTACCACAACCAACTGATGGAGGCTACTGGTGGTACACAGAGTGGGATCCTATAATGTAGGGATTGGTCTCAGAGGCACATAAACCAATGCATGTACATGCAATAAGTGGAAAATAAGCTCTATATGTGTTTCCCATAATCTAGTACAGTAATAATGTCTCCCTAAGTTAGGCAAGATGACCAATATACTATATTTGACAAAGGAGGATTAATTAATCCTAACACCCCCCTTAATCCTAACTTTGGACAACTTGGGCCCTGGCAACTAGGCCAAAATTCACCCATATAATCTAAATTACATAAAATATTACTTAATGAAATAAGGAAAATGGGGAAAACCTCATGGGAACCCCCCCCCTCAAAATAAGCAAGTAAAATCAGGAAAACAAGCTAAGCTTAAGAGAATATTTTTCTCTTTGAGCAAAACTTTGTGGAAAAATTGCTGCAATTTGCAACTCTATGGAGCAACAATGCATAATCATGGTTCTTCTATGCATTAGCATCCTCGGATTGTGCATGTGAACCTTTCCATCTTCTTCCAATCTGTTGAATGTTGCTTTTGTCTCTTCTTTATGGAGGAGGAATATAATGATCCATTTTGTTCATCAGTGGGCCAAATTGTGGATCAATCTTCATCATCAAGTAGCATCTATCTGTAAGTTTGTTGCACCACTCTGTAGGTAGCGAAGCTGTGTGGGATTGTGCAACATTTTTTTTCTCACTAAAACGAGTTTTTTTTATTGATAAAGAATTTTGATGGGCCTTAACCCAGTTACATATATTCAGAAGTATACAATGCCTTTTTTCCAAAGCTTCTCATTTCAATATTATGGAATATGATGCATCATACTAGGTTCGTCATTCAAGCTTAGCATTCCTTGATGAAGAAGGCAACCCTGATTTGCTATGAGATCTGTCTTCTTCCTCAATTCATGAAGAATGTGATAAGAGGAGACAGAGACACAAACTATCAAGATAAAATGTAACCTTTGCATAGTCACGTTCAAGCTGAGATTGTTGAACTTTGTAGCAGAGTTTAAAACTTTTTTATGATTTCCGAGTCTTCGAATATTTGAAGGTTTTTATGTACAACTTCTTTGGCGAGTTGATAGGCTTTTAGAAGAGCAAATAATTCTACTTGATTATTTGTAATTTGTCCTAATCCCCAACTAAAACTGGTTTGTAGCCTTCCTCCCGGATAGAAAATCAATCCACCCACTCCAGCATTCCCCTGGTTTCCTTTTAACACACCATCAAAGAAGATTGAGACTTTATTTTTCCTTTGCCACCAATCTGAAAAGTCTTACCTGCCAAAATGGATTAATAACAGGCCTTCCAGAACCTAGATGAATTTTATCCACCTGTAGAAATCCAAGCCAATTATGCTCAACTTTGAATTTAATGGCATCAATTTGGTTATTTCCCACAACTTCCAAAAGCAGATCCTTAGATTTTATTACTACAATTTCTGGTTTTGTGGCTTTACTGTAGAAAATCAAATCATTTCTTCCTAACCAAATTTTCCACCAGGAGAATTTTGGAATGGCTTGCCAAATTTTCCTCCATTCATGACTTGTTGAAGGGATCCTTGGATACCTGGACTAGCAATTTGGAAATAGACTGACAGGTTTAATATTTGAAGAATCTAAGACCAACATCCCACTCAAGAGATGCACCCATGCATTCTAAGTAAAAGCAAAACCAACAAAAATATGCTCTGAATTTTCTACAGCTTGTTTACAAAAACAACATCTGAATGGTCCAAAAAATCCTCTTTTTGATAGGTTTTCGCCTGTTAGAGCTTTCAGATGCATGAGAATCCAAGTAAGAAAATTTACTTTTGGAATACTGGGTAAGTGCCACACTAGTTTCCAAAAAGAAGCGTTGTGTGAAGAAATCAAATGGGTTGAAATGCCTGATAAATGAGAGTTGTCGAGTAATTTCCTGAAGGACCCCATCTCCACACGTCCTTTCATGTTGAATGGATTGGAGGCAATATTGTGAATTTGACCAACAATGTTTTGAGTTGAGCGAGTAGCAGTGGATGTCCATGATCTGACAGTGTTGGGAGTGCCCACGCTGCCCAATTTCCTTTGTTGTCCCAAGAAGTGATATCAGACAGTCGTAAAAAACTTTTATTAACCAACCAGGCCTTGATCTCTGAAAGAGTTGGATCAGAATTTCATGGTGCATTGCCTTTGATTTTGTCATCCCACAAAAATGTTTTCCTTCCATTTCCAGGTATGCGGAAAAGATGCTAAGTAAAGAAGTATAATCCTCTTCTACATAAATTCCATGTTATAGTGCCTTTAGCAGTATCTGTCAACTGTAAATTCCTGAGAGTTCCTCCTTTAAGATGTTTTTTCCAAAAAAATTGACTAACTGGGTGTTTTTTATTAGAGAAGAGCTGCCACAACAACTTGCCTCCCATAGAAAGATTAGCCAATCCTAGATCTCTAATTTGCAATCCACCTTCTAAAATTAGTCTTTTGACAATGTCCCAATTAACAAAATGCATTTGGCTCTAATTTACTTTACCACCTATGCATAGAAAATCTCTGATCAACTTGGATATCTGCTCCAAAATCGTTGTTGGAGCTAGAAGAAGATAGGATTGATAAATTGGGAGAGCTAAGAGAATTGACCTAATCAAAATAAGCTTCCCTGCCTTTGTGAGCCAATGGCCACCCCATGAGGCAATCTTTGCTTTTACCATGCTAATAATTTCCAGCCAAAGAGAAGGGTTGTTTTGTCCCAGGGTTAGTGGAAGACCCAAATACTTGACCTTGTCCCATGTGTCAAATCCATCAAAGCCTAAATTTTGTGAAATGTTTTCAATTAATTAGGGATCTACGTTCCAACCATACACAACACTCTTCTAGTTGTTGATAAGAGCCCCTAAAATAATACAAAAATGTTGCATATATTATTTAAAGGTTCTTTCCAACCTAAGTGAAGCCCCTCCCAAAACCAGCGTATCATCCGCAAAGAGAGCATGGTTGACAAATTCTAATCCACTTGCTAACTTGATGCCTAGAATAATCCCATCGTTTTTTCTTGCAGTTAGCTTTCTAGTCAAACTATCAGCCATAAGAATATATAAAAACAGTGAGAGCAGAAAGCCCTGTCGAAGACCCCTGGATGCTTGAAATAAGTTTGTTGGTTTGTCATTTACTAATGGTGTTATCCAAGGTTTATCAGTACAAGCTTTTATCAAATTTATAAATGTAGAATTGAATCCAAATGAACTAAGAAATTTGTAAAGAAAGGATATCTTTACCCTATCAAATGCATTTTCCATATCAAGTTTTATTAACATGCCCTTCTCCTTTCTGTGAAAGTTGGAATGCATGGCTTCCTCAACTTGAATCACATTGTCCAGAATGTGTCGCTCTTTTACAAATCCGCCTTGAAGAGGTGAGATCAACTTCCCAAGTAGAGGTTTGAGTCTGTTAGCTAGGACTTTAGATAAGATTTTATAAGATGCATTACAAATTGAAATAGGTCTGAATCGATCAAAAGTGGTCGGTTTAACTTCTTTAGGAATTAAAGCAAGGAAGGTGGAGTTGGTACATCCACCAACTTTGGATTTTAACTGAAATGCTTTGATCATCCTGAGTAAATCTTTTCTGATTATAGTTCAGCAAACTCTATAAAAATGAAAAGAGAATCTATCAGGGCCTGGAGCTTTATCCGGTTCCATAGACCATATAACATCAATGATCTCTTCCTCTGTAAAAGGCTACATTAACTCACCATTTTCCTCTGCACTCACCAAACTAGGAATGTTGGAAATAAATTCTGAGGTTAAATCTAAATCAATAGAGCCATCCTCTCTATACATGCTCTGAAAAAGAGCCCCAATCGCTTGTTTAATTTGAGAAATGCCTTTAAAAGAGTCACCAATCAAAGAGGAGATTTCATATATATGATTATGGGAGAGTCTAGCTCTATACTGGTTATGGAAAAAAGAGGTATTCTGATCTCCCGATTTCAACCATAAACCACGAGACTTCAATCTCCAGAAATCTTCTTCCTGCCTAAACACTCAAAAAGAGTTAAACTGAGATTTTTGTTCTTTTTCCAGAATGGAAGAGGTGATCTCTATTTCTTCCATTTCCAATTGAATCTCCTCCAATTTTTCCAAAGACTCTTTTCTATCGCTGATTGGATTTTTAAGAGATTGCTTTACCCAATCCTTTAACGCATATTTGGTATTTTTAATTTCCTCTCCCATACAAAATTTGGTGACCCAGTGACTGGGATACTCCACGCCTTGGTTATTATGGGCAAAGAACCTTCTTTGTCAATCCACAAAGGACTCAACTGATAAAATTAGTTTATGGTCCGAAGTAAGTTTGGGCAAGATATTGGAGGAGATGCTCTTTTTCCCCATCAAAAAAGAACTTTGAACCAGAAATCGATCCAACCCGGCTGAGATATCCATTGCTCCTGTACGATTATTAGTCCAGGTGTATCGACCTCTTTTTGGTTTAAAGTCTATCAGGTCCCATATTAAAATGAGATTCTCCACCATTTTGTGGATGGGATCTATCCCGCAAACTCCACCTTTTTTCTCTTTTGGATCCAATGTGATATTTAAATCACCAGCCACAATAATATTTGATAGAGCGTTTGTAGCAAGAAACCCTACCAAAGAATTCCAACATTCCCTTTTCTCTTGAAAAATGACAGAAACATATAGATTAAAATAGCTAGGGATATCTTACTTGGAATGTGTCGAAGCTTAGTAAATATCCAATGTTGTGTTTCAAATGATTTTTCCAATGAGAATAGTTCTTATGTCCATAGGGTTGCAAGTCCACCAAATGAACCTCGTACACACACATCCATCCCTACATTCTTTTTCCAATTCTTTTTGCTTAAGGAAAGAAGACTGTCCTCCTCAATTTTTGTCTCTTGGAGCAGAAGAATAGAATCCATTCTTGAGAGGTCTTTAACAACTTCAACTTTCTAAGAATTTTCCAACCCCTTGCAATTCCAAGAGACAATATTCATTATTTATTATTGATAGAAGAAGAGGGCCTCCTTTTGAATGTCTTGCTCGAGTATTCCAGGAAATTGACATCTCGATTGTATCTTGAATTTCTTGCATCTTCAGACGTTTGGATTCTTCCTCCCGAACCATCTTAAGATATTTACGCCCTTTTTTTGAAGACCTGTCAAGAGATTTTTCTTCAGATGAGCCAAAATTATCCATAGGTTTCTTTTTTTTTCTATTTCTGCATATGTGAGAGAGTATCCATCAACAAGAGAACCAAGATTCGACTAAGCTAATTCTTTATTTTCTTCTCGTATATGATATTGAAATTGTCGAACTTCTCCCTCTTCAAGAACTGAAGGCACTTGTTCTTCTGGATTTCTCAACACATCGAAATTGTTTTGTGTTGTTATTTCCTTCATAGCTCCTCCAATTTCATTGTTTTTGTCCAGAGGGATTACTAACCGTCCCTGTTTCTCCTCTGTTTCTCTTTGATTTATTTCCTTTCTTTGTTGTACTTGTTTTTTGAACTTGTGTGAATTGTTCTCCCTTCTCTTTGGCAGCTTCTTCCTCATCTGTATTCTTGCATAATCTGGCAAAGTGCCAATAGCCATGACAATGTCTGCACTTAAAGGGCAATTGCTCATAATTAAGCTCGCGCACATGCGACTAATCTGCTACTGTCAAATTAATCACTCTAGGAAGCCCTACCTCCAAACCAACTTCAACACTTATTCGAGCACAACTATATTGTTCTCTTCTTTCATCCCTATCAATATGCTTCCCCAAAGTATTTCCTATAGCTTCTAGAGACTTTGAATTCCAGCAATGAAGAGGAAGATGTGGCAGCCTAACCCATAGAGGAACAGCAGAAGGAACTGTTGATATATTTGTAACTTCGTAATGTATTCACTTGTATATCTTATGTTGTATTTCATTGTACCTCGATGTTCCTATCGAGAGAATCATTAGTATAATAAAGTCATGTAAAGTCATAGAGGTTACCCCTCCATTGTAAGTCGGGGCAATAGTCCCCACAATTGAGGGGTACTAGGGTTATTAGACTCTCCTAGTGAGGTCGGCCATGGCAAGTAATTGTCAAGTGGAAAACTAGTATAAATAGAGAGTGAGACTCTCTATTTGAAACACACACTCACTCAATTGTAGCGCATGAGTGAGAGAAGAGGATCTTGCACAAGTGAGAGAGAGAACAGCTGTTGGAGATCATCTTTGTGTTTTTGGGTTTTACTTTTGCCATTGGTGCCCATTCTATATCTGAGGAAGTTGTGGGGTTTTCTCCTTTATGGTTTTCTTGAGGAAAACTCTTTGTGTCTATTGTGATTATTCCTGCGCATGTTATTCTCTCAGATAAGATCCTAGATCATATTGACTAAATGATAAAACTCTAACATGGTATAAGAGCTAACCTGAGAAGAAGACACTATACAGCTGCAAAATCTATGGATTCTTACTTTTTGGGTCTCTCTCCATATATCATCAGCAAAAGGGGGCTAGTCTAACTCTCCATTGAAGGGCGCATCTTTCTGTCAAAGCAGAATTTGATTCCGGGCATTTTTAGTTTTTTGACTTATCACTGCTGTGGGAAATTAGGGATTTTCACATAAGAGAAATTTTTGAGTGAGCCTAGCATAGGATTTCTCTCCTCCTCAAAATCGAAATTTAGAGATCAAGAATGGAAATTTTGGTTGGGTAATACTCCGAGAAAGTCAAACCCTAATTCGACCCCGGATTAGAAAACATTAAAAGACTAAAACTAGTCATTTTGGTGCATTCGCTATATCACAATATTGAAGAAGGCTCAGGAGCCAAAACTTTTACAAATCAAAGATGAATTCTTGATGTACCCTATGTAAAAGTTTCAGCCTCAGATTCGCTAGATTTTGGGAGATATGATTCCTCCAAATTAGGGTTCCAACCTCTCCCTAGATTCATCCCTAAACATAACACCTAGGGAAAATTGATATATCTTGGGATACGAAGATCCAAATTAAATTTAGCAAATTGTTTCAAATAGGGAATAGACTGTACTTTATGTGGTAAAAGTTTCAAACCCCGAAGGTGAAACAGTGACATGTGGCAGTCTGTACAAGTTCACTATGTTGAACATTCCTGAAATAAGTCACATTGGGAAAACTCTCATAAGTCCCAATTGGTGAAACCAATTCTGATCAAACCTATAGTGTTGGAAAGAGGATAGACAAGTATACCTCATTGCAAAGTTTCAGACACACAGGAGTAGTACTTTTGGAGATACCACATAAACAATATCCGGAATTTCTGTAGAAGAAATTGGAAAACTAGGGCTTCCTGTTCTAGGACCTTCCTTCCACTATTTTCAGAAAAGGAGTACATTGGACAGCTCACCTTGAAGAGGCCCATATTTCTATCCAATCAGATCTGAAACATTCCAAGTTTTGAAAATTAGGGTTTCTCTAACAAAGCCTAAATCAGCCAGATCCAGAACTAGGAAGGACACTTCAAATCAGTAAGATCTAATCTTTTGTTATTTACATTTGAGGTTCTCATTTCAAAATGACCTATCACACCAACTTGATGACAAGCTTGGTGAAGCTGAAAACTTATAGGGATGGAAGTATAGGATCTCATTGGTTCTCGAAGAAAATGAATTGGACACCAACATAAGTGGAGAGGTTCCAGTTCTAGAGGGAGATGAGGCTAAAAGCCTTACACAAGAAGAACTTGGTCAAGGCCAAGGGGATTATTGTTGATTCTATCAAGGATCACCATATACCATAAGTGTCTTCCCTAAAGACACATAAAGAGATATTTGATCCCTTGACCAAGCTATTTGAAGGGAAGAATATAAATTGAAAGAAGTATAGGAACTCCATGATCATTGAAGAAATTGACTTAGATCAGTATTTTAGTAAAGAAGTTATAAGAGCCAAAGGGAGATGAGGATAAGGCTAGAGCCAAGAGAATCATTGCAGATTCTATTAAATATCATCTCATCCCTCATTTATCATCCTTGAGGACACCAAAAGGAAGTTCTCGATGTTATGACGAAGCAATTAAATAAGAATAAGATATTGTTATAACCACCTTGAATGGCCTCCCAAGATCATGGGATTAATTCATTCGAGGAATGAGTGCTAGAAGGAAGTGATTACCTTCAGTAGACTCTGGGAAGAGTGCACACAAGAAGAATATCATTCACAATAAAAGAAGAGAAGATGGGAGCAATAAAGACCAAGCTCTCACGATTCAAAGAAGATCCCGCAAGCGATGAGGAATATGATGAACTCAATTCCTTAAGAACCTCTTATCCATATTAGAATTTGGATAAGAAATGATGATGTTATGAATGAAGAAAATGATGAAGCTGAAGGCTCAAGAAGAGGTCTACCCACGAAACGAATAAAGATAAGTATTCAATTGTCATTTCATGATATTATTTTGTTATGCATTTGTTTATATTCAGTTGATGTGTTATGCATGATAGAATGTTTGCATTAATGATAGTATACTACTAATATGCATGTGATGGGTAAGTAGCCTGTGGTGCTATAATGTCATGGTAGAGATGGAAGGCATCTAGAAAGTTTCCGTGAGATATGGATGAATGTTGTATTGGCTAAAATAGTTGCATGATTATATCTTTATGCATAAGAATTTTCATTATAAATATGCATTATGAAATGTTTCTTACCATACAACTAGTGCATTTGACTTGTAGGAAAGATCTCATACAATCACCTACTAGAAAAGAAGGATGAGGCTTGTTCCAAAAAACAAGCAACGACAGTTCAAGATTCACTCTAATAATCCAGTTCAAGAATAATGATGTCTAGGATGCGGTATCGAGACCTGAAGGGAAGTCCATAGTGTATTCCATATGGATCTATAAGATCCAACATGTAGTAGATGACAACATCATGGGATACAAGGAAAGATTTGTAGCACGAGCCCTCTCATAGAAAGAAGGCATAGACTACGAAGAGATATTTGTAGCCACTGGAAGTTAAAACAGGCAGACTCATGTGTGCAAATTAAAGAAGGTCGTGTACGAGCTCAGAAGGCACCCATGGGATAACACATACATGAGGAGCTTTAAGATCACCTAGAGTGATGAAGATCTTAACCTTTGTTGCAAGTTGAAGATGAAATTCTATAGAGGATGACAAGCTCACAGATGGGTGTGAGAAGAACTTTTGAAAAGGTTCAAGATAGGGGATCTTGGTATCCAGTGACCCTAGATGGATACATAGAATATTAGTAGTAGAGGAAGCTAATTGTCACTCCAATACATAATGTTTCAATACATAGAGTACGAAAGGCAGAGGGAGAATGGTGTTCCACTTCAGAGGGAGTGATTGCTGAAGATCATGAGGTTCGACATGGTACGACAGGATGGACAACTTACTGATGGCTCTAGGCTTTACTAAGAGTAAAGTGGATTCCAACCTTTATTTCAAGGTTGAAGGAGGAAGACTAGCGATGCTCCTATTATATAACCTGTTCCCGACAGGAAAAGAGGAACTCATTAGAGACGCAAGAAGGAGACTTGCTATCGAGTTCGAGATAAAGGACTTGCGTATGATGCACTACTTTCTAGGCATGGAGGTGTGGCATAGTACAGATAGAATCTCCCTTGGACAAGGGAAGTATGCAATGGAGATCCTGAAGAGGTCGGGGATGATGAAATGCAAGTTTATGGCCACACCTATGGCATCGAACCTAAAGCTATTGAGTAATGCTTCATCATATTCGGTTGATGCCACGATGTATCGCCAGATGATTGGGTCCTTGATATACCTGACTAATACGAGACCATATATTTGCTTTGCTATGAAAACATTGAGCCAGTTCCTAATGGATCTGAGACATGTTCACTTGATTGTTGCAAAGCATGCAGTTAGTTACCTAAAGGGTACAGTTGATTATGGTCTCAAGTATGAGGCGAATCAAAAGACTAACCTAGAAGGTTACGTGGATTCGGGTTGGGCAAGCAGTGCCATTGATAGGAAGAGCACTTCGGGGTGCTGCTTCAGTATGGGATCAGGTGTGATATCTTGGTTTAGTAGGAAGCAGCCCTGCGTGGCACTAAGTACAACCAAGGAAAAATATGTTGCCACTTGCTCGGCTACTTAGGAGAGAGGAGCAGTGAAGCTCCATTTTGTGATCCAGATCTAGATCTCTTGAAAGGGGGAGGTCTAGCATAGCCAGTCATACGGGTTGTCTAAGCATAAAATCCTGGCGAAGTTCGTAGGTTGCTCAGATGTAAACGATCCTGTAGGTTGTCCTAGGATGTAATTAGTCCTGGCAAAGCTCGCAGGTTATCCTTGGACGTAATCAACCCTGATACGATTCTATGCTATAAATGGATATAATGAAGTTTGAGTACTTAGGGGAGAAGCTTGGTGATCTTCGGATCAAGGTTCCTTCTAAGGAGAAGTGATGAGTCTGAAAAACGTTATGACATGGTGAGAGGATTGGTTCCTCCCATGGTCAGATGTAAGTGTTGTGCCTTTCTGACATGGTAGTAGGATTGGTTCCTCCCATGGTCAGATGTAAGTGTTTTTCCTTTCTGACACGGCGATAGGATTTGTTCCTACCATGGTCAGATGTAAGTGTTGTGCCTTTCTGACATGGTGGTAGGAATGGTTCCTCCCATGGTCAGATGTAAGTGTTGTGCCTTTCTGACATGGTGGTAGGATTGGCTCCTCCCATGGTCAGATCTAAGTGTTGTGCCTTTCTGACATGGTGGCAGGATTGGTTCCTCCCATGATCAGATGTAAGTGTTGAGCATTTACCTGGATGGTAGTAGGTGTGTCCTACCATGCCGGTGGATGTAAGTGCAAAGCCTTTCCTTGGATGGTAGTAGGTGTGTCCTACCATGCCAGTGGATGTAAGTGTTGGGGACTTTCCTTGGATGGTAGCAGGTGTGTCCTACCATGCTAGTGGATGTAAGTGCCGGGGCCTTTCCCTGGATGGTAGTAGGTGTGTCCTACCATGCCAGTGGATGTAACTGTTGGGGCCTTTCCCTAGATTGTAGGTGTGTCCTACCATGCCAGTGGATGTCAGTGCTGGAGCCTTTCTCAGATGGTAGTAGGTGTGTCCCACCATGCCGATGATATAAGCGTTGAAGAAGAAGATCTACATGGAGACTAGGCCTACAACTAGCATGAAAAAGGGTTGGCTTTGTAGAACTTCCTATGACGAGTAGAATTGAGAGATAGCACCATTTGCTCGAGATAGCAGAAGTAGTGATGATTATCCAGTGATGATGTTGATCCAGCTTTGATGATGACCCTGTGATGAAGATTTGTGCTGATGAACTATGTCAAGAGAATACCTTCCTAGTTAAGAGGGAGTGTTGATGTATTTGTAACTTCAGAATGTATTCACTTGTATACCTTATGTTGTATTTCATTCTACCCCGATGTTCCTATCGGGAGAATCAGTAATATAATAAAGTCATGTAAAGTCATAGAGGTTAACCCTCTGTTGTAAGTCGGGGCAATAGTCCCCATAGTTGAGGGGTACTAGGGTTATTAGACTCTCCCACTGATGTCGTCTCTCATAAGTAATTGTCAAGTGGAAAACTAATATAAATAGAGAGTGAGACTCTCTATTTGAAACACACACTTACTCAACTGTAGCGCATGAGTGAGAGAAGAGGAGCTTGCACAAGTGAGACAGAGAACAACTGTCGGAGATCTTGTTTGTGTTTTGGGGTTTTACTTTTGCCATTGTTGCTCATTCTATCTCTGAGGAAGTTGCGGGGTTTTCTCCTTTATGGTTTCCCCAAGGAAAACTCTTTGTGTCTCTTGTCTCTTGTTTTTATTGTTGTGCATGTTATTCTCTCAGATAAGATCCTAGATCATATTGATTAAATGATAAAAATCTAATAGGGACATCTTGATTCAGATCAAATTCCGGAGTCCACTTATTCAGGTAAAGCCCTTGAGGGACCATGAAATATGATCTGTTTCTAAAAATTAAATCTCTATCTTCTGAATTTTCAAAAAGAAATACATGATATCCTTTACCTATCAGATTGTTGTGTATGCCTTCTGAGATAAGGGGCTTCCAGTTTCTTTGAGCCCACCCATCGATTGCCTTGGGAGATGGCCAAAGACCAATAAACAGGCCAATAAGACCCCGATCTTCAATATTCATGGTTGTTCGACAAGGTTGTTCCGCAGGTAGATCCACCGAAGGAATGTTGTCTAATTTATTGACAAATGTCTGCATATTTTGACTAAGCTTCCTCTTGCTGCTACCAATCTCCTAAAAGCAGTGAGTTCAGGGGGAGGGGAGGAACCCCCTCCAACGGCCATGGAAAGAACACTCAGAGCATTGAAAAATGAAAACCCAACAAATATTTTCAGCTAATCTGAGGGTTGGGCTTCACCCAGAATCACTTAGACGTCTAATTGCAGACAAATCCAAAAGAACTTCAAGACCGATTCACCAGACCAAGCAAAAAATTGCTAGCAACGAGTTCAAGAATAAAATATTCTTTAAGCGTAGAGAGTGCAACATTTTCAATTTGATACTGGAACCTCATTCTTCTTCTATCATATGGATCCCCAGCAACATTCCCAACTGCCTCAATGAGCTTTTCAGTCCATTTAAACTTTTGATTCGGAATAGGAGTTGGATCTTGATCTAGATCATCTTGAGGTACAATTTCAATATCAAGATCATGTTGATCTTGTTCCTCACCTTCTGAAACTAAAATTTTAGACAACATATCATTATCTCCAAATGGGGATGAAAGAGAGTTTTTACCTTCTCTTTCGAATGGTTGTTGAGACTGTGTTGGAGCTGAGTATGGTAGAAAGTGTGAGAATTCATATGCCTTGGAAGCATGGTTTGCAACACCCTTTGTTATAATATTCCCATTTGAGATATATAATATCTCCATTAAGTCAGGACCAAATACAACTTGCTTTGGCGAGCAAGTATGTGTCATTTGATAAACAGAAAACAAATTTGCTGCAAGAGAGGGCACATAGAGTAAATTCTTGAACTCTCCATGCTGGATTTTAATCAAACCTCTCCCAATAGTTGGGATCTATGGATTATCCCCCATATGAATGCTAGTTCCTCCTCATAGATACATAGTAGTGAAGGATTCTTTGGAGGCAACCATGTGATTGGATGCTCCAAAATCTATCAAGTAAGCCTTTGACTGAGTGAAGCCTACTTTCTAAAGCATGGCACCTCTCATATTCTTTAGTTTGCTCTCCATCTTCAAACATCTATGCACCTTGTGGAAGGTAAATATTGTTTTGTTCAAGGAGTGTTGTCAACTGGTCAATGGTCTTCTTCCTACACTAGCTCTTTGAATGGAAGCCTCTCATACAGTATGCACATTTAGTCTTCTCGAATTTCTTATTTTTCTTGGAACTCGGGGCTCCATCAAAATATTTATGGTTCTCCTTTGGCTTCGAATCAATTTTTTCCGTCTCCCTCCCTTTGTGCTTCCCTCTTTCTTGCGCATTGATTGAGTCTCCTACAAAGAGTGCTTGATTCTTGGAGGTATGAATCACTCCCATTTGAACCAATTTATCTTTCTCTTGTATCAAGGACTCAACAAAAGCATCTAGAGAAGGCATATTCCAATTAGGGATGGAAGCTCTTCTGTAATTGAATGTAGAGACAAAGACTGAGTATTCTGAGCCAAGCTTACTCAGTACTGATAGAAACAGTTGCTCATCTCTTCTCTTTATCCCGCATAGTATTCATTGTAGTACTAATGCTCTGTAGTTTGTGAAGAATTGTTGAATAGTTTCGAAACTGTTGGGTTGCAGTGCAATGAGCTCATTCTCGAGAATATGCCCTCGAAGGTCATCTTGTTTTACAAACAAAGATTCAAGCTTTTCGCAAGCTTCCTTCATAGTCTTTAGTCCTTCAAGATAGAACAAAAGATCCCAGGACATGTGAGTGCACATGAAGCCAAAGGCTTCATCAAGCCGATTCAAAAACTTGTTCTTTTCAACATACTATTGGGGCTTAGTTTCTCTGCCCATTGTCATCCTAAACAGGCCTAGCTGGCTCAAGGATACCTACATATATGCCCTTCAATCAGATTGATTGAAGGGTGTAGGGATTCAAGGTATGAGAGTTGAAGAATTCTCCATATTTTTGTATGTTGATCAATCAATTCCTCAAGAAGCTATGTAGATACCTGTAAATAACACTACAAAACCAATTCAATTCACAATCATATGTCAGTATAGTCCTTTCCACCTTTAAATGTGCACTTTATCAAGGTCCGTCTGACCTCGATAAACTTCTCTAGACGAATCCAGAGGGAGCAATGCTATGATTTCAGGATTTATGTGGAAACTTAGCTGCTTTTAGGGCACATAGGAGATCAAACAAGACTTCTTGCTAGCCTGAACAAAGCTCTAATACTATGTTAAATTTGTGAACCATTGATCTACATGCAAATATGAAAGCTGTAGGAAGGGAATTGTCCAGTGGAATAATCAAATAGAATGTACACTGAACATGAAATTCATGCCACAAATTTCTGATAAATTGGACAAGAATTGCTTAGATAATCACAACATTAACCTTCATTCATTAATTAAAAAATCCAATGATTATACAATAAATTTAATTCAAATCATGTGGATAGGATTCGCATCTACCAGATCAAGCTCACTAATTAATCGCTAACTCAGTGTGTCTAAATCACTACTGTAGCTCACTAGTCTAACTATGTATGTCTAAATCAATCTGCAATCAGTTAATTGATGAGGCAGGTGGGAAAAGGCACCACTCTCCCTGCATGCATGCAAAAATGGCTATAGGATAACTAAAAGTGATCTAACTGATCGTAATTGGAGGTTGACTCAGCATAACTGCTTACCTACCACAACCAATTGATGGAGGTTGTTGGTGGCACTCAGAGTGGGACCTTATAATGTAAGGATTGGTCTCAGAGGCACATAAACTAATGCATGCACATGTAGTAAGTGGAAGATAACCTCTATATGTGTTCCCCACACTTTAGTACAATAATAATGTCTCCCTAAGTTAGGCAAGATGACCAAATAGACTATATTAGACAAAGGAGGATTAATTAATCCTAACAACTACCACCTATTTCTTATGTAGATCATGTGGAGCTGAGGGTATTGGCTAAAGAGATGGAAAGTCTATAGATTCCATCTGGAGATTAGTAGAAGACTATAGATAAATTTGGCAAAACGAAATACAAGTTACAACAATGAAGAATTTAATTTCAAGGCTCGACCTACCAAGATGACAAGGATTATTTTAGAATAAAGTTAAAATATTTTCTAGGTAGTTAAGAATATTAGTTTGTTAAGATTATTGGATAGATGTAATCAGATGGTTACAAATGCCTATTTTTAGATATAGGTAGTGTTGAGAACATAGTTGTCATTGATGTCAAAGGAGTTCAGGAATAACAAAGAGATAACCAATAGACATAATAGCGGGATGAACTCAATAAGAGACAAAGGATTCATTATGTGGATTAGGAGTTCAACAATGACAAAGGAAAAACCAGTAAAACATGATGACAGGGTGAACTCAGTGAAAGACAGAGGCAGTGGCAGAGAATAGTCCGAAGCACCAAAGAAATTTTGAATGACCCAGATCATTCGAGAGACAAGGATCAATGGTCTATAATAAGATCCACAAAATAAATATGCATGGAAAATAACATTCCTGAACGCTAGAGTGAAGTAAAAAATGGATGGTCCAGATTAGTCGAGAGAAATTGTGAAGGTCGGATTTGAGAAGATCAACGGTGGTCAATTATTTCCGCACAAAGAAAAGTGAAGATCCACAATTCGCATTTGATCGTAGATCAACGGTGAGGAGTGAACCCATAAGGAAATTGACAGTTCATAAGAAATGTGGAAACAAAATTGCGGAAGAGAATTGCATTGGTCCATAATGGGAAAGCGTGGTTCCGCATTCTGCAATCTGCAATCCATAAGATCAACGATCGGAAAAGATTCCGCAAGAGATCGACGACGCAAAAGCACAATTGCGGAAAAGGAAACTGCAGGAGTATTTTCAAGAAATTTGGAAAACCCGCAATCTACATTCCTCGATCCATAAGATTGATGGTCGGGAAAGATTATGCATAAGATCAACGATGCAGAAGAAATCTTGCAAAAAGCAAACTGCGGAAGCACTTTTAAGGAATTTGGAAAACTCGCAAGCTATAAACCACACCTGATATAAGAGTGATGATCACGAGAGAGTCTACATGAAATCAATGGAGCAAAAAGTATCTTGTGGAAAGGTAGTTGCGGAAGGACCTTTAAAAATAAAAGGGTTAGAACGCAAATCCACAATCTACATCTGATCTCAAATCAACTATCACGAAAGAATCTGCAAGAAATCAATGGTGCATAAAGGTTGTTGCAGAAAGACAATGGCGGAAAGCTAAGGAAATTGTGGAAAGATGATTACGGAGGGAAATCTGTGTGTTAGATAAACGGATAGGAACGAGCTCACAATGGGTCAACGACCCAGTATGGCTGCGGAAAGTATCTATTGCGGAAATATCATTGCGAATTTGGAAGAATTTCTGGTGAAGAATTTTCATTGCGGAGAGGCAATTCTGGTAATATTTTGTTACAGAAAGGTATGACTGATAAACCTAAATAGAGTTAAAGAATTGAGTTTTCATGGAGAGGCACGATCTAATAATGAAAAGGTGCAACGGTGAAGAGATGTATTCACATAAAACATGATAGAAAGTATTTATAGACATAATGATGAGTAAGAGGAATCATCTTTGCAATCCAGATCATAATAGCCGCTAGAAGCGGCAAAGCCCAATGGATTGTAGTAATTTGTGACATATATTAAAGGAAACAGAGATCTGGAAGTTTGACAAAAACATATTAGGGTGGCAGGGTGGTGCAAGGGCAGGCTACAAGCCTGCAAGGGGGTTGTAGCTTCCTTCAAGTAGTTGCTGGTAAATAGGGTGTAGTAGCATCCTTTCAGTAGAAACTGATAAAACCAGGGGGTCGTAGCCTCCTTCCAGTAGTTGCTGGTAAAAAAGGGTGTAGTACCATCCTTGTCTGTAGAAGCAGGCAAAAACTATTTATAAATACAATTTTACAGTAATAGGAAGTATTGGTGGTTTACCCAATTGGGATTCCACGATAATTTGTGTTATGTGTGTTCTTATTGATAATGTGTGTTAATAAATAAATTAAAATTGGCTTAAATTGTTAAAAGTTATCAATATTGATTCATCCCCCTCTCAGTATTGTTCATTATTCCAACAATTGGTATCAGAGCCAGGTTCCTTCACCACAGTTTAACCACTGGAAGGAAGACCCTACCTAAAAAACTCTATGGATCAATAAAAAGGGTTAGCCACCAACAAACCACCATTATTCACAGGAGAAAATTATGCATATTGGAGTGTGAGAATGAACTACCATCTGATGTCTCTTGGATGGAAGGTTTGGGCAACAACTGAAAAGGAGTATAAAATAGCAAACATCCTACCTACAGACATATTGGAACTAGACCAACATGAGGGTAATGCAAAATCCCTAAATGCCATCTTGAGTGGATTGACAAACTCTGTGTTTGTAAAAGTGATGCAATGCAAGACTTCCAAGCAAGCTTGGGATAAGTTAAAGATTGTGTATGAAGGAGCATCCAAAGTCAATGAATCCAAGCTCCAGACATATAGAGGACAGTTTCAAAGCTAAAAATGAAAGAAGAAGAAAATATTGGAGAATACCTTCTAAGAGCAGATGAAGTTGTAAATTCTATTAGAGGCCTTAGAGAAGAATTTAAAAGAAAGAGAAGTAGTCAACAAGGTACAAAGAACATTTCCAATGAAGTATGACTCAAAGGTGTCCACTCTAGAAGAATGGGACGACCTTGATGGCTCAACAGTAGATGAATTACATGGGATCTTCATTGCATATGAGATGAGAACGGGACATAACGATTCTTCAAGAAAAGAGGCAGCATTTAAAGCCATAAATGAATCAAAGAAGTCTGAAGCCCCCTCCAAAAACCATTCAGAGATTTCAGATAATGAAGAAACCGTATTTATTAAACAACTTGAGAAAGGTACTGGAAAATACAAAGGAACGCTACCCATAAAGTGTTTTAGATGTGGAAGAATTGGACACTTTGCTTCAAAATTTTCTTACCCTAAACAAGATGATAGGGATGAGAAAGAAGCCTCAAGTAAGTTCAAAAAGGGTAAAATGGGAAACAAAAATAAGTACTACGAGAAAAATAAAATTCTTTACGCTATGGAAGATAATGAAGATGAAGGTACAAGTGGAGATGAAGAAAAAAAAAATCTATTCATGGGAGTAGATACTCTTGCTCAAAATGGTGAATCAGATGAGGAAGGTGAAGTAGATTTAAAAGTCGAACTCATTAGTACCCTTGAAGAACTTGAAAAATGCAGGATAAAGAACAAAAGGTCAAACCATGTGATTAACGAATTGGAAACTCAACTTCTAGAGGCCAAAGGGATTGAAGAGGACCTAAATTTGGAGCTCAAAAGAAGAATACAAGAATCTGAAAAGCTTGAAGAAGAGATCATGCAGCTTAAGAAAAAGCTTGACGAAGAAGCTATGCAATCAAAATTTGAGGGCACCTCAAAGACCTTATATGATATCCTAAATATCCAAAGACCTTCAAATGATAACTATGGACTAGGATATAGGCAAAACTGTTGTTCATTCACAAACCAAAGTGGAAATAAGAAAAGCTATGCTGCTACACTAAAGAGTCCAGTTAGGAAGGAAGAAAGCAAGAAATCTATTCCAAACTCTCATGACAAAAACATGATAAATGTGATTCCTAAGAAACCAATGACGAACAAATATCAGCAGATATTCCTTAGTCATTGTTACTCTTGTAATAACTTTGGTCATAAAGCCATAAACTACAAAGCCTATGGAAAGTTTCGTGAATACAAGAAGAATTCACCTAGTGACAAACAAAAAGAAAGGAATTATAATTGTTTTACACTTCTTCTAATTCAGATTTATGTGTGAAGGAAATGAAAGAACAGATACAAAATCATAATCACAGACATTTTGTAAACATAACAAACTACACAACCTAATGTTCTACCAACTCCCATCTCTGCTACTTTTGTTGAGAAACCCCTTCCAGATTCGGTGTTGGAACCGCTACTGCCTGAGTCTTTGCCCTCTCCTACTGAATCCTCAGACTCGAGATACTTCTTTTGCTCATGCTCCAAACGCAATACTGGGGGTTTGGGAAAGACTCTCTCAAGTCCTCTAGGGGGAGGGGCCATATTTCACATCTAGCTAAAGCTAAGTTTAGAGCCAGAAAAGATGTACAGGATGATAAACAAATCTCTATTGAAAGGGCACTTAGAGCAGTGCATGCCCAGAAGAAGGGTAGAAGATGAAGATCATGTACTTTAACTGCCGGGGTCTTGCTGGTCCCCATAAAAGATCAACGCTCCAAAGGGTGATAGAGCTTGATCGCCCTGATATTTTGCTGCTTCAAGAAACTTTGGGAGCAAGTGAGGAAACTAAAGTTAGGTTGGAAAGTTGGTTTTATGAAACCCTGGATGCTAAAGGACATTCTGGTGGCTTGGCTAATGGTTGGAATGCCAGGAACGTTTTGGCTCTAAATGTTTGGGGTATGGATTCGGTTCTGGGCATGACTTTTATAGCTCTAGAACTGGTAGGCACTTTTGATGTTATCGACATTTATGGCCCTTATTTAAATCGGATCCCATTTTGGGAAAAAAAATTTAACTGCTCTCTCATGAGGGGAGAGGTTATGATTATTGGGGGGGATCTGAATTTCTCTTTGGGGTAGGATGAGATATGGGGGCCTCATGCCCGTGCTGATGTTTTGACTAATTTCTTCACTAGGAAGTTGGTGGAGAAAAATTGGCTGGATGTTGAACCCTGTAAGCTTGCTCATACCTGGAGGAACAACAAGTGTGGGGAGGGGAGAATTGATAAGCGACTAGATAGGTTTCTGGTGTCGGAGACATTAGTGGATAATCACCATTTTATCAGGCAATGGGTGGGGAATGGTGGTCACTCTGACCACTTCACTATCTTTTTGGAATTTAAGAATGTCCCAGTGAAACCTCCTAGTTCTCTGAAATTCAATAAGACTTGACTGAGCGATGAGGGGTTTGTGAATTTGATCTCCTCAAATTGGATCCCTTTTGACCCTGGAAATATGATATCTGTGGCATTTCAGTTTGCAGAAAATATCAGACGTTTGAAGGTTCCTATTAAAACTTGGGCGGTGGACAAAAGGAGAAGGGTGGACAAAGAACTGTAGCAGCTTGAAATTGAGCTTGCCAGGATCTACAATTCGGATGGAGGTGGGATGTTGAATCATATGGCAAAGGATATGTTGGTTAGGTTGGAAGGTAGACAGTTCACCCTGCTTTTGGAGAAGGAGGAAACTTGGCATTTGAAGAGTAGAGTGTTCTGGCTAGGATGTGGGGATGACAACACAAATTTCTTTCATGCCTATGCTTGAGGTAGAAAGGCTGCCAATACTATTTGGAGCCTTAAGGATGACTTTGGCTCAGTCCATGATACCTTTGAGGGCATGGATGCCTTGGGGGTCAAACATTTCAAGAATCTCTACAAAGCTCCTATTCAGACCATGCTTGTTGAAGTGATCCGTATTGCTCAAGTGTTTCTGCATTTGTGGATGTAGAAGATAATTTGGTTCTCATGGAAGAAGTTATTGAAGGTGAACTTAAGGCGGTTTTGCAGAGCTTCCAGAAGAACAAAAGTCTTGGGCTGGATGGTTGGACGATCAAATTTTTACTGGAAATCTTTGAGATTTTGGGAGGCAACTTTCTTAAGGTTGTGGAGGACTCTAGAATTTCTGGAAGGATCCCGAACAGTTTCAATTCTACTTTGATCACATTGATTCCCAAGGTGGATAATTTGGTCTCCCTGAATGACTTTAGACCCATATCTCTTTGCAATTGTATCTACAAGGTGGTCATCAAGGTGATTGCCAGGAGGCTGAAAAGGATCTTGTCTGAACACATTACCGCATAACAGTTTGGCTTTTTGGAGGGGCGTCAAATTCATGAGGCTGTTGGTACTACTCAGGAGGGTCTACACAGCATGAAAACAAAAAATCTTAAGGGTGTTATTATGAAAATAGACCTGGCAAAAGCCTATGATAAGGTAAGCTGGATGTATATTTGGTTTCTTCTAACTCACTTAGGTTTTGATATAGCCTTCATTAGATGGATTATGAGTTGTATTACTATTGTGTCTTTCTCTGTATTGATTAATGGGACTGCTTCTCCCTTTTTTCATGCGGATATAGGACTGCGTTATGGGTGCCCATTACCCCCCCTTCTTTTCCTATTGGTGGCTAAAGGTCTTAGCAGGTCCATTAAGAAAGCCAAAAGACTTGGTTCTTTCAGGAGAATTCAGATCACTCGGGATCTACAGCTGACTCACTTGTTGTTTGTAGATGATGTATTGATTTTTTGTTCTGGATCGATTAGAGAATTAAACACCCTTTCTGATATTTTGAAGGTTTTTTCAAGAGCTACTGGAATGGAGATTAATATTGAGAAATTGACTTTGACCACTCATCTGTTGAGTGTAGAGGAATGACAGGAGGTCCTAAGCTTGTTTCCTTTCAATACTGGTAGTCTTGAGGGTGGGCTAAAGTACTTGGGTTTCTATTTGAAACCTAATGACTACCGAAAACATGACTGGAAATGACTGATTAAAAAGTTGGAAAAATGCCTAAAAAATTGGAGCCATAAATGGTTATCTCGTGCTGGAAGATTGGTGCTAGTAAAAGCTGTGCTAGAAGCCATTCCGGTCTACTAGATGTCTTTGGCTTGGATACCTAAAGGAATTCTGGAAGCAGCGCACATAATTTGTTTTCACTTTCTATGGAGTGGTAAACAGGAGACCCAGGTCATGCCTTGGGTTAGGTGGGAGAGGATTGACATTCTGAAAGGAATGGGTGGTTGGGGCCTTAAAAACATCCTTTTATTCTCAAAATAGTTGGTTGCGAAGGGGGGATGGAGATTGCTAAATTCGGAGAGCCTATGGACCCAAATCATGCTTCAAAAGTAAATTGGTCATGGAACGTTGGAGGACTGGATTCATAATCCTGGAAAATCACACTCTAGGGGCTCAATTATCTGGAAAGCTGTTGTAAAATCTTTTGGGATCATTGAGGCTAAGCTGGCTTGGCATATTGGGAATGGTAGGAAGCTTAGAGTTGGGGAGGACCCATGGGTTGGCTGCAATCAGGAACACATCTTCCCGAATGGAACGATCGGGGCATTTACAACCTTTATCAACTCTCGGCCCCTTTACAGGAGTTTCGATGGGAACAGACTTGGATTCAGGCTAATGAACTAGGACTTCCTGACAGGGATTGTAGGGAATTGGGAGAATATCTTGAGGTGGTGGAACATTCTTAGATAAAGCTTCGAGATCGGGATGATGTTATCATCTGGGATGGAGATCAGTCTGGAAATTACACTCCTAAGGTAGAATACCTCGTTCTCAGTGCAGATGGTGTGATCAGGGCTAAGCCTTGGTGGTGGAAATACCTTTGGAAGATCAAGTGCCCTCCAAAATGCAGATTATTCATGTGGTGCGTTATTGAGAATAAGGGACCTTGCTCGGAAAGTTTGCAAAAACGGTGCTTTCAAGGACTTGGATGGTGCTCTCTTTGTAAAAATGTAGGGGAAACGCTGATACATCTCTTTCTACAATGCAGTTACATTAGAGGGGTTTGGAGAGAATGTTCCAAGATCTTTGGTACCCGTTGCATGTGGGAGGGGTTAAACGTAGTGCAGGCTTGGGGAAATTGGAGAAGGAATAACTCCTCTGAGAATATGAAAGCCCTCCCTTTACTGGTTATTTGGGGCATTTGGTTAGCCCATAACAATGCGATTTTTCCTGATAAGAGTTGGACCCTAGTGATCACAGCCAACCTTGCTGGTGGGATTCACTCAGCCTTCCCACAACACATTAGAGCGAAAATTCAGAGGACTATTTTAGAGGCTAAAATTGATAAATAGGCTCCATGGGGCTTCTTCGATGGAGCCTCACAAGAACATATTTGTGGGGGAGGTGCAATTCTACACCTTAGGGAGGGCCACTCATTCATTTTGACGATGGGACTTGGCAAAGGCAGTAATAACTATGCTGAGATCCTCAGCTTTAAACTTCTCCTCATCTTTGCAGCAGAGAAAGGGTGTAAGGCACTCAATGTTTTTGGTGATTCCATGAATGTGGTAAATTGGTAAATGGGGACCCAAATGTGCAGAAACTTGCGTCTATCAAATATTTTAGCATCTATTTCAGGTATCATTGGATCTTTTGACTCCTTTTCTTGCCGACATGTCTACAGGGAGATTAATAGGGAGGCAGACAAGGCCTCGAAGGAGGGTCTTCGTTTGACATTGGGTCAATGGAAGGTTTCTAAACTAGTTGATGGGGCTGCACAAGAGTACTACCATAGGCCTTTCATAGAAAGGGTTGAACAATGAAGAACTGTTTTTTTGGTTTTGTATCCTTGTTTTTAGCGGCATCTTACCTGTGTATATTTTTTTGGCAGTGCTTGGAACTATGTGTATATGTGACAGGACAGTTGTGAACTCTATGTTGCTATTTTTGTGAAAGATTCATAGTTTGGGGTATGATTGTGATATATCAGGATTTGATATATGTGGGAAGCAGGGATTGTTCTTTGTCCCTTATTTTGAACTCTATCTTTTGGACCTCTATGGTACCTACTGAATACACAAGCCGTGTATCTACAAAATGTAATTTTGTTCTCTAAAGAAGTAATGAAATTACGCTTTTTTTCCAAGGAAAAAAATCATAGATATAACCATGTCATGGCTTATCATGGGAAAAGACATAACATTACGAACCAACAAGTTAAATACCTTTAGAGAGATGAAATATATGAACATGAAGAAAAAGAGATGGCCCCGTTTCCTTGGGTAAGGTCAACATCATTTGTTTACTCTTCAAAATTGTCATTGTAGAACACATTTACAGTTAATCTTACTAATAAAGTACCCAATCGCATAACACTTTGCACCCATAATCCATGACTAATTATTTTGGTGTTTCACAATTCCAAGAGTGAAGACAAATATAATAAATGAAAAGGCATTATGCCGAGTATGGAATCTGAAGAAAAAAAAGGGTATGAAAATTAAATGTGATACTAATTCTCATATCGACAACAATTGACGATGTTCATAACACATGAATTCAAGTGGGGATAAAACAAGACAAGGTGTCCAAGCAACTTTGAGAAGGTTTCATTAAATGACACTTAACTTTGCATATGCCAACATAATGGAAAGACTATCTAGACGTGAGATATGTCATGTATTTGATAATCTCGAAGGCTACACTGTATCAAGAAATAACTAAGATCCAATGAGAATACATGTGCTTTTATTCTTTAGATTCCAAAGGAAACTATTGGGTGTTGAATCTTGAATCTTTCTCGCAGTTAACATTTGTCATCATGTATATGGAATATACAATGCTCATTGAGAAACCAATCTTTGAGAGTGAAGACATCAATGGATTGTTGAAAATGTGACCCTTTTATTGAAATCTTATAATATTTGTTATCTTTCATAAATCACAGGTAATTTAAAAAATAAACATTTTTTTATAAAGATGTTTTTTGAATTACCCTTCTAAGAGTTCAATTAAATTCATGGAAAAGTTATGAATGGTGAAATTTTGGTCAATGATAACCTATAATAATAATCCACACCAATACACAGTTCACTATATTCTAATTCCAATAACACACATAACATCTTTAAATATATTTAAATTGAAGGTGGACAAATAAAGTGTAAATTTATTTGTCTAACTCAAAATCATAAGTACAAAGGTAGTTATGAGGCCCTTCAATCGTGCCAAATGATCCCATGTGCACAACCAGATTTAGAACAACTCCAATAGGATCCTTTAAAACAAAACACTTGTGGTGAAGGGGCATCCCTATAGTTATAACGGTCTTGTATCAATCAATATGATGTTTTCAATTTTATTGTTTTATGGATTGCTTATTTCTACTCTTTTTCACAGCGAAAAAAAAGCAACTTGATATTCATAAGGAATCAAGGTTACATCAAAAGTGTACAAAAATTATGCCAATGAAGACATCCACAAGACTATCATCCATCCTCCAAATACAACATCCAATTGAGACAAGTCATACAACATACTTACCTTTAGCCACGTAAAAACACCATCTTCAAAACATAAGGCAACTTATAAAACTGAAGCAGTATTCCATAAACCTACAAACTCAAACCTGAACCCCAAAAAACCACTTACCCCTCCTGGAATAATAACAACTTCCCACTGTCACGGATTTCCCCATCCAATATTTCTTCAAATAAAATGAAATCCTCCAAGGGTCCAACATATTTCTTTGAGAGCTCATTAACTTCAACGTTAAATTCTCTGTAAACATGAGAGAAAGAGATAGAAGGAAATAAATTCTTTAACTCCAGAATTCTATTCTTCCAACGAGATAGAAGCAAAACGTTCAGATTTGAATTTGCCAGAATCCAGTGAATGACAACCTTAGAGTCCCCAACTATATGAAGCCCCTGGATACCTTTCCTTTTAGCAAACCACATAAGACCCCACATCGCTAGAAGTTCTTCTCTAGTGTTACTACCTTCCCTAATACTCCATTGAAGCTTGAAAAACATATCATACTTAACTTTCAACAAAAAATCTACTCCTCTTAAACCATTCACCTGAGCTCCATTAAAATAAGTCTATTTCTCCTCTTCAATTTCCACTTAGCCGATTCTAAGAATTTCCCCACCGCTTTAAAGCTCACCTGTAAGAAAAAAAGGTTCCTTATTATAAAAATACAACGATTCCTTGTCTTCCAAACTTCTCCAAAAATATAAAGAGGATGCTCTCTGAACTTTGACCTTTTGCTAATCCACATCCTTAAACAGTCCCAAAAACTTGAACCAGTCCAACTTGCTTTGAAATTAAGTAAGGTTTGGAAAGAAAACTAAACTTTACTAAAGAGTATCGTCCACAACGTTTTGGCCCCCAATGCATCACCTAACCAAGAAATATTTTTAACTCCCCATCCTCCCATACTTGTTGGAAGACAAAGACTACTCTAAGAAGCCAGGTGATACTTTGAAGAAATTAGCCTTCTTGACTAGAGAAAAGAAAAGATTATTTTCCTAATTAATTCCAAAGCCCCTTTAGGAACCATCACTATCGACATCCAAAAGACCGGAATGCTCTGTAATACCGATGAGACAAGGACAAGTTTGCCTTCAAGAGAGAGAAACCAAAAAGCCCAGTTTGAAATTCTATTTAGTAACCAACATCGGTCATCTTTACAATAACCATTAGGCTTAAGAAAAAAACCGAAATATTTAAAACCATTTTGAAAGGAAACAAAGCGGCGATCTGATCACGTAAAACCTGGTCATCTTCCACCTCATAGCTATAAAGAAAAAGTGATTTATCAACACTTATCGACATCCCAGACGCTGAATAGATTAAAGAGATAATCGAATGAAAACAACACCATTCATCAATAGAACCTTTCCCAAAATTTAACACACCATCCACGAACAAAATATGGGTAATGGATAACGAATGAGAGAATCTTATTCTCTGGCCACTCTTCTTGGATTTAGCAGAATTAATAAGAATACTCAATCCTTCAATAACAACCAAAAACAACAGAGGTGATAAGGGACAAACTTGTCGCAAACCTCTACTTCCTCTGAAACAACCAGTTGGCCTACCATTGATGATGACTACAAAGTTTGTAGTAGAGATACAAGCCATAATCCAAGCCACCACCTCCACAAGGTGACCCGTGTGAAGAAGAATAAATCTTAGAAAAAACCAATGAGTTCTATCGTAAGCTTTTATAAAATCCATTTTCAATACAAACAACTTCAATTTCCTTTGTTTTATAGAATAAACACACTCATGAGCCAATACTATGGTGTCTAATATCTCTCGGTTTCAAAAAAAACAAATTGCTCCTTTGATAACTTTTGTTCCAAACGAGCTTCATACGCACAATGATAATCTTTGTGATTAACTTATAAACCAAAATGCATAAAGAAATTAGACGATAATCATTAAAAGAGCCACGGTTATCTTTCTTGGGAATAAGAGTTATGTGTGTGGCATTAAGACTATCCGGAACATACCCATTCTTTCCAGATTCCTCCACGGTAACAAATATTTTCCCACAAAATAAAAAAAATGGATAAAAAACTCGACTAACCAACCATTAGCACCTTAGCACCTTATCTTTGGAAGAAATATTTAAAACCTTTTCTATGAACCCTTCTTCCAATGTCTAGAAATGACAATAATTTTTATCCTTTTTAACTCCCAAATGGAGTTTATTAATCTCCTATGCTTTGCAATATTCTCAAAAACAAATTAATATTTTTGACACCACTTTGTGGCCGCACCACCCGACTTTTCAACCTCATACGTCAAAGAGTTGTAGATAAGCTTATAGCCATCGCATGAACTTGATCTTTAAGGGACTCGAGAAAAATATATTTGTTTCCAGGTTGAGATGGTGAAAACCAATTTTATTCCGAAATGTTAATTTCTTTTAAGGAAACCCAGAGACATTTAAATTCGAGGCGGTTAATGCAATTTTCAAAATGCTCTCAAGTCACGTTTCGAAATTCTAAATGAGATGTTAGGGTTCACATAGGCTATGTTGTAGGCTATGGCGTGCACCTTTGTTGGCCAAATATTGTGCATTGCAGATCTGAGATTCAGAGTTATGTTTCTCATGAGTTGTTTCTAGAGCTGTTTGATATGCCGATTTACCATGAAAAGTTGGCAGATTTGTCAAGTGATTCAAGAAGCTAAGAAGGAATTAAAGGGCAGAAGCAGGGCTGTTATAATATCCAAACTGTTTTTCTCAGGAGACTGACAAGTTGAACTGTAGCTCCTGCAAGTTGAACTGTAGCTCCTGTTAGTAGACCCTTGGGGATTTAGCTTCTGAGCGATGCAGCCAAATCATCTCCACCCATTTTAAATGTTTTTATTATTATTATCAGAAAGTCTTCATTAGTTCCTTGCTTGACACAATTTTTTGTGCTATATGTCATAGACTGAAAATGTTGCTATTTCATGATTTTTTATTCTTGTGAAGCACACTAATAGATACATGGTGCTAAACCTTGATTTATTGTTTGTACTGGCTATTTGGAATTAAATTTTACACTGTTTCTTTGTATAAATATGATGTGGAATGCAGGAATAGAGTGGTGATTGAGAGGCTGACTCGTGTTCTTAATCTCTAATTGTAGCTTTTATGGCCACTCCTTTAGCAGTGCGGTCAATCAATGCAGGTTTGATTCTTACTATTATCAGAAATTCGTCATTCAATAAGTAGTGTTCAACTTAGGCATTCATTTTTGTGACAAAAATTAATGATATTTCTGTCTCTTCTACAGATGGCGTTCTGCATTATAATTCACATGTGTACCATTCATTAGGCCTACAATTCTCAAGGCAAAGGCTTCCAGTAAGTTATATTTCTTTTAGGGAAATTGTGTACTGTTCGGGGATTTAGACAGTTATATTTTTATTTTGATTGGATATTGCAGGGAAATCTGCGGAACAATACTATATATTCGTTGCCTTTAAAAGATCCAGTGCAATTGTTTGTACGATTGACCAATTACCCTGTAAGAAAGAAGAACAGATTGGTTGTATCTGCAGGATGGCGTCCAGGGGATGAAAGAATAAATGGTCCCATTGAATTCCCTCCATATGATTCCTATATAGACCCTCATACTGGTGAACCAGTGCCAGCTATGGGTGCTCGTTCAAGTATACCGGATAAAGAGTTCTGGTCTGAAGACACAATTCTTCGTGTGAGGTCTGCACAAGCATCTTTGCCTTTAGACAAGTCTGTCTCTTCATCACATCCTTCTTTTGGCCAACAGCCGGGAAGCAGGAGGAAAAAGTTTAAGGAGCGTGTATCAGTGACAGAATCTTCAGCTGGAGAAACTGTGGACAATGAATCTACTCCGGAATATGCAAACAATTCATCTGATGAAGCGGAAGACACACCAATGCCATATGTTATTCGGGAACCAGAAACAAATGAGACAGTTGATGCCGAAGAATTGGCGAGGAAATATGGAGATCCTCATTCCTTTGTTCGGCAAACATCGGAGAAACTAGAAGGGAAACTGCCAAATGAAGATCTGTGGTGGAACTGGCGTAAGCCCCCCATAGGCAAGGAGACATGGTCTGAATGGCAAAAGAGAGCACCGGATGTAGATACGGTATAGATTTTATAATTACACTGCTTTCCATAATGGAAAGTCTTTCTTTGGCTAAGCTCGGTGTTGTTACTAGCCTCTGTTTTATTTTTCTCGATTGACATCTATGATGAAACTGGAGTAAATCTATTTGCAGAACATCTTTCCCTGGGATTCTGCCATTCCCTATCAATAACATTCTATCTTCCTGCCCACGGCTTTATTTAGATTTCCTTTTTCTAGAATTTTTCAATTTAGTAATGCAGCAATGTAGATGAAATGAGGGAGAAGTACATGTTCTTCGGTTAAAATGTTTTCTTAAATTTTCTGTGAAATTCAAGAAGGAAACTTCCATATAAGAAATATTCTGAGTGACAAACTGCGGTTATTTGTAGGTAATGGCAATGGCAATGGCAGAGGCTGGGCAGATAAAACTACATGGAGAGAAACCAACAGTTGCCGAGGCTGCTATTGCACGAGCACGGAAAACTGTTTTTAAAGAAGAAAGGTACTCTCTTCATTGCAGTTGAATCTAGCTGGTATTCTGAGGTTTTTATCTTTTTGTTTACAGCTAGAAGTCCAACGATAATGGCAATTGATTTTTCAAGACTGTATGGTGCATGAAAACTAGAAAGTGGATATGGAATACACTCCGGCTCTTGTTTTTTCTTTTTTTTTGTGGTATGATTGAATTGTTGATCAAATTAGTCCTAGTGCTTGTACGCTGCTAACTCATCTTTGACTTGCGGCATTCGAGTTAAATAGGAGGTTGTTAACCCAAAAATCCTCCACATAGCTCTCAATGGCCTACACCACCTAAGGACACCATCTCACAACACTCATTTCACTCCATAAGACCTTCCATTTGACCCCCACACCTCCAGAAGAGCCCAAGGATGAAGAAAATGGCTAAAAACTCCAAAAAGGAGCCCAAAATAGCCCCCTAGGAGCTAAAGGCCTCAAAAAGGGGCTAAAACCCTAAAAGGGGTTAAAGTTAGGGCGGAAGGGGCTAAAGGCCCAAAAAAGAGGCTAAAGCCCTGACCAAGGGCTTAAAACCCCAAAATCCCTTGGAAAAACTATAAAAGGAGGGTGGGGGGTCACTCTCAAAACACTCCTTACTTGCCTATTGTTATGCTGCCCGTGGATGCTTTGAGACCTTTTGCTCTCAAACCACCCACTCTCCCTCTCCTCCATCTCCATCTCATCAAGCCATTGCTTCCCAACCAAGAGAGGGGTGCTCCCATGAGCTAGGGCATGGTGGCCCATTTCCACCTAAGTGAGGTATAATTTCTTTTCATGGTTGTTTATTTGTTTTGCTTCCTAACCCTCGTTTCTGTTTGCAGGTTTTTTATTGACATTGTTTACAAGTTTGCCATTGTAGTAGCTTAGGTTGTTTGCAGGTTTCAAGGAGGCGGGACCCTAACCCGTTTTCTACAGAGGGGTTCACAAGGGCTTCATCTCTCCATTTATCTACTGTTATTAGCTCTTAGATCTAGTTTACAGTAGCTGCCATTTGCTTATTCTTGTTTAGATTAGCTTAGTTTAAATTCGCTGCTTTGTTTATGCTATTTTTCCTTTCGTTTTTTACTGTTTTCAAAGGGTAGGAACCTACCCTTGTGCCTTATAGGCACAAGGGAGCCATTCCTGCTCCTGTAGTGAGGAGAAATTCTCACTACAGAGGCCACACCTTTGTCTTTATTCATCTTGACATTGTGCAACTTGTCCTTTAGTGCCATTTTGCGGTTCTCGTTCTTAGTTTCGAACAACTGGTTCGGGGTATCCCACATGTCTTTAGCAGTCTTCTTCTCTGCCAAATGTTGAATGAGATGATCCTTTACTCCATTTAGGATCACTCTCTTGCCTCTAGCTTCTAGGGCTTCAAACTCATCTAGTTCGTCTTTGTTTGTAGGCTTGTCATCTTGGTGTTAGCAAAATTCCATATTTTCCATTCTTTAAGCACAACAATTATTCTAACTTTCCAAGGAAGATAGTTGGATATACCATCCAACCTATATCCATATTGTATGCTCATCATTGGAATTAACTTACAACGAATCTTTTAACTTGAAAGACAACACAACTTCTTACTGTGAATCACAACTTTGAATCCTTCAGTTCATCTCTGATACCATGAAGAAAATTAAATGACATTAATATGATACTTTCCATTCACACATTCTGTCAAACACTTGAATGCCTAGGGTTTATGATTAGAAATTTACTCTTAAACTTGAAATAAAAACCACCATATTCAAGATCTTCTCAAATACTGAAGTAATCATTCACACATGAAAACACAGATGTTTTCATCAACAAACCGGGCAAAACCCCAACTCCAGGGAAAACTATATAAAGAAGAAAATTATCATTAAGAAGAATTACTTAGAAACATTCCATCTACACATGAAATCATTCCTTCAACCCTCAGTGCCTCACTGACAAAAATACCCAAACTGGAACAGCAACAAAATACCTCGATTTTCGTGCCAATTTACAGCTGTACGGCCTCCACATGTGCACTGTACGTCTGTACCTTCTGCTGTACGGTCTGCCTCGAAAACAATGGCCACACGTGCCAGAATTTATTGAAGCAGTACGGCCTGTCAGACTGCAATTAATGCAACAACAGTACCTCGGGAAATGTGCCCACATGTGTGCTGTATGGTCACTGTCAGGCTGGCTGCTGCGTTTTTGGCTGCCTTGGGAAATGTGCTGCTCCTCTCCTTGGGATTTGTGCCACTCTAGGGCATTCCTTCTCTCTCAATTTTCTTCCTCTCTCTTTTCATTAATGGTGTGTTTAACTTGTCATTTTTCTCTTGTTTTATGCCTTAAAATTTGTAACCACTTATCTAACCACCTAATCTATGGTTGAGATACATTTACAAAAAAATCAAGGGCCATCATTTAATGCACCTACATTTAATAATTAATTCACTTTAATTATTAAATAATAACTTAAGTGAGACCCATTAAATAAAGTGAATTACTTAATAAATGTGGGTTAATTATTAAATAATAAATTACGTGAGACCCATTCTATAAAGCACAAAACATTATTATATTTATATTTGACTCACTTTCTACATAAATATACAAAAGACAAAGTCCAACATAAATATACAAAGGACAAAGTCTAAGTCCTCTTCATCACACCACACCAAAAATATGAAATAGGACCTTCAGAGTTAACTTTCCAACATTAGCTACATGTGGTTTGTCTTTGCCTTTTCTCTTGAGAACATCATTGGCTCAAAATCTACAGTTCCAGGCCGTGTGGCCCATTTTCTTGCAATAATAACATTCCATCTCCCCCTTGTCTTTAGCTGATTTGTTATGATTGTATCTTGAGTATGATGTAGTCTCAGGTTGAGAATCATCTTTCGTATAACTTGCCATGGTTCTCTTTCTTCAGCTAAGAGAGCAACAATCATGTCTTCTAGTGTTTGTGAGGACACTTTACAAAGAATGAAAATACATTGTTGTATTTAGAAGATAGATTGTTTAACGAGATGGCTTTGACATCCACTTCCTCCACTATATCTTTGACTTCTGCTAGTTGTTTGATGAGAGATCTTAGATTGCTCATATGGTTAGACATAATGAATTCGACATATATCTTGACTCTAAATAACTGTAGCTTCAACGAAAGTTCATCGCTTTTGCTCCAAACAGTAAATTCAGATTATCCTAGATTTCCTTGGATGATTTTTTCAGATCTATATGATGTAATTCTGAATCTGAGGGGGCAAGGCCAATAATGGCTTTGGCTTTATCATCTCTACTTCTCCATTCCAGTAATTTTTTGGGTTCTGTAGGTGACTTCTCAGTCCTTTTAACTACTTCTCACTCTTTAATTAGAGAAATAAAAAAGAGAAATCATTCTTTTGCTTGATATGAAAACTCAAATCTGTAACAAAATTTCTACTGAACGACAAATGCCTGAACATAAGTTAACTTATATAAACCCCAATGTTTATATCTACGCCCTCAAAAATTGGAAAACTAACTATGCTTGATTTGTTGCATGTATCCATGCTATAAGAAGAAATGCTAAGAAGGAATTACAAAACATTTAATAGTGTTGATAAATTGAAGAGCTAAACCTCCGTTGGCATACAATGGTTTTTTACTTGACAGTGTGGTTTCTTCCCTTCATGGTTTCATAAACATGAAAGGTGGCTCAACTATTCAACTCCTTCAATACTGCATGGTGACTTTTTGATGACATTTTGTGAGAATCTTGTGTTTCTATTAAGCCTTTCTGATTCTCCAGATCATCATTCGATGCAAGAGACACAACATATTTAAATTTTCAAGAAAAGAAAAACTAGATCTCTAATCTGCATGACTAGTCCTAGGTTTGCTCCCTCTTTGATAGCATATTACAAAAGCTAAACATTCTAGATAGGATAACATCACATAACACATGAAAGAGATGCACACAATATTATAATATGATATTCTGAATAACTAGTGCAATTATTACATTGGAGTTCACCTCCTTATATATGGTTACTCATGGAGCAAATCATTTCCACTTATGAATGTGGGATAGATTTGCTTTACACAAAAAGTACAAAATTATAACTAAGTCATAAAGTGACTTTTATTACAACATGTAAACCTTATATCTTAACATATACAACATTGTATGCCATTATATCAAGAATCACCAATCAAATTAGCGGGATATATTTGCTTTACACAAAAATTACAAATTGAATTTTATTACATGTAAGCCTTATATCCTATCATATAAAATATAACATGTCATTGTATCAAGAATCACCACTCAAATTGGCAATTATATATATTTTTATCCTTTATGGATTTTATGACTCTCTTCCATTCATTTTGGATTTTTGAGTAAATTTCTAGTTCATGATTCAGGTGGTTCACAACATTTTAATATATTTCTAAGTCTTGATTAATTGGTTGAAATTTGGCATTAATAATCAGTGATCACCCTATTTCAGCTCAACAAAACAATAATACACCAATCTATTATATTTGTTTATTGAAACAAGAGTATAAATGTATGTGGCAGCTGTATGTTACTTTTAATTGCAATGTGGGTCCTGTTTAGACTCTAGAGTATACGTTTGCACATCAATGAAGCTAAAGAGCCATTGGATTGCAATATGTTGCTAAAAAGCTTTATATTTTTACATGGGCCCTCAAACACTGCGTGAGTATTTGTTTCTATTATTTTCTTTGAAAATTGAAGTTTTCTTTTTGAAGCACATGATGCGCCTATTCTCAATTTCTCTGCTTGTTGTGTGATTGTTGTGGGGTATTTTAATGTCTGATGGGATTTTCATAAAACGAGATTGATTCTTCATCACTATTGAAAATGCTAGAGAAAGAACATTGGAAATAATTTTTACTTTGTTTCAATTGCTGGAATAAAGGTGCCATTTATTTTCGCATGAACAAGTTACTGATTGTTTTATCAACTTACTTTTCCTAAATTTTCTTAATCTGCCAACACTTTGGATTTAAAGATTGTTTAAGATGAGCTATTAGAAGAAATGTTTAATTACTAAAAGGTATATGATATTAGCTTTCCAAAATATGTTTAACGTTTCTTGGCTTCATAGGTAGTGAGTACCATGGTGATTATAGATGTTTGTACACAGGCTGAAAGCTGAGGAAGAAAGGAAAGCAGAGATAGGTCCATTGGCATACTATAAAGAGTGGGTGAAGGCTTGGAAAAAGGATACTTCTAAAGAAGCTGTGCAGAAGCATTTTGAAGAGACTGGTGAGGACGAGGACCTACAGCTTCTTAATATGTTTCTATGTCAAACAGAGAGAGAATATCGCATAATGATGGGTACAGATACACGCATTCGTCGTGATCCATTAACAATGCGCATGCGACCAGAACTTAAGAAAGCAGGTACTATTTGTTTCCTACATGCAAGTTAAGTAAGCAAGTTTAAGCATTATGCATTAGCAATGTGTTGTCTTCAGAACTGATCAAAACAAATATGCCAATGGCCAAATGACAATGATAAGAGTTAGCATAATCTAATTGTCATATCATTGTATTTATTAGGTGTTTGTATTAGATAATAAAGGGTCTGAGGACATGATGCAATTATGTCTCTTGTCATATAATGGAGGTGGTGGATACTTATTGTGTTAATTAGGTATTAGTTGTCTTGACTCTTAACTCTGTCAACGGCACAGCTAAGGAAGACACCAATAGTCCACGTCCCAGCTAGGGAAAGCACCAACAGTCCACGGCCAGCTAGGATACAGTCACAAATCACTCCAAAGGGCATCTAAACAACCACGGCCAGCTAAGAGAAGGCAACCACAGTCAAGTTTCAGATCAGAAATGGTCAGGTCAGACCACGGCCCAGCCAAGAAGTGATACCACAGCCCATGACCAGCCCTAGATGGTTTACAGAGTCACGGCCCAGCCCTTAGAGAGCTTAAACAGTCACGGCCCACCCCATAGAGGGCTTAAACAGTCACGACTCTACTTGGGAGGGCTACTACACCCAAGGCCCAGCCTTAATGGTTGTCACAAGAGGTTCCGCATTCACAGCCCAGCCTTAGAGGCTGTCACAAGGTCATGGCCCAGCAAAGAAGAGGTTCCACATTCACAGCCCAGCCTTAGAGGCTGTCACAAGGTCACAGCCCATCAAAGAAGAGGTTCCTCAGTCACAGCCCAGCCTTAGAGGCTGTCACAAGGTCACGACCAGTTTGTAGGAGGTCAACACAGTCACGCCCAGCCCACAAGGGCTCTAAAACAGTCACGGCCTGTTAGGAGGAGGAGAAACAGTCACGAGCAGCTTGGAGGAAGCAAGAACAAGCATGGCCAAGACCCCAAGGAAAAATTATGAGCAGCAAGAACTGAAACGTCCACTCAAAGACAGCAGTAACCCTAGGCGTCAAGTACAAACCAGCAGCAAGAAGTCAAGAATCAGATCTGGACTTTATCCATGTCAAGACACCCCCAAGAATGAGGTTATGAACTTAATTTATAATTTTGACAAGCCTTCTAGAAGGGTCACTTAGATAATCCTAGGATTTAGGATTGTTATCAAAATAAAACCTAAAATAAAGTTAGGTTGACTTAGAATAGGGTACCAAAGGTCAAATGGTCACATAAAAATAACACTAAAAAAATAAAAAGGTTAATTCATCATAGTAAAGGTGGTCAAGGTACTACATACAACAAGGGCGCTAGGACCAAAAGGACCATAAGTCAACTAAGGGCCACGACAAGGTCGTAAGGCAACGCCCATACCCACAAGACCAAGGTGTACCATAAAGGTGGGGAAACAACCCCTTTTACCCACAGGTTCCACATTCACAGCCCAACCTTAGAGGTTGTCACAAGTTCACGACCCAACAGAGAAGAGGTTCCACATTCACAGCCCAGCCTTAGAGGCTGTCACAAGGTCACGACCCAACAAAGAAGAGGTTCCACATTCACAGCCCAGCCTTAGAAGCTGTCACAAGGTCACGACCCAGCAAAGAAGAGGTTCCTCAGTCACAGCCCAGCCTTAGAGGCTGTCACAAGGTCGCGACCAGTTTGTAGGAGGTCAACACAGTCACGCCCAGTCCACAAGGGCTCCAAAACAGTCACGGCCTGTTAGGAGGAGGAGAAACAGTCACAACCAGCTTGGAGGAGGCAAGAACAAACATGGTCAAGTCCCCAAGGAAAAAATACGAGCAGCAAGAACCAAAACGTCCACTCAAAAACAACAGTAATCCTAGGCGTCAAGTACAAACCAACAACAAGCAGTCAAGAATTAGATCTGGACTTTATCCATGTCAAGACACACCCAAGAATGAGGTTATGAACTTAATTTATAATCTTGACAAGCCTTCTAGAAGGGTCACTTCGATAACCCTAGGATTTAGGATTGTTATCAAAATAAAACCTAAAATAAAGTTAAGTTGACTGGGAATAGGTACCAAAGGTCAAATGGTCACATAAACATAAAACACAAAAAAAATAAAAAGGTTAATTCATCATAGTAAAGGTGGTCAAGGTACTACATACAATAAGGGCGCTAGGACCAAAAGGACCACGGCGGCCACGACAAGGTGGTAAGGCAACCCCCATACCCACAAGACCAAGGTCTACCATAAAGGTGGGGAAACAACCCCTTTTACCCACAGGTTAAACAAGACCAAGGACTTTAATCTTTTCTCTCTCAAGGGATATTGTCTTGTGTGTTCCATATATGGAGAAACTCCAAACTAGATGATGTGATCCTCTGGTCCTTAATACTGCTCCTAAGGGTTAGGTGTTGGTGACATCATCAAGGGGTGGCCAGTCCCTTGAGAAACAACGTAGCAATAATCGATTAGGAGAGTGGACATCACACAACATCATCTTGGTCAACTTGATCAAGATCCACCTGGTTAACTGACCAGGAATGTACTTGTAGGAACTGCTTGGTCCTAGACCAGGAATGTCTCTACCTCAACTTGTAGGATCTTCTTGGTCCCAGACCAGGAACCTTAGAGGCATATAGGGGCCCTAACCATAAGTTAGGGACTTTGCCATGGCATCAACCTGCTTGGTCCCAGACCAGGAACCTTAGAGGCATATAGGGGCCCTAACCATAAGTTAGGGACTTTGCCATGGCATCAACCTGCTTGGTCCCAGACCAAGAACCCCAGGAGACTATTGGGGGCCCTAGCGTACCTTCTAGGATCTTACTCTGCCCTAGTTAACTGACTAGGGTACCATCCTCCTTGATGAAGAAATTCAATGACATTAATATGGAATTTTTCATTTACACATTAAGTCAAACACTTGAGTATCTAATGTTTATGATTAAAAATTACTTCTTGAATTTGAAATATAGACCACCATAATCAAGAACTTCCCAATACTGAAGCAATCACTCACACATGAATACACATAAATTTTGGTCAAATACCAGACAAAACCCCAACTCCTGGGGAAAACCCTAGAAAGAGAAAATTTCCATTAAAGAAGAATACTCAGAAATATTCCCAACAACACATGAAAAATATTTCTTCATACCTTACTGACAAATTCATCCAAACTGAAACAACAACAAATGCCTCGATTTCTATGCAAATATCCTGCTGTACGGTCTACTGCAAGGCCTCACACGTGTTTGTACGGAACTGTACTTTCTGCCACACATGCTAGTATGGATTGTACTTTATGCATTGCCTCAGGAATAATGCCACATCCAACAATATATGCTGTATGGCCTGTCAGTCTGTTGTATGGTTTGCCTCGGGATTTGTGCCTACACGTGCCTGTATGGAACTGTTAGGCTGCATTAAATGCTGCTATACGGATTCTGCCTTGATATTTGTGTTGCTGCTTTCCTTGGAAAATGTGCCAATCTTGTAAGGCGTTTCTTCCTTCCTCTCACTCTTCTTCTCTCTCGCTCCTCATTGATGGTGTCTTTAATTTGTCCTTTCACCCTAGTTTTATACTTAAAAAATGTAACTACCCATCTAACCACCTAATCTATGGTCGAGATGCATTTACAAAATCTAGGGCCATCATTTAATGCACCCTCGTTTAATAATTAACTCACTTTAATTATTAAATAACTTTTTAAAAGAGACCCATACAATAAAGTACAAACATCATTTATATATAACTCAACTTTATACATAAATACACAAGGGACAAATTCTTATGTCCTCTTTATCACACCACACCACACCAAAACTATAAAGAGGACCTTCAGAGTTAACTTTCCAACACTCCCTCTTAATGAGGAAGGTTCACAGCGCTATCTCCATCTCTAACTCTTGCAATAGCTCCCTCCTGCTCTAGAATCAATCTTGGAAACAGATGCTCTACTTCGAACTGGAACTCTAAAACGTGAGAATCGACCTGAGCCTCATCCAACTAATCGTATGTACCATCACTGGACTGGCTGGGCCTCCTGCCAGTGCTTTGGGGAGAGTCACTCTCCTCTTCAGAACCATATCTATCATATGCAACACCATCCTCATTTTCTGATTCTGATAGCCACCCTCCTGCTCTTGTCTCTGATCACACTATATGCCCTCAAAGGACATAGAGTCTGTCCCTGCGATTTTCCAATAAAATAGTGGTCCCAACTGGCTCATCTCTCTGATACAGGAAGACATGACCAGACCTAACCATCATTCCATAGCCTTCATCCTCAAAGGATGACATTGAGAGTTTGCTGACTTTCATCTTAGGTACAAACCGCACCCCGTGTATTTCCAGGATCTCATCAAGGTCTAGTTGGAACCTAACTGTTCCAACTCCTCGTATAGCTATCTGAGGACTATCAATATCTATCTGGATGAAATGTCCTGGCCCCAATGTTGTGATCATCTGAAAGAAATCATAGACTCCAGTCATATGTTTGGTTGCACCACTGTCAATAACCCAGACATTCTCAAAGGCTGAACTTCCTACCCTGGAATCAATTGAGACAAGAGAAAACTCTTGCTCGAATTTCATGGCATAATCTTCTACTGCTGCAGATGCTGCCATATCTCTTTCAGTCTTCTCTTTCACATTCTTTTTCTCATGACATTTCGAGGAATAGTGTCCCATCTGCCCATAATGGTACCAACTGATTTGATTGATGTCTTTCTTCTTCTTGTTTGTCTTTGTTGCAAGAGCTACATTATGCTCCACCTCTTCGTTGACTTGACTACCCAAAGCTCCCTCTCGAATCTCCTCTTGGGTAAAATCATCCCAAAGCCTGGACCAGTCTGGAAGCTTCTCTCTACCAACATTACGCTTGACAAAAACTTCCCATTTCTTGGTGAAGCCCTTCAGGGCTATCCTCACCAATTCTGAATCTGAGACAGTTTCTCCTATTGCTGCTAACTCATCTTTGACTTGAGCCACTCGAGTTAGGTAAGAGGTTACACTTTCATCTTTGGTCATCTTCACATTGTGCAACTTGTCCTTCAACGCCATCTTTCGGTTCTCGTTGTTTGCTTCGAACAACTGCTTTAGGGTATCCCACATGTCATTGGCAGTCTTTTCCTCTGCCAAATGTGGAATAAGATGATCCTTTACCCCATCTAGGATCACTCTCTGGGTTCTGGATTCTAGGGTTTCATGTTCTTCTAAATCATCCTTGTCAGTAGGCTTCGTCATTTTGGTGTTTGCAAAGTTCCATATCTTCCATTCTTTGAGCACTGCAGTTATTCGAACTTTCCAAGGTAGATAGTGGGATATGCCATCCAACCCATCTTCATACCTAATGCTCATCATCTGGAAAACTTACAGCAAATCTTTAAACTGGAAAGACATCACAACTCTTCTGTGATTCACAACTTTGAATATTACTTCAACCTCACTCTGATACCATGAAGAAATTCAATGACATTAATATGGAATTTTTCATTTACACATTAAGTCAAACACTTGAGTAACTAGGGTTTATGATTAAAAATTACTTCTTGAATTTGAACTATAAACCACCTTAATCAAGAACTTCCCAAAACTGAAGCAATCATTCACACATGAATACACAGAAATTTTGGTCAAAGAACGGGCAAAACCCCAACTCGTGGGGAAAACCCTAGATAGAGAAAATTTCCATTAAAGAAGAATACTCAGAAATATTTCCAAAAACACAGAAAAATTATGTCTTCATCCCTTACTGACAAATTCATCCAAACTGAAACAACAACAAATACGTCGATTTCTGTGCAAATATCCTACTGTACGACCTCACACGTGTTTGTATGAAACCATACTTTCTTCCACACGTGTTAGTACGGATTGTACTTTTTGCATTAATGATGCCTCAAAAATCGTGCCACAACCAACAATATATGCTTTACGGTCTCTCAGTCTGCTGTACGGTCTACCTCCTCGAGATTCATGCCCACACGTGCCTATACGGAATTGTCAGACTGCATTAAATGCTGTTGTACGGATTCTGCCTTGATGCTTGTGCTACTGCTTGCCTTGGGAAATGTGCCAATCTTCTAGGGCATTTCCTCCCTATTCTCATTCCTCTCTTTCTCCTCATTGATGGTGTCTTTAATTTGTCCTTTCACCCTAGTTTTATACTTAAAAAAATGTAACTACCCATCTAACCACCTAATCTATGGTTGAGATGCATTTACAAAATCTAGGACCATCATTTAATGCACCCTCATTTAATAATTTACTCACTTTAATTATTAAATAACTTTATAAATGAGACCCATACAATAAAGTAGAAAGCATAATTTTATTTATATATAACTCAACTTTATACATAAATACACAAGGGACAAATTCTTGTCCTCTTTATAACACCACACCAAAACTATAAAGAGGACCTTCAGAGTGAACTTTCCAACACTCCCTCTTAACGAGGAAGGTTCACAGCACTATCTCCATCTCTAACTCCTGCAACAACTCCCTCCTGCTCTGGAATCAATCTTGGAAACAAATGCTCTACTTCGAACTGGAATTTTGAAGCCTGAGATTCGACCTGAGTCTCATCCAACTGCTCATATGTGTTAAAGTAGCAGCTGTTGATTAAGTTGTCATTGATGCCAACAGTGCTTGGTCATTGATGCCAACTGGTGAGTCTTGGAGCCGCTGTGAGTTATGTAAGTGGTAGCGTCAAAGGAGACCTTTTGACTTTGCCCAAGCCCAAGTCTGAAGCCCTTGGAGGCCTTGGGACATTGCCAAAAGCCCTGTAAAGTGTTCAAGTTCCTTGGTGAGAGGGAAAATGTTCCGTGGTCTTTTGTTACCCTAGATTTTCCTAATACCTATAGACTTACACACTAAAAAGCTTTGGGGGAGAGTTTTAAATAAATTTGTTATTTAAATAATAATAAATAAATTTTTTTTCCTTAACTATAGGAATTGATTCTCTAAAAATAAAATATAATTCAATAAATTAAGGAAATAAAATATTAAATTTTTTTTTATTTTAACTCTTAATCCTAATAAATTTTTTTTAACTATAGGAAATTAAGGAAATTAAAAATTTTATTAAATAAAATAATTCAATAAATTAAGGAATTTGTTATTTTAATTAATTTTATTCCTTAATCTAAGGAAAGTTTCTTTTTGTATCCATATAAATACACCTAGATTTCTAAAACAAAAATAGTGGTGACGAATAAAAATATCTGCGATTTAGCATCTGCTGTTTTATTTGAAGGAAATTACATAGCCGTGAATCTCTGAGGCATATGATAGCAGCGAGAGGAGGCCGTGGAAATTATCATTACGTTGAGGCAGCCGCAGAACATTGAAGATTGTATGAACTGAAGCAACAACAATTCGTGGGAGTTCAACGAAGATCCAATTTTTGTTACAGCTGATATATATAAAATTTTTGGGCCCTTCTAAGACTGTGTGTCGGTCCTTTGACTGAGGCGTGAGTTATGGGCTGGCTCCTTTGAAACTGGGCCGTGACTTGTGTGGGCCTGTTGGGTTAGTTCGTGAACATTTGATTCCTGAAGAAGATTGTGAGGGTTTGGAATTATCTGATGTTTGGCATGGAGTGTGCTCGTTGAATGCTGCAATTGCATGTGGCCCAGCCGTTGGTGGAGAGAAGTTGTAATTTCCATTGGTGAACAAC